>CM052811.1:53410409-53493373 GCA_028533885.1 Nasua narica
GGGGGGGGCGGTCGGATTGAGTTTATTGTTTATGTAAATCTCTCCGAATGTGACATAGCAAGATAGCTTCCTATGTTGTGTTGATCCACATTTTAGGCCAACAGCCAAAGTATTTTATCTTTTCCTTCATTATAGTGATCTTCCAATTAGCCGTGGTCTGTAATACCCTGATTTTGGTGGCAGTGGTTTGGACAGGATTGTTTGATAGTTCTGCTCGAGAGGCAAAATAAGGGGCCTTATTATAGAAGTGCAGAGGTTGTGCCGAAGCTGAGTTCTGTTGCAAAGTTTGCCGATAAGGGGAAAACCGGCCCTTAAGCGTCCATTCTGTTCTGTATATTAACACTTCTAATCTGCGCTGCTGATAAAACTGCAAGCCATTTGCCTTTGGAGGAATTAGTTCTGCCTCACTTGTGTAACCAGGCGATGGTGATTAACCTTTAAACTGTCCAATATTCCCAGCAGCCTCCTGCTCCAGATTAGAAACTATTTAGTTATGACCAACTAAATTAACAACACTCCCTCCTCTGAAGAATGAGATTTGGAAGGTGGATGCATTTTAAGGTGGAATTGTGTTTTGAATTGGTGATCTGTCTTTCTAAGGTGCTTTTTCCCTTCCTGTTGAAGTGTGGGCGGCCACAGTGGGGACGGAAGGTTCGGCTAGGGGCTGGGGAGCAGAGGGGAGGGGCGCTGGTTGTCCCGGTTGGGTTTGCAGATCCGAGGTTTCATGGGCACAAAGGAAACCCGTCTTAGGTTTGGATTTCCTTCCCTGTTATCACCCGAGGTTAAAAGCGGACTAGAGCTCTTCTGCTAGACCCAAGCCATGCTCAAAGTGGAATGGAGCAGTTGCTCCTAAGGGGGAGATTAAGGAATAAATCAAGTCGCTCCCTTACCAACCTACTCCCAATTTCTTCCTGGCGTTGAACGTCAGAAAAAGATGCTAACTAACTTTCATGTTCCAGACACGGGACTCTGCCCACCGCAGGCAGGTCTACCCAACGGAACTGCGGCCGCGCCAACAATCCCGCTCGGGCCCCCCCCCCCCCCCCCGCCCATTTCCAATGTGTAATTTATCAGGGGCAACATACCCTCGGCGGTGAGGGCCGGGCAGTTATATAATCGTGTCGTGCCTCAGATCCCCAAATTGTCGGTCCCCCCGCCCCTCCCATAACAAATCAAATGGAACAACAACCCTCACTACCAACACCCGCACCGCCACCCGATCCCGGTAGCAACCTTTTCTGTTTTACTAGTTTCATATTAGCTGCCTCCTTAAATCTGCTAATCTGGATACTGCATTAGCCGGATGTCAGTCAAGCCGCCGTCCACAGCGAAGCCTTCTTCATATACCAATTTAAATCATTCATGGTCTTTTCTCTGGCATTATTCAAAAGATCATAATAATTTTCTTGTGCCCACGGCACAAAAAAATCAATTATTTCCCCACAAAGACTTGAAAGTACTTAGCGAGTGCGGCAAGAAAAGCTGAGGGTGATATCAAATTGAAATTGCACTCATTACATACAACACAATTAGTTGCCACTAGCCTGGCCGGGCTTTAATTCTGAATGGCATATCTTTATTATTACAGAAACAAGCATGCAAATGGCATTGTTCAGGATTTGCCGAAATCAATAGGATATAGTGCTGTATGTTTGGTGGCCACTGTCACTCACGCTGCTGTGGCTGCGAGATAATGTGTGTGTTTGAATTAATGAAGGGAGCAGGCAACATCATAAGTGACACCCAAATAAAAGAAATGGGTACATGATATTTGTAATTATTCTACTTGTGTTTTTGTTGTAAATACTTGTGCTTTTTGTTTTTTAATCAAAGGATTAATTGCATTTTAATAAGGCATTATGATTTGCAGAGCTTTAGTTAATTAAAACTTGTAGTATATAATTATGAAGTGATGCTGAGATTTTTCTAAAGATCACCCATATGTTTAGAATATGTATAATTTTTCTGTTAAGCGGTTGCGATCTCCCCCCCCCATCCCCCCCCACCACCTTTCTCCTTGGTCCCTCCCCTGCCAACAGAAGATATGGATGAGTTACGTGAACTGGTGAATTGATGATTGCAGGTGCATTTCTCTAAGTGGCAACTAGGACCCAATTTAGGTTATTGCACAAATTAAGATGACTCTGAAGCAGCACTCATGGGATCAACTGTGGCAGAAAACTTTCTTGTTGACACTTGCTTTCTGGGTAATCCTCCTGAGATAGAGCCCTGGAGAGTTCGGGGCAGGGGAGGGGGGGTGGCGGGGGCTGATGTGGGTTTCAGAGTGCAAACACTGAGATTTTGCCCTCTGGGTGAGGTGGTACCATTTAGAGTTAGACCCTGGTTGGTCCTCTGGGGCCGGGACCCGGCCCCAGTGGAGTCACGGGTCGGAGTCACAGCCCTGACCTTGGCCTCTGTGGCCCATAAGGAACTTGCTTGGGAGGGGTGGGGCGGGGAGAGGGGGGGATGCTGAAAATCTAGGGAGCTTGGAATTCCCGAATGTTAACACATTAGTAATTCACAGCGGAATCCAGCCCAGAGACGCGGAATCGCGTTTCCTGTAGGTGTGTATTATGTGAAGGCTGATGGATTAATTGCTAGATAGATGGAATCGAGCTAAGGTAAAACATTATTAGAAAGTTTTAAAATCTTAATGTAACATTTTGAAATTTGCTTTGGGGAGTTTTTTCTTTTCAGGCTCCTAGTTTTCCCTTCTCTCCGGGATCAGGAGTCGTAGTTGTCTTTGCAGAGGGAGGGCTCTGTGTGCGGCAAGCTCACAATGCTCTCTGTTAAGAACATCCAGGTAGCTCTGTGATGGTGGGTGGATGTGGGAGCTGGTGGCTGGACCTCGGGTGGCCGTGACGTGATGAGATGAGGGCCTGGTTGGCTGGGCACCCAAAGGCAAATTTCCCTTCCCCTCTCAAGACCCAGACACTGCAATGAGGACGATCAAGAACCCCCACTTCCTGCGAGGCAACGTGGAGAAGGATAAGGTTGAGGGGAAGACGGTCTTGCGATGCTCATGCCCCAAACCTAGTTTTCCAGGAGACCCACAATAGCGCTCGAAGTAGGGTGGCCCGAAGCTGATTTAAAATCTACTATTATTAGGTTGGTCATGGCTTCCTATTTTAACTCTGAAAACCTCGAGCTTGAAACGGTGGTTCATTCAAAGCTTGCTAAAATATTTGCTCAGCAGCACAATGGCGTGTGATGGAAAATAAACTCTTGTGGCTTGCTTCATCCTATCAGCCACGGCCTGCAGCAGGGAAAGAATGAGGGAAGGTCAGTCAATTATGTGTGGTAATCACCGTAAGCATATTATCTGAGACACAGATGTCTTCTATGACCCCACACGACATGGCTATTAACCTCGGAGCAATATAAAAATGGAGTGGGCTTGGGGGGGAGGAGCGGAGGTAAACCAGACTTTCAGCCTTGTCCACAGGCTCAGGGGGAAAAAAAAAAAGTTGTGGACACGAAGACTATTTTCAGGAACCCGTCCAACAATCTGACCCCTGCTCGCGGTGGCCGGGTCCTCGCGCCCCTCCTTCCCGGAGACCTTTCTGTAGGTCTGGACATGTGTAGAAGTACCGGTCTCATCTGAAAATGAGACTGATAAATTGACTCGGGAGAGATCTCGGTCACACAATGGCCCTGGAATGCTACTTTCTGTTCACCAGAGGAGAGGAGAGAGGAAAAGCAATCTGGGTGTTTATGTGCGTATTTAAATGAGCTCACCTCCAGTCTCGACGTTAGTGGGCAGGGAGGACAGGGCTGTCCCCCAAGGCGTGTCAGAGGACACAAGTAGGTTACCCAGTGGACACGGCCCGATGGAAGCCCTGGGCTTTTACCTCCAACGGTAACCCTGATTCTGTGTCTCCCCGGAGAAGTCGGCACCAGGGTCCAGCCTGGGGGGCCCAGCACGAGAGCTATTGATGGGTGGTTTCATAGTTAGGGATGCACACACATTTGGGGAAGCATCTGCCCTGGGCCGGATGCTGAGGATTCCAAAATGAAGAAATGAGTTTCTGCCCTCCAGGAGATTATAGTCCATGGGGGTAAGGATGCAGGAAGACTTGAACGCAAGGGGGTCCTCAACTTGTTTCAAAATGCATTGTGGATGCCAGAGTAGGGTACAGAAGGCGCTCTGGGAAGAAACGAAGAAGGGACTCTTCGAGCTCAGGGCCTTGGAAAACCTTCCTACAGGCCCTCTCCTTGCCTGTTGTCTCATTCCCACGGCCTTAGAAGCAACATCGGACCCATCGAGGGCTGGACTCAGCCGGGTAAGGCTTCTAGCCCCAGGCCTCACAGCCGCTTAGTGGTGGAGCCGGGAGTAGAACTCGGGCCCAGCTGACTCCAAACTCTACTAACTAGGAGGCTGAATCAGCCTGTCAGGCAGGCAGACAGCATCTCAGGTGGAGGGAGAAGGGAAGCAAGGAGGCATCCAGGAAGGGCAGGGGCAGCTGGGGCTGGGAGCAGCTAGGATGCCCGTGACCAGGAAACAGGGCGGCCCCAGACCCAGGGCCGGGTGGGCTGTGCCATGCAGTTACGTTTCCTCCTGCCGATAGCAGAGCCACAGCATCATCAGATGTGTGTTTCTGGAAGTCTCCCTGGGGGCTGCAGGGTGAGTGAATGGCGGGGCGGCGGGCGGAGGGCAGCGTCTCACTTCAGAGACCTGACGAGAGCGGGGGAGCTATCAGAGCAGGGCCAGGTGCAGGGGGCTGTGCAGGGGGGCGGAGGGGAGGAAGGGCTGCATATCCTGAAGGGATGCGATGGCGAGGGAAAGGGAAGAGCCTAGGATTACCTCAGTTCCTCGCCACAACCCCTTGCGTGTCTTACGGTCTGACACTGCTTTCCTCTGTCTTTTACAACAAAGACGTGAGGTTTGGAAAGATCAAGTCACTTGCCCGAGGTCGAGCAGTTCGTATTTTGTCCCAGCCATGTTTTGAACCCGGTCTCTAGTTGTTCTCACCCCCCTGGGGCCCATTGTGTGTGCGGGGGCGGGGGGGGGAGGGGGGGCCACAGAGGACCCCATCCTCATGCTTTAGTCTACGTTCGCCTCTTCCACGGATCTCCTCCCTTCTTCCCTCTCCCTAAGCTTTTCCAATGAAAAAGAAGCTTAGAGGTGTGTTACGGAAGTTGCAGATGTAACCCCAGCCACTTTTATATTTTTAAGCAATTATGAGAAGGTGATTATACCAAAATGAGCTACAGAAGAGATATTGTTGCTATCTCTGCATATATATATTTTTTAAAAACTTAAAACAGCTTAATCTAACAGGTATTCATGACACAGGTTTTAGTGAGGGTAACAAAATCGTGGTTAGCGTGACTAATAAATAGCCTTACTAAGTGTTATTTTGCAAAGCCATGGCGGACCCAGTTGGGTGGCTTTCAGCTCCCTTTCCAACACCCTCACTGTCCTAACAGACCCCATTTTGTTGGGGTCCCACCCTACTCCATGTGGCCTTCGGCTCCAAAGGGCACACCCTGATGGGTCTGAGATGGCCATGACAGCCCCCTCTGGCACAGGGTGGGGTGCCATGTAACTCTAGTCAGGGAAACGGGGCCGGGTGTGCTAGGAGCCTTCTGGGAAATGTTTCCTCCCTCCTGAGGAAACCCCTGCTCCCCAGGAGGAAATGGCCTCTCTCTATAATTTCTCGTGTCTGGATGTGATGTCCAACCGCAGCAACCGTGCTGTGACCTGAAGAGACACGTACGCTCCCGGAGCAGGTGGGGCAGAGAGCAGGAATGGCACTGGGTCCTCCATGATGTCGCCCCGAGCCACTGATCCCATGATCCCGTGCTGTAGGGTTGCTCTACCTCTCTCTGGCCTTTGTGTGCTGGAGGACCGTTGTAAATGTCCTTATTGTAGAGGTCACTTTTGTCTTTTTTATACAGTTGTGGCACAGTGTACCTAGCGTAAAATTTACCACGTCGGCCACTTTTAAGTGTCTGATTCCGTGGCATTGGGTACATTTGCAGTCTGCAGAGCGCTCATCCTTCCCAAATGAAACTCTGCCCCCATTAAACATTAGCTCCCCATCCTCTTCCCTCCTCCAGCCCCTCAGAACCACCATCTTACTTTCTGGCTCTATGAATTGGATGGCTCCAGAACCTCCTACAAGGAGAATCACGTATCATTTGTCCTCTTTTTTTAAAAAAAAATATTGAGCTATAATTGACATAGAATATTCTACTAGCTCAGGTGTACAACATAATGACTCGACATTTGTATACGTTCTGAAACCATCACCACACTAAGTTTGGTTCCATCCATCACCGTCCATAGTTACATTTTTTTTTTTCTTGTGGTGAGAATTTTTGAGATCCACTCTTGGAGCAACTTTCAAGTAGGCAATCCTTGTTAACTATAAATCTTGTTAACTATAGTCTTGTTAATGATGAGTCTTGTTAACTGTAAGTCTTGTTAACTGTGAGTCTTGTTAACTATAGTCTTGTTAACTATAGTCACCATGCTGTACCTTATATCTCCATGACTTACTTATTTTATAACAGAAAATTTGTACTTTTTGACTCCCCTTCACCCATTTTGCCCTCCCCTCTAAGTCCTGACTCTGGCAACCACCAATTTGTTCTCTGTTACCTATGACCTTGGGTTTTTTTTTTTATTATTTGTTTGGTTGGTTGGTTGGTTTGCTTTAAATTCCACATGTAAGTGAGGTCATGCAGCATTTGTCTTTTCCTGCTTGACTTATTTCACTTAGCATCATGCCCTCAAGGTCCATCCGTGGTGTCACAAATGGCAAGATTTCCTTCTTTTTATGGCTGAGTAATATTCCACTGTGTATCTATACCACATTTTCTTTACCCATTCACCCACTGGCAGATGCTTACGTTGTTTCCACATCTTGGCTTTTGTAAATAACACTGCAACGAATGTGGGGTGCGGGTAACTTTTCAAGTTAGTGTTTTCATTCTCTTCAAATAAATACCCAGAAGCGGGATTGCTGGATCATATGGTAATTCTATTTTTAATTTTTTGTTTGCCACATTGGCTGCACCGATTTATATTCCCACCAACAGGGTAGAAGGATTCCCTTCCCTCTCCAATACCCATTATTTCTTGCCTTTTTTTTTTTTTTTTAATAATAGCCATTCTAACAGTATTTGTCCTTTTGTGACTGGTTCATTTCTATTACTTAGCGTAATGTCCTCAAGGTTCTTCCAGGATCAGTGTGTAAGTCCTTTTGAGAAGGAATTTCTGATATTTGCAGCTGAAGGCGTTCTGAGTTATAAACCCATTAAACCAAGATTTAAAATTTGTCTTCTCATCAGTGACTCTCAAGAGTAATGGTTAAAGACACAGACTCTAGAACCCAAATCCCTGATTTCAAATCCTCACTCTACGATTTACGAGTTGTGTGACCTTAGAAAATTTGCTTGCCTCTCTCTGCTTTGATTTTCTCGGCTGTTAAATTGATAATACTGCTTCCTGCTTAGGATGCTGGAGGCTTAAATGAGCTGTTACATACAAAGCCCCTAACGGTGCCTGGCGTTCGGCAATTCTTATCATCACTACTCTCGTCGTTCTCGGCTATGAGCAGGCAGCAGTTTCGACAGCTTCCCCAAATGCCATGCATGCGTTCCTCCTCCACTCAGCTGGCCATTAGGAGACAGAAGATCTGGACTGGGTCCCCTTCCCTGCCTATGTTGCTCTGTCTGGAATGACAGTTCTGAGTCCTCTCCAGTCTTTCTCTTGCTTTGGGTCTTCCTGCTCCCATCTCAGGGATGTGTCCATCTTCCCCTCGTTCTCTGCTCAGTTCTAGAAAGACCAGCTCCAGAGTCCCAGGACCTAAAGGCACAGAGGCAGCTGGTGCTGTGGACCAGAACCAAGAGTGGGTAGTTAGGCAGCCCAGGCACTCCTGTGAGAGCCCTGGGATCAAGGAGGGACGCATTTGAGAGACGGTGTGTGACATTGGATACATGGAGGGAAAACAGTAAATAAGGTAAGCCCAGACTCTGGTTTCGCTGTGTGGGAATCTGAGGAGATGAGCCGTAGCAGGGATCCAGGGGCTAAACTGAGGAAGGGACCAGCAGACATGGAAGGCTCCAGAGACCAGGCCGTAAACCCAGACACAGTTGCTTTGCTCCGGGGCAGTTGCAGGGGGAGGCATCCAGCAACTTCTGCTTCAAACCTCGTGGCTATCGCTGTAACGAGCTTTTGATGTGATTAGCGAAGGAGGAGAGAGTAAGATCACCTAGAAGGGTGGAAGGTGGGAGTCAAAGAAGCAATTCTGGAGCTCGAGACAGGTGTATGTGCGTGTGTGTGCACGTGTGCCTGATGTGTCTTAATGTCCCCCTCTGCATGGGGAGGGCAAGAAAAATCCTTTCTTGCATTATGAACAGCTTGCCACGAACAAATGAAATATAGAGCTGATAACGCTCCATTATATAATTGGGGAAAAAAGAGTAAATGAAACGGTGCATTAAAAAGTACTTGGAAGAGACTTTGAGGTAAAATGTTATTGGTGTGCCTTTCTGAGATGTCATTTGGGCCCAACCTCATGGCGACAGAAGGAAATATGTTCTTCTGGTGCGATAAGGGCACATCTTGGGATATGCCCCATTTAAACAGCAGTGAAGGGAGGCATTTTAGGGGCCCTAGACACTGATTCCCCACTGTCCCCCTTTACAGAAGTGCTGGGGTCCACAGGGAGGCCTGGAGTGTGAGGTGGGACTGAAACTCTCAGGAAACCCACTTAGACAGAAGGGAAACAGACTAAGACTTTTTATTAGTTGGGGGGGCTGGCAGAGAGGGGCCACGGCCACTAGAGGCCGGGAGGCTGCCTGATAAACTGTATATTTGGCGGAGGGACAAGGAGGAGATAAAAGATTAAAAAATGTAATAGAAGATTTGCTTACACTTCTTGGACTGGTAATTAAATTTATTTATAGTTATGGAAAATTTGGGGAAGGGAGGAAAAGCAATTTAAATGCAGAGTTTTCACAGGGCAACTGCAAATGGCTTGCTTTAACGGTGCCTCTGAAGGTTAACAGAATGGCGGGGAGGTCGGAGTGAAGTGCACACGATAAGTGACAAGTGTGAACGTGGCAAATCATGTATTTAAAATTACTCTGAGCTTTATCAAATGTTTCCTCTTGAAAATAAACTATCCTGGAAGGAAAGGTTAACTGAGAAAAGAGTATTACTCTAATGTTCCCGTGATGACCGGAGAGGGTGGGGGGGAAGGGACGGGGTCCTGTCACATGGGAGAAGCGGTGATAAATGTAAATAGGCTGTTATGTTATTAACAGTAAAGAAACAAAGATCTTCCAAACTCACATTGCACTCGGAGGAAAGGCAAGAAAAGGTTTCCTGTCCTTGTCGCCTTTCCTGTCTCAATGAGACAAGCAGCCTCCCCGTCCACGCGGGGAGTGGAAGGGGGACACACACCACAGGGGATGTTAAAGAAGATCCAATGCCCCAGAGCTATAACTCTCCATGGTCAGCTCTGGCCACGTGGAGAAATCCAGAGGATTCCTGAACCGCCCCTGCCCTCCGCAATCCTTGACGCCCCTTACCTGGTTTCCACCCATCACGGGACTTGTCTTTGACCCTGCCTGGACGAAGGGTAAGGGGAGCAATTGGGCAAAGCGGAAGCCTCACGGCAACCCAGCCCAGCCAATGGGGAACAGCCACCGGCTCTCGGTGAGGGTCACGAGCTTTGCCCCATCTTCTCCCCCGTAGCCTCGGCTTTCTCCAGCTTGTCGGAGGGAAGCTTCGGTTGGCTGGGTGGAACCATGGAAGCAACCTCATAAAAGTCAAAAACAAATCAGCAATGTCATTTTTGAACACTATTATTGAATACTGCTCTGGAAGTATTGGCCCACAAAATGAAACAGGGAGGAAGTGAGGTGATCGTGATCGTTCTTCATATATGACGCATGCGATCATTACCAGGGGAAAAGAGCAATAGGGGAATCTAATGAAAAACGATTTTAATCCAGTGACGCGGCTGAATACACAATTCACTGAAAGTAATTTATAGCCCTTCTAAATAAGCAGGAACCAGTCTGAAGAGATAAAGGAAGAAACCCTACTTAGGGAGCGATCAAGCAGGTAATGTCCAAGAGCTGGAATATTTAAAATGATAATGAATGACAACGTGGACCCAAAAAGGCCTGGACAAAGGATATTCTTGTACAGAAAGAGTCAACATCATAAAGATGTTACTATTCTCTAAATTAATCTATAAATCCCAGTACATGTTTTTGGTGGAAGACTCTGACAAACTGAAACTACATTTCACATGGAAAAACAAACAAGCCAGAATTGTCATAAATCGCCATAAAAATGAGATGTGATGAAGGGAATTGCCTCATCCAGATATTAAAATATATTATAAAGCTACAAAATTAAAGCAGTCTGATACTGGCACATGAATAGACATCAAAGGAATTATGAATAAAAATAATTTGCATACCTATCTCACATCCTCCAGATGGATCAATGATAAAAAGCAGAACAAGTGAACTTTAAAAGAGCAAAGTACTTTTAATGAGTCCAGACTGAGGACAGCATCTCTACTTATGCCTTAAAAGCGAAAAACCATAAAAAAAGTTTGGAAAACTTGATTATACAAAAACCAAAGTTTATACATGGGAGAAAAACACCATAAACAATGGCAAAGACAAACAAAATACAAAAAACTGGGGAAAAAGTACTTGCAACTCATATCACCTAAAAAAGGAATGATCTTAATATGAAGTTTCTAAAAGTCAGTGCCAAAAAAACCAACTAACAGAAAAAGAAATAGAAATCATTTTCAGAAATGAAAATTGGGGCACCTGGCTGGTGCAGTCGGTTAAGTGTCTGACTCTTGGTTTCGGCTCAGGTCATGATCTCAGAGTCATAGGGTCAAGTTCTCACAAGAACTGAGCTGCTTGTCCTTCTCCCCGCGCCTCCCCCTCCCCAAATAAATAAGTCTTTAAAAAAAACAAACAAAAAGGGAACGTGATTGAGCACTGGGTGATGCATGGAAGTGGGGAATGTGCACCTTATACACTTCACACTAATATTACACTGTGTGTTAACTAAATGTAATTTAAATAAAAGCTTCAAAAAAAACCAAAACAAAACCAAAAAACCCGAATTGGAAAGGCCCAATTAAAAAAAATGAAGAGGCCTGACCACTCTCACAATAAAAGAAATAAGAACTAAAATGACAATGAAGTACCACATTTCACTTATCAAATAGGAAAAAAATTTAAATGTGAGACTGTATAGGGAAAAAGGAAATCTACATTGACGATGGATGTACATACTAACATAATCCTTATAAAGAACAATTTAACAGTGTCTATCAAGAGTACAAATGAGCATGATCTTTAACGCAGGGATTTGGCATCTAGGAATTTATTCTACTCATTTATTTGCACGGATAGGTACAAGAATATTTACTGAAGCACACAGGTAATAGCGAAACAATGAGAAACAACCTAAATGCTCATCGCTATGACACTGGTTGTATAAATTATTGTTCTTACACGCAGTGCAATGAAACAGTCTCCAAGATGTATTTGTAAGTGCAAAAAGCAAAGTGCATTACATTCGACAACATGGATGAATCTTAAAAATATAATATTAACCAAAAAAAAAAAAAAGGCAAAGACACAAAGGAATATATACAATATGATTCTGCTTATATAAAGTTCAAAACCAGACCCAGCTAAATTTCATTGTTTAGAGATACCATTCAGAGGAGGCAAAATTGTTCAGAAAGGCAAGGAACTGGATATGACCAAAGTCAAGATAATGGTTCCCTCTACAGGGAGGGAGGGAATGGATGTTAAGAGGAAACCCAAGGCTCTGGAGTAGACCGTGTTCTGTGTCTTGATCTGAGTGGTGGTTACACAGGTGTACACTCTATCATAATTTCTCTACGAAGACGTTCTTTGCATTTTCTTTCTTTTTTTTTTTTAAAGATTTTATTTATTTATTTGACAAAAAGGAGAGAGATCACAAGTAAGCAGAGAGGCAGGCAGTGAGGGGGGTGGGAAGCTGGCACCCGGCTGAGCAGAGAGTCTGATATGGGGCTCGATCCCTGAGATCATGACCTGAGCTGAAGGCAGAGGCTTAACCCACTGAGTCACCCAGGCGCCCCATGTTCTTTGCATTTTCTATGTGCACATGCTTTTCCCCCAACAACTCTTTCGCAATCACTAGTACAGAACTATGTGTATAGTATGATACTATTTATTTTAAAAAATAAGATAATGCACCCTTCTCTATGCATAAAAATAACTCTGAAATGATTGGCACAAAACTGATAGCAGTATTTGAGTCTGGGGAACTGAGCTGCTTGAGGACGGAGATGGGAGGAAGACCTATTTTTCACTGAGAACCTGTTAGTACTTTTTGAATGTTCAACATGTGCATTTATTATCTTTAAAAAAAAGTCTAAAGCATTGATTAAGCTTTAAAATGATGATCATACCAAAGACCGGTTAAGATTTTTAAATGGACTTTGACAGAAAGGGAGCTGAAAACATAATGCACCATGATTCTAGGAAAAAAGGACCATAAAAACAATCAATTGGCTGGAGCATTGCAGGGAACATCACGCGTCCAGAAAATTCAATAGGAAGGAGCTTCTTATGAGATATTCAATAGCTCACAGCATCATTGCACCAAAGAAACAGACTCCAGATTGAACTTTCAGAAATAGTTCTCAAGGCAACCAATTTCCAAGCTAACTGAGCCACCAAGATAGTGGCTGCCTCTGACATGGTCTGAAGTCACCATGGTCAGGAAGCTGCTGCTGTGATTTACACCAACAGAATGGGTAGCCAGCGCCCTGCTCTCCAACCCCTCGAGACGAGGGACCAGGCCCTCGGAGCCCTGCTCATGCCACCACAGAAAACAAATGGCTCCACAACTGTGCTTGCTTCTGGACACAGCAGAGCCTGGCTTACTACCCCTCCGGGTTTTTTAATAAGTGCATTCTATGGGCGGAACTAGACCATACCGGAAGGCTAGGTGCAGAGGAGTCTGGGAAATGCACCAGATATATGTAAATTTGTCTACCGCTATGCAGAACAATTTTGTAGTATCTAGTAAAGTTGAAATTGCACCTCCCCTAGGACAAAAAACCTCTACTTCAACGTAAATATTCTAAAGAAACTCACCCATTCGCCTGAGGAACCATGTACAAGAAAGTTTCTTCCAACAGCATTTGTGACCGTGGAAAATTGGAAACAGCCAAAATATCCATCCACAGGAGAATGGATTATGAAATGTTTTTTTCAACGGATACTATACGGTAATTAAAGATACCCACTGAAGCCACATGGGCTAAAATAAATAAATCTCAAAACAATAATAGATAGTATATTATATAATGAAAACAATGGGTGTAGAATTATGCAGATAGCAAGATATCATTTATATAAGTTTTTGAAATCACAAAGCAACACTGTATTGGAAACACGAACACATACATATATCATGTGGATGGAAATGGTAAATGCCAAAGTCAGATTTAGTGGTTCTCTGGAGAGAAAGGAGGTGGGAATTAGAGAGGGGTACACAGGGTTTTCAACTGCTCTATAAAGGTTTTCTTTCTCTTAAAAAAATTTTTTTTGTTTATTTATTTATTTTAGAGAGAGAGAGTGAGCATGCATGCGCGAGTGGAGGGGCAGAAAGAGAGGGAATCTCAAGCAGAATTGGTGCAGAGCCCATCCCAGGGCTCAATCTCATGACCCTGAGATCATATCCTGAGCCAAAATCAAGAGTCAGACGCTTAACTAACTGAGCCACCCAGGCGCCCCATGTTTTATTTCTTTATAAAAAATCTGAGCCAAACATGGCCTATGAAACTGAACAGTGAGTACATTGATGAGTGTATTATTATTTGGTACAATTATCTATATATTTAAATATTTCATAGTAAAAATTTTTTAAGTATGGATAACCATTAAAATAAAAAATAGGGGAATCCAGCTGTCTCAGTCAGAAGAGCATGTGACTTTTGATCTCAGAGTCATGAGTTCAAGCTCCATGTTGGGTGTAGAGATTATTTTAAAAATAAAATGTAAAAAAATCTTTAAAACAAAATAAAAAAGTATGTGCAGTTTCCAATTAGCAGAGAGAACAAAACGAGTGGAGATAAAGAAAATATCATCAATCCAACAATAGAAAAGGAGCCGAAAGTCAAGAACAAACATGAAAAAGAAGAAATAAAAAGAGTATGCCAGAAATAATTCCAAATGTCAGTAATCATCATAAACATAAGTGGACAAAACTAAACTACAAAAAGCCTGAGCTTATCACATTAGATTGTTTAAATCCAAATATGTGCTGTCTACAAGTACACCTCAAAGCAAAATAATAGAAATATTGAAGCCAAGTGTAGAGCAAAAGTATGCAAGGCAAGTGTTAATCAAACTAATTATTCACATCAGACAAAAACAATATAACACAAAAGACAAATGAAGTGGAATATTTCATAATGCAAAAACAATTCATAAATAAGGTGTAATTATCATGAAATTATATGTACCTAGAAAGATAGTTTGAAAATATATAATGTAAAAACTGACATAATTACAAGGAAAACAAATTTTAAACCCCAAATTACAGTGGGAGATTTTAGTACACCTCTATCAGCTTGATAGATTAAGTAAAAAATAGAGAGAATTTATAAATAATAACACTGAGTGGTGAAAGAGAACCTAACTACAGATGCAGTAGAAATTTTTAAATCATAAAATAATCTATAGATGATTTTACTGATATTTGAAAACTGAATTTGTCTAAACTTGAGAACGTAAGACAAATGGATAATTATCAAAACTGACTCAAAGAAAAGTGTTACCTTTATGGGATCTGTAATCATTATTAAAGAAATTGAATCAGTACTTAAATCCATCATCAAAACAACTGTTCCAAAGAATGGAAAGTTAGAAAAAAACGAACTCATTTCGTATAGCTAGTTTAACTTTAGTTAAACCATCAGGTTTATTACCTGAATAAGGATAAGAGGATAATAGAAAATCATATGACAAAAGAGGGAAGGAAGGAAGGAAGGAAGGAGGGAGGGAGGAAGGAAGGAAGGAAAGAAGGGAGGGAGGGAGGAAGGAGGGAGAGAACCATATGGCAATGTTACTTATGAACGTAGGTGGAAAATATGAAATCAAATAAACTTCAGAAGGGTTCAAAAGCAATAATATGTCTTGATCAAGTAGGTTTTATCCTAGGATTGTATCAGTCAATAGCAGAAAATATATCAGTGTAAGTGACCATTTATCAGATAAAAAGAGAAAAACATGATTATCTCAGCAGATGCAGAAAATATTTGAAAAATTAAATAGTCTTTCATAACTAAGAAAAAGGAAATGTTTATTTAACTGGAAATAGAAAGGGCCTGTTTTAATGTGATATAGAATATCATCCAAAAATCTACAATAAGATTTTAGTTAATGTTTGAAGTTTAGTTTGAAGTTCCCTTGATGTCAGAAGACATGAAGGCCCTCTTTTGCTTCTCTTACATAAAATTATACTGGAGGTCCTAGAGAATGCAATAACACCAGGAAAATTTTAATTATTTACAGACAACACAAGGAAAACTTCAGTTACTTACAACAAAGGAAAAAAAATGTCATTTATAGACAACATAATTATCTACGTAGAAAATTTAAAAAATGAGCTCTTAGACATAATCAAAGCATTCGGCAAGGCTACTGAGTTCAGCACGAACATAAAAAAAGTGTTAGCACTTCTAGACACTAATAAAAAACTATTAGCCTAGAATGTAATATACAGCATAATTCCAAAGTTCCAAGTTATTCTGTGGATATTGACATGCTGATTCTGAAATTTATATGGAGAGGCAGAAGATTCAGAATAGCCAACACAGTATTTTAGAACAAGAACAAAGTCAAAGAAGTGACACTACCCAACTTTAAGACTTACTGTAAAGGTATAGTAATCAAGACAGTGTGGCATGGGCAAAAGAATAGACAAATAGATCAGTGGAACAGAATAAAGAGCCCAGAAATAGACTCACATAAATATAAGTTAATTAATCTTTGACAAAGGAGCAAAGACCAAAAAAAATGGAACAAAGATAGTCTTTTTAATAAATGTTGCTGGAACAACTGGACATCCACATGCAAAAGAATAAATCTAGACAAAGACATTACACCCTTCACAAAAATTAACTCAAAATGGATGGGAGACCTAAATGTAAAATGCAAAACCATAAAACCCCTAGAAGTTAATACAGGAGAAAAATTAGATGGTCTTGGGTTGGCAATGCTCTTTTAGATATAACACAAAAGACATGGTCTATAAAAGAAATAATTACTAAGCATAACTTCGTGAAAGTGAAAAACTTTTGCTCTGTGAAAGACGTTGTCAATAGAATGAGAAGACAAGCCACAGCTTGAGAGAAAATATTTGCAAAATATACATCCAATAAAGGACTGTTATCCAACATATATGAAGAATTCCTGAAAGTCAGCAATAAAAAAAAGAACAATCCAATGGGCAAAAGACCTGAACAAACACCTCACCAAAGAAGATTCACAGAGGGCAAGAAAGCACATGAAAATATGTTCAATGTCATATGTCACTAGGGAGTTGCAAATTAAAACAACCATGAGATACCACGGCATACCTATTAGTAATGGCTAAAATCCAAACTCTGACAACACCAAATGCTGACGAGAATATGGAGCAACTGAAATTCTCGTTCATTGCTGGTGGGAATACAAAATGGTACCGCTACTTAGGAAGACAGTTTGGTGTTTTTGTTACAAAACTAATATATTTTAACCATGTGATCCAGCAATTGTGCTCCTTAATTTTGCCCAAATGAACTGAAAATTTATGTCCATGCAAAAGCCTGCACAAGGATGTTGATAGCAGCTTTATTCATACTTGCCAAAACTTGGAAGCAACTGAGATGTCCTTCAGTTGATGAGTGGGTAAATAAACCGGTACATCCAGACAATGACACACTTAGCACTAAAAAGAAATGTGCTATTAAGCCTTGAAAAGACATGGAGGAACCTTAAATGTAAATTGCTAAGTAAAAGAAGCCAATATGAAAAGGCTACATACTATTTGATTCCAACCATGTGACGTTCTGGAAAATGCGAAACTGGCGACAGTGAGAAAGACAAGTGGTTGCCAGAGGTTATCAAGGAGAGAAGGCTAAAGAGGCACAGCACAGAGGATTTTTAGAGCAGGGAAAATAGTCTGCAATACTACAGTGGTAGATACATTAACTATACATTTGTCAAATCCCATAAAATAGACAACACTGAGAGTGAACCCTAATGTAAACTATGAACTTTGTGTGAAAATGATGTGCCAACAGTAGGTTTAGCATTTTTTTTTTTAAGATTGTATTTGTTTGAAAGAGAAAGAGCACAAGCAGGGTGGGGGGCTGGTGAAGCAGAGGGAGAGGAAAAAGCAGCCTCCCCACTGAGTAGGGAGCCCAATGCAGGACTCGATCCCAGGACCCTGGGCTCATGACCTGAGCTGAAGGCAGATGCTTAACCGACTGAGCTGCCCAGGCATCCCTGAGTTTGTCATTTGTAACAAACATACCAGTCTGGTGCTGGATGTTGATAGTGGGGGAGGTTGTGCATGTGTGTGGACATGGAGTATGTGAAAACTCAATGTACTTTCTGCCCAATTTTGCTGTGACCCTGAAACTTCTCTTAAAAATGAAGTTGAGTAAGGCTCCTGGATGGCTTAATAGGTAGAGCACACAACTTTTAATCTTGGGGTTGAAGGTTCGAGCCCCATGTTGGGTGTAGAGATTACTTAAAAATAAAATCTTTTTTAAAAATAAAGTTGATTAATTAAAAAATAAGAATTTTAAGGGCACCTGGGTGGCTCAGTGGGTTAAAGCCTCTGCCTTCGGCTCAGGTCATGATCTCAGGATCCTGGGATCGAGCCCGCATCGGGCTCCCGGCTCAGCAGGGACCCTGCTTCCCTCTCTCTCTCTCTCTCTGCCTGCTTGTGATCTCATTCTCTCTGTCAAATAAATAAATAAAATCTTTAAAAAAAAATAAGAACTTTAAATCTATTTGAAGAAAATACAGGCAAATACATTATGACCACAAGATAAGGTAGGATGTTTCTTAAAGACACACACACACACACACACACACACACACACACACACAAATCATAAAGGAAAAGGCTGAAAAAAATGTGACATCCAAGTGGAAAACTTTGTGAACAAAAGACATCATAAACAAAATTAATAGCCTAGCAGTATCTGGGAGAAGATATTTACATCATATATAACAATCAAAAGATTACTATTTGAAATAAAGAACTACAAACAACCAAATAGGAAAAATGGGTGATTCATGTAAGAAGAAACCTGAATAGCCTAAAACACATTTTAAAAGGTTCAGCCCAAGTATAATCAAGGAGGGCTAATTAAAATCACAATGAGAGATCATTTCACACACATCAGATTAGCAGAAAATAAATTCTGATTGTCAAAAGGATATGGGGGAATAAGAATTCTATCACAATGCTGGTGGGAATGCAAATTGGTATAACTATTTTGGAGATCAACTCGGCAACATCCAGCAAAATGTGAATTGTGCTTATCCCATGCCCCAGTAGATCTGCTTTTAGTTAAATACCGTAGGAAAACACTTGCGTGTGTATTCAAGGAGATATTACAAGAATGTTCCTTCTAGCACTAGAATAGCGAAAAATTGGAAACAATCCAAATGTCCATTAGTAGAAAAAGGAATAAATAACTTATGCGATGTTTGTTCTACAAACTACTATCAAGGGGTTAAAATGGAGGGACTGTACTTAAAGGTATCAACATGAGTAGATCTAGAAACAGTGTAGAGTAAAAAAAGACTCATGTGACATTATAAACTGTAGGATTTCATTTAAGTGGATTTAAAAGAACACAAAGCAATATGTTGTTTATGGCTACCTGTATATAATAAAATACACAGTTGTTTATGGATCCTGTCAATCAGGATCTTTTGAATGCAAATAACAGAAACCCCCATCCCTGTCCTTGAAACTACTGCCTCTGTCTTAAGCAATTCTAAACTGTCCTGAGGGCAAAGGTTCAGATTATCAGGACAGGACCTGGGGGATGGCAAGACACTGATGTTTCTCTTGCTCGGTCTCCCTCCTTTCTCTGTGTTAGCCTGCCTTTAGTCATCTCTCGCTTGTAGAATTTTGCCAAAAGCAGTAAGAAGTAATTAACATACCAAGATCCTGAATTTCTTCCTAATACTGTAGCTTCAACAGGCATGTGATCTATGTCGGAAGGAACAATGAGGGCCCTGGTTATGAATCAAGGGTCCTCAACTTCCCAGGCTCCTCTCCTCTGTCCTCCAACTTCCACTCAGCTAATTCCCCATTTTATTTTATTTTTTCATGGAGTTGTTTTTTTTTTTTTTAAGTAGACTCCATGCCCAACGTGGGACTTGAACTCAAGACCCTGAGATCAAGAGTCTCATGCTCTACTCACTGAGCAGCCAGACACCCCAAATTCCCCATTTTAGTGTCTGGTACTTGAAGCACCCACTTCCTGATAAAAAAGAAAAGGGGGGGGAGGAAATAATCTTTAAACTGGTCAAAAGAACACACACACACTTGAAAAGTATAAAGATATGAACTGGATATAAACTGAATTCATTATAGGGTTGCCTATGGGGAGGATGTGAGAACATGGGAGAATATGTTATCTGTAAAAGCCATTTCATTATAAAAAGTTCTGAATAGGGCGCTTGGGTGGCTCAGTGGGTTAGGTGTCAGATCTCAATATTGGCTTAGATCATGATCTCAGTGTCGTGAGATCAAACCCCGAGTTGGGCTCCAGGCTGGGTGTGGAGGCTGCTTAAGATTCTCTCCCACCCTCTCCTTCTGCTCCTCCCTCCTACTCTCCCTCCTGCTCCTCCGGTCAAAAAATTAAAATAAAATAAAATAAAATAATAAAATAAATAAAATAAAACAAAACTGGAACTGACTATGGAAACCACAATTCACAGCAGGCTGATTAGAACTTACAACCTGCTGTGAAATGTGTAAGCCTGATGATTTACAGACATGTACCCTGGTGCAAATAATACATTATATGTTACTAAATTTTAAAAAAGTGGGGGGGAAAAAAGAAAAAAAAAAAAAAGAACTTACAACCTGACCCCAACCAGGTCAATTGCTTACTAAAGAAAAAAAAATCTAAAGAAATGTGATAGAATATTTTCCTGTTTGGGATGACATGGACATATGTTATGTTTTCCTCTATGCATGTATTTATTTTAATTTTAATTTAAGATTTCAAAAAGAGGGCAGAGCAGCGTCTATGCCCATAAACACTCTGCAAAATCAACAATCCGGTATAACAGCTAAGGATCTGGCAGCTAAGAAGTTTCCAAGGCGATGGTCTCTCACAGCCAAGTGAGTCAAGTTTTGTCTTGGGATCAGAGCCCACGGTCAACTTTTGTCTTTGTCCTCTACTCTGCCCACCTAAATCCTAATGACCTTTCCTGGCTTTGCTAAAGTCCCTCTCCTCCAGGAAGCCTTCTCGCACAATTCCAGCTCGTACTCATCTCTCCCCCTACTCAACTGTCAGCACCCCTATAGCCACTGCTCACTGTGTATCACTAATTCCTTATTTCAGGAGTTTTAGATAATCCAAAGCGGTGAGGTTCAAAGCCCACGAGGGCTGCTCCAAAGTTGACGGGGACTTCATACGCCCTCGCCAGTTGCTCCCCAAACCCCAAGCCCATTAACAGAAGATGGCCTCAAATGCTGCCGGGGCGACAGTGTGTAGCTGACAAAAAAGGGTCCATTTGTCACAATTCAGCAGGTTCAACTCTCAGCTCCGATGAGCCTCGATCCCCTCAGAACACATTTTCCTTTTGTGCGATATATGTAAAACACTCCTAATGTGAGGATCCTCAGAGAGAGCTCACACTGCCCATCTAAGTGTTTTTTAAAGAATCGAGCTCTTACCTTTTAAAATTACACCGGGGTGGTATTGTTCAAATATGTAAGACTGACTACTCCAGAAAGCGGCCACAACGGGATACAATGCACTAATTTTATCCCACTTTGACTTAGAAAATATAATCGGTACTTACAAAAATTGTAAATACTAAAGAACCAAGGGAATAGGATTATTCTAAAATAGGGCGCTAATACATCAAGCAAAATAGCTTTTGCTAGTCTTAACTGAGGGCCATTATCTATCAGAGAAGATACACCTCTGGCCTTGATAATGTAAAGAAACACAAATGACTAAAGAAGCTTGCCAATATTTCTGGGAGGGGGAAGAGTGGAAAGTGTCTTTAACGAGACAGAAACTTGGAAAAGCTGAGTGATTCAACAGGGTAGATAAACAGCCTCCAGCCTGCCGGACAGGGGGCAAGTGCTGCCTGGTTCAATCACTGTAATTTCCTTGGGAGACTCCATCCCTCCCTTCCCTGAATTGCTGTGGCTATCCCACGATCCCACGATCCCGTGCTTCTACTTCTTGGCGCTTGCGTTTGATCACTGCATGTGTCTCCCCAACTAAATACAGACCCGTTGGGGTAGAATTGTGCCCTATACTTCTTTCCTGCATCGGTTCACGTTATCCTGCTTCCTGGCCACAAACCCAGCGCAGGCTGCCCCCCCACCCTCCTACCTCCCACCCCCTCCCCCGCCCTGCAGTGGCCTTGAACCTCAGGGGCGGAGCTCATTTTCTCCCTGTCCCTTTCTCCTTGTCCCTTCCTGCCTGTGGTACAAGGCAAGGACTCTGAGAACCCTGCAGGGAAACAGCCACACTGTCTTCCTGAGGGTGGCCAGAGATTGGTAGGAGGCATTCATTCTAGACCTAATTCCAAGATAGAAAGGTGAGATATTTTAAATATAAAATATTTCAGCTGGTGAGCACTACTGATGTACATCTGAAATTTGGTGTTTGGAAGATTTTAGTTTGATTTGCAGGTCCTGAAACTGGTGGAGAGTTGAGGGACCAGACTGGGGAGAAGGGTATTCCATCACTTTGCTAGAAACTTACAGGCTGTCGGGTAATGGCTAAGCAGTGCCCCCTCTGTTCTTCATTGGTGTCCTCACTGATGGGCACCCAATCTTTACAGGACTCCCCAGTGGCCACCAAGTCTGTCCCTCTGCCTCTGAGTATCACCATACCTAAATAATTCCAAGAATACGGGGTGAAAGACCAATTCTGATGGAAAGCAGTGCCCTTTATACTAGTGCTGTTCATGTTTTCTGTGATTCTCAGAGGAGGAAGCAAAAATGAGTAGGGAAAGCTTCCATTTCATAGTATACGCACACTTATTAGAGCTTTGCTCTTGTTTTCATTCTCTGTACCAAATCTTCATTCATGGGCACCTGAATCGAATCCAAGGGTCTACATGTTTTCTCTTCAGCAATCATATGTAAAAGGTATTTACTGGCTCTTGATTCTAAAAGAAAACTACAAAATCAAAATTAATATTTGTTAGATTAAATATCCACAATATGCCATATTTTTTTATCATTTTCATGATTAACTTCAGTATTCATAAAAAATACATTTGTAAATTATATTTTGCCCCCTCCCCAAATTCCTGGGTAAGTGTCATCTTGCTAGAATACAGTAGTTAATTAGGACTTAAAGGAATTACTTTTATCCAAATTATTTTAAAAGCCAAATTTTTCAAGTATAAAGAGGATTTTGTGAAAAATGTTTCATATACAAAACACACACGCGTGGATTTAGTGCAAGTGTGAGTACATTTTAATATGTTAGATATGATGGGGGGACAGGGTTCCAGATTAAGATGATATTGTTCCTGATGGTTTTAGAACATCCAGTGATTCCAATTCAAAATTTCTATCTCAATTTCCATGAAAGACTTAAGTTCCCATTTACAGCATGCATGTGTGCCTGTTTGTTTAAAAAAAATATGTAATAAAATTTGCCACTTAACTATTCCATTTTCTTAAAAATATATACAATATAATATTTATAGCTCATTTCATTATTTGGGGTGCTTAATCATTCCTACTCTGGATTATTCCTTAACTGGCTTGTGTGTTTCTAGTCTTAGCTCTAAGATGGTAAACTTCTTGAGATAGTAAGCAGTTTGTTTTATGAGTCATAGGGCTAAAAACAGCTGAGTATTTAATTGGAACACAATAAATACTCACCAAGTGAATGAATATGTCAGTAAAGGACATAAATCTTGATGAGACACTTGATCCGAAGTTGTACAATGCCATACTGGTTTTCAAACTATTTTGTATGGGAAAAACCAGTGTACTAATTATAATGGAGGTTCTCTGAGTGCGCTGGAATAAAGGAACTGATGCTCCCCTTTACCGCCAAGTTTCGGGAAGGCTCCCAGAAAGCTCGAGACAGAAGAGAATTTCTTCCAGGATCAAAGGGCTCCTGAGAAATACATATGAGTCTTCCTGCTAATGGGGGTTTCTGTTTGTCCAACTTCTATCCGTGTCCTTATAGTAAATAGTATGATAACAAGTCATAAGATATTCCCTTTCCCAGGATAAACAATGCTTACTCATTTACCTTTCCCCTCGGCACCCATCCTGAAACCATTAATGGACATTGTGTCTCTTCCAACTCCTTCCCTGGTTCTCACCATCTGTTCATATCCTGGGACCCATATCATTGCACAAGGACTGAAAATGAGCTCATGACTTGAAATCAAGATGCTTGAGCCCAAATCCTAGTTCAGATACCTCCTGGGTGACCCTGGACAAGGTATTTAACTCCTCTGACTCTAAAGTTTCCTCCTTTGCAAAATGGGGTTGATAATATATAACTCACAAGGTATGTATTAAACAAGATAATATGCTTGGGGTACCTGGGTGGCTCAGTCAGTTAAGCATCAACCTTCAGCTCCAGTCATGATCCTGGGGGTCCTGGATTGAGCCCTGCATCAGGCTCCTGGCTCCATGGCCAACCTGCTTCTCCCTCTCCCTCTGCCTGCTGCTCCCCCTGCTTGTGCTCTCTTCTCTCTCTCTCTCAAATAAATAAATAAAATCTTTGGAAAAGTAAACAAGATAATGTGCTTGAAAATAGCACATAATAGATACTCAATCATATTTGAACATTTTAACTTAGTTATTGCTTCTGACCCTGTTTCTCCTGCTTTCTTTCATCCTTTCTGGTTCCCCATGATTTTTGGTGAGCACAGTGTTAGTCCGTGGTCATTTCATTAACTGCTAGTCAATCAGTGATCATTTGAAACATTTATTTATATATTTGACCATCTATTTGTTGCCTCCCTACAGATAGAATTTGAGGTGATATTAGGTTTATGCCACTATCCAAAGAGCTCCTTGGGAACAGCTGTAAGATTGACTTGTCTGACTTGGGAACATATTGTCCTGGCCTTGTCAACCACTCTCAACAGAGTTCTCTTTTTCTTCTCTGTGTCAGAAGTGACATAATGGAAGATATGCATGAGTTCCCTGGAGAACAATGAAGGACTTCACAGAGCTCAATTTGGGAGAATACACAAGTGTTGTTGTTATAGAGTGAGATTCCCATGACACTTGCAAGTGAGAAAAGAACTGGACACTAGATGAACTGAAGGATACTTGAGGGGAGAGAAACTTGCTTCCAAAAGTAATATAACAAAATGCCTCCAGCCAGGCAGAATTGGAGGATACTCTCTAGATGGGATGTGCAGGCTCAATTAACCACCCACCCCTACATCTTCCATCAACCCCTTGGCCACCATTGTAGGAGACGACTCTGAACTCCCCAGGACAATGTCTGTTTACTGAAATAGTCTTTTCTTTTTCCTTTTTACTTCTTTTTCTTTTTCTTTGGGGGTAAGGATTAATGAGTACCTCAGTCTTTGCTATCTCTAGTAGCTTTCTAGAGATCATTAATTTATTCTTCATTCAGCAAACATGCACTGAGTGACTAATGAATGAAGTAGGCAGATCCAGGTTCATCCCAATAGTCAAACTTGAGGGCGACAAACTAATCCCTTGAGGATCAGCTTGGAGGGAAACTCTGTTCTTCTATTTTAGACCTTACTCATTTTCTTCTTCTTCAGATGCTACGGTGAATAATTCAATTCCAAATTTCAAATCAATCAATTCAATTCCAAACCTTGCGTGAGTGTATCTAGTGTATCTAGTTAGGCAGAATTCAAATACAGAATCCTGGCTGCAAGAAAATTTCAGAAATGTAGTTTTAATCTTTCTCTCCAACTGTGAAGAGAAGTTGAGTGAGCCAGTCCAGAGTAAATGACAGTGTAATCAGATCTCATGAAGATGATGAACTTTGACATAGTCCTTGAAAATGTATAGGATTTATTTTAAGAAGGAAAATTTCAGGGAAGAGAATTCCTGTCTGGCAAAATGAAAAATTCATCAGGAATAAGAAGAAGAATAGCTTCTCTGGAGCGGACTAGAGAAGGCAAGAGAGGAAGGTGGGAGGTGGGTAGGAGCTTGGAAGTCTGGTTAGAGAAGACCAAACTTGATCCTATAGACAGGGAAATTGGAGAGACATTGAAGGTCATTAAGCAAGGAAGGGAGTTCAGAGAAGGTAAATTAGTGCCACCATTCTTATTACTATAATCAATATAGTAATGCCACGATTCTTATTACTATAATCAATATAGATCACCCTGTTAAAGGGTGATCTCTTGCCCTTCAACTTTTCTCCAGTTCTCAAAAATCTACCAATAGGTTACCACTGTGATAATCACTGATATTGTGAAGTTGATTTAATATTTTCAGAATCAGTATGCAATCCCAGGAAGTGCAGAAATGCTTTACAAAGCTGGAGAGAAATTATTTGTACCCTGGAATTCTATACCTAGCCAAACTATCAGTCAAGGGTAAGTGCAGAATAATGTCATTTTCACTTATATAAGAGTGAAAAAAGTCACCTCTGCCTTATCTTATATATCTTTTTAGCACGAAGTTTCTGAAGAAGTACGCCAAGAAAGAGGAGGACATAGATATAGATATAAGAATCAGAGAATCTAATATAAGAGAAAAGCTAGGGGAATCACCAATAATAAGAAAGTTCTAAGACACTAACTCTACCATAGCCTCTGGAATATCCAGCCCAGATTGAACCAAGAGGTTAAAGATCTTTGAGATGGAAAGTTTCTAGGGAAAAAATAAAATTGATAATATTTTAAACATATCAAGAGAAGATTTACAACCTGTAGAGAAGAATTAGTGTTAAAGTGTATAGTAAGCCAAGGAAAAGAGAGAATTATTAACTCTGTGGAAAGCAAGGACAGTTCAGAAAAGAAATATAACCATATAATACATAGAGCTCCACAGCAAATAATTACTTTTATAATCATAGTAGATAAACACTAAACATTGACCCTATCAAAAATAAGGATATAACCATGTTGTGAGCATGGGGCAGAGAAAGGGCTGGTGGAGAGGCAGCAAGTGTGAATGGGGTTGAGGGGGAAGAGGCATAAGCCCAAACCTCATCTTCCTTAGGAGGAAATTAGTGGACCATGGCTGAAATTAGAAAACACAGAAATAACGTAAGCGTGTTAGTCAAAAATATGGAACTAAATAATCAAAGAAGCTGACAGAAGATTTGAAGTTGCACCCTCTGAGGCGTATAAGAGGAAGCCGGAAGGAAGCCTGACAGAATTACATTTTTTTTCTTTTTAACTATATACCTGGTGAACTTTGGTAAAAATAATATTTTATGAGAGTTTATAATAAGTGCTTAAGCTTAGTACTCTGTTCACAGTTTCCCTGTCACCAAGTCTCCTGAGAAGTCGCAGACCCTTCTGACTGCCCACTCCTGGGTCCCACTGGCCAATGGGCGGCTTGGACTTTGTTGAATTCTCTGTTGGCTGCCAGCTCAGAAGCATGGGGGATTTCTTAAAATATTACTGTTATTAATGGCCTCAGCTTGCCCTGTGGAGCCCAGGCAAAGCAAACAAGGCAAGCAGGAAGGCCACAGTGGCAGCAGGCCCTGCGAGGAGCCGCTTTGGCCGTGGTAAGCTCTCGCCAGGGACAAAACGAGAACAGCGTAAATGTGGGAGGAATAGAGATACCACACAAACTAAAAATCCGCTTTTGTTTATGGCTTAAAAATTAGGTATTCTACCCCTTGGAAGCGGGCTGCAAAGAGAACGAGTATTACTCAAGGAAACCAGCAAACAGAGCTTCTTCTGAGTGAAAAATAAGAAAAATCCTGTAATATTTGCAGACCTTCCCCTGGTGGTGTTCTATCTTACCATACTTCCCTTGGGCTGCCTGGTTTTTGGAAAAGGGGGAGATAACCATTATAGTGCAGGAAGCAGGAAAAGCCATTTGTTCAGTATCAGAAATTTAGAAAGTGTTTCATTTTCTAAGCTCCCAGTTACTAATACATTAAGTTCCTTGAAAAATTCTCTTCATCATTCTCTGTGGATTTTTTCCCCCTTTCTAAGCAGCATAAAGCTCCAGTGGAAGGCAAAGACATTTCCTTGTCTGAATTACTGCCACCATGAAATAGATTGAAAAAAAATATATCATTTTATATCAACCAGTAGCATCCCAGTCCACGGAGGGGTGTCTCCTAAAGCTATCAAGATAGTATCAGAGTATTAATCATTTCTGGAACAGTGAGAGCCCCAACACCAGCCAGCACCCACAAAGGCTGCGAGCCCAGGGCCAGCTGCAGCTGCCCACGACCGCCGCCAGCTCGGAATTCAATCTCCGAGTCCTGTGACCGGGAGCGCGTTCCGGCCGGCTCTTGCTATTTGGCTAAAGGGCTGCGGCCCGGCACTGCGGCCCATGGGCCCTGACCTCCCAAAGCTGGGCGGTCACAAAGCCCCGCTGACTGCTCTCCAGAGGGCAGGGAGTGGCAGGAGGGGGACACGCGGGAGTCGGCCGGCGCACCCACACCCCACACTCGAGCGGCACTGAATATGTGAATCGCACGGGCCTTGTAGACACACAACGAGTGCAGGCTGGGCCGTGTGTGTGTGAGGCCGAAGGACTCCGTGGTTAAAAGCATGGCTTTAGGACTCAGCGTCCAGCTGTCAGTTACCTCATTTCTCTAAACCCCAGTTTCTCATCAGTAACATGGGGGTAATAACAGTACCCACCTCAGAGGGTTTTATCAGGATTACCTGAAGCCACATGTAAAGAGGGCTAACTCAGTGCCTTGCTTATTTAAAAAAATATGTATATACACATATATTTGTATATATTATTATTTTAATAAGTATATATTTATTATTAATATACATATTATATTATCATATAGTATTATATATTATATTATAATATATAATTATATATTATATTTATATATTTACATATGAATTTATATATCTATAAATCATAAATAATATACAATATATAATATCTATATTTTATATATAATTCATATATGATATATAAATTTATATAATATTATTATATATCAATTATATAAATAAATTAAATATAAATCATATCTATATAATATTTATATAATATATATTTATATAATATTATATAAATATATATTATAATTATAATTATATATTTATAAAACATATAAATATACAAATATTATATATAATATAAATATATTATCTATAAATATATATTCATAAAAATATTAATATTATAATAATATATAATTATAATATATAGTATTATATATAATACAATATAATATGTATATTAATAATAAATATATACCTATTAAAAATAATACCTATATTCCACCAGCATTAGCTACTGTTACCAATAATAAAAACAGAGACTTACAAATGGGTGCATTTAGTCAGTATTGATGAGTGTTGTGTTGATGGTGACAATCATTGTGGACCAAAGAATTCTTCCCTTCTGCAGGAAAGAGTCCTTCTTGCAGGGGGACGGGAGCTCCTGGTACATTCAAGTATCTATTTTCAGGTCACTAAGTATCTGACAGAAAGTTTGGTGCTGTAAAGCACAGAGAGGTTCCATAAGAAATTAAATATACTAACTTGAGAAGATAAGGTGCAACTTCAGGGCGAGGAAGAAATTGCTTCATGAGCTCAGCTAGAGGAGTGTGTCTGGGAGTTCAGGAGAGAAATCATAGAAACACAGGACATCCAGCTGTCTGGGCTCCTGCCGAAGACAACTTTCCCCCATAAATAATAGTTCTGTGACAAATAGCCTACTAATGGGTCCCTCAGGTGGCTTTGATCAATCCTCCCTCCATCGTGAAGTTAATGCCTTTCCTGGGTGGAGGGGCCTGCCTCTACCCCTGGCCCCGAATGGGAAATCGTCCAACAGCTCTGTATCTGGCTGGGCTGTCCTTTTCCTGTGGACAAAGACCTCAGCGCCCCATTTTCTTGCCTCACATCTGCCCCAGGGAAGATTCTGGAAGGACCCATCTGGTTCCTCCTTCCTTTCTTTTTCTTTCTTTCTTTCTTTCTTTCTTTCTTTCTTTCTTTCTTTCTTTCTTTCTTTCTTTCTTTCTTTCTTCTCTTTCTTTCTCTCTCTCTCTCTCTCTCTTAAGAAAATCAGACTCTCCCATGTGTGTGGTGCCCCATTTGGAAATGTCTGGAATCTTGGAAGCTTGACTACCTTATGTTCTACAAGTGGGCTTTTTTTTTTTTTTAAGATTTTATTTATTTATTTGACAGAGAGATCACAAGTAGGCAGAGAGACAGACAGAGAGAGAGAGGGAAGCAGGCTCCCCGCTGAGCAGAGAGCCCGATGCGGGGCTCGATCCCAGGACCCTGAGATCATGACCTGAGCCGAAGGCAGAGGCTTTAACCCACTGAGCCACCCAGGCACCCCTATAAGTGGGCTTTTTGAAAGCGTGTTTGGAGATTCCAGCCGAGGGGCACAGGTACTTGTATACCCTTGACCGAAGAACATCTTCCTCTTTGACCCAGTGCACAGCTTCAGCGAGGAGGCACGTGGAGGGCTGGGGGTGGACGGGGCCGCCTGCCCAGCCAGCCAGAGCAGCCAAGTCAACCCTGGTGACCGGTGAGCTGACCGATGTCGCCGCCGGATCACCCGCGAACCCACAGGGGAGCACCCTCTTACCTCCCCACAGCATGGTGCGCGGCCGGGGCCCAGAGGCCAGCAGTGGAAGGTGAGCAATCTTTTTGGTACCAGCCAACAATACAGACTTCAAAGGGTCTGTCAGCCCCTGGGAGAAGGAGGTAGCTATTTACCAACACACCAGGCGTGTGTACTTCCTACCAAGTCTTTCTCACTCTGGATCAGCATTGGAACCAGATGCCCCATACTCTACAGGGTAGGTGTTACTGGTCCCATTTCTCATAGGAGGAGGTTGGGGCCATGAGATGGGAGGGGACACAAATGAGTGAAGGTTGTGCCATCTCTTTCCCCTTTGCCCTCAGGTTTTTCATGCTCAGGGGACCCAGATACACAACTAGCCCCTTTCCCAACAAGGCACCTCAGCAGGTCAGGGCTGGGATTGTAGAAGGAAATCATACACTGTTCCCGCCATCAGGAAGTTTACAATCCACTGGGTAAAACGGAGCCTACACACGAAGGGGTAATTGACAATTATTACTCAGCAGGTAGCCTTCGAGCCTCAGACGGTGGGGTGTGTGTGCCTGGGGAGCAAAGCACAGCCGAGCCCTGTCCTAGGGAGCTTCTGTTCTAAACGACGCCAAGAAGTGCTGCAAGAGGGTCCGCCGTAGGCTGGGATCAGCACAGAGCGGCTTGCACGGTGGCTGGGAGGGGTCCGGCTCAGAAGCAGAGCAGTTCGAACTGTGCCTTGAGGAGCAGCTGAGTGGGGAGAAGCTTCGAGGGGTTCCAGGTGGGGACACGTGCGTGTTCCTTTCAGCCGCCACTGAGCAGTAGGTCGACCCTCCGTGACTGGAAGGTCCCTGTGAGGACAAAGGGGACAATGAGTGAGGAAAGGTAATGGAGACCAGAGACCAGACCGTGGGGGTCTGCACCCAGGTGTGATGTCGGCCTGTCATCCTACAGACAATGATGGTCTTTGCCAGTTCTGAGCAAGGGCGCAAGGTGCAGGGCTTGGAAGGGGACAGGAGCAGGGAGGCCAGGCCACGGATGGCCATCACGGGTGGGAGTTGGTGACCCGAGGAGCAGGAGAGGACAGATGGAGAGGTGAGTTTGTCCTTGATGATGAAGAGCAGGGACCTGGGATCAGACAGACCAGGATGGCAACGCTGGGTGCCACCCGAGGCAAGTTACTTGACCTCTCTGGATCTCAGGAGCAGTACCCTAAATCTAAGGCAAAAGTGTACGTCATAGAGTTGCCTGCCTCCTGCTGGGAAGTGTACGTGGGCTAACAGGTGCAGGGCATGGCAGTGCCTGGCCTGCAGAAACTATTCCGACAACAACCACTACTATTGTTATTGTTATTATCTTTGACGCAGGGCACAGGGGTTGGAGGACCTAAAGACACTAGACTCTGATCTCTGAACCTGAAAGCAGGACCCAGAAGGACCCAGCCTCACCTGCACCCTGTGGGGCGGCCACACAGCACTGAGCGCCACGGCCTGGAGTCCCCCCCGGGGGAGCTACCTCTGTGGAATAGAAGCCCCCCCGGGCCTGCGGGAGCCCTCCTTTCTTCTTTCCTGCGCCCACCTGCCTCCAGCTTCCAGAAATCAGGCTTCATCCCCAGAAAGAATGAGCACAGCAGCTTCGGGGCGGGGGCGAGGGGGAGGGGAGACTAATTCTACATGGAAAGCCTTCACCTTTTCTTATTCTGCCTCCCCGTAGGAGGTTGGTGGGGGGTGGCCACGGAGGAAGGGGGTCGAGGGAACCTTGGAAACTCAGCACTCAGGCAGCCCTTGGCCCCGCAGCGCGGCGCCCGGAGGCAGCTGGAGCGCCAGGCCGAGGGTTTTCCCTGTGAGAATCAGTTTCAAATATGAGGTTGATTTTATTTTCCCCCGTTGCAATTAACTGAGAAAAATGTTTCAAAGCTGTATAATTAAAGGCCGGCGTTTTATTAGGGTTTAAAATAGTCGCTATGAAATTTGCTCCTGCCACTGGTAATTACAACGTACATCTTAATATCCCCCTGCTTGCCAGGCCCGAGATAACAGCGCTGTGTACGATGCATTTGGCTGTGCAGAGAAGGTAAAAATCCTTATCTTATCTCCATCTGCACACAACAACCAGCCTCTCTTCCAATTCAACCCTAATCTTCTTAGTAAATAATACTGATATTTTTCACCATAACAAACGGGGCTGGTGCCAGATTCCCCCTGATAACACCTCTCGCTTACACACCATTCTCTGTCAAAATCGGCCCGATTTTTCTTAATCTCTTTAACTTATCAAAAAAAAAAGAATACTTTTTTACATTCGGCCAGAATAAGTTCTTTTCTAGCAAATAATAATATTATAAATAAATCCCTTTGCCTACAGCTGACTCATTGAAAAGATACCCAGCCTCCTCATTTTCTCCATGAATGGGAAATTGTTCTGCTCTTCAGTGTTCCTCCAAGTTTGGGGACCACACCAAGTGAATTGTTTCCAGGCCGGCCCTGAGCCATCTTTGTGTCTCTGGGGGGTGGGGGGGGAGGTCAGCCTGGCCCAGGATGTGCAAGCTTGCTCTTTATTTTCATTGTCCTGGCCTTGATGGGCTTCCCCCACTGCTACTTCCGTCCATCTCCAACTCAGGGAAAATGCAGAGATGTCGGGCAGATCCTGGCAGGCTCTCCCCCAGGCTTGAGGCGACCCTCCGCTCCCACTCACACACACGCTGGGACAGGCCTTTGCTCAGAGCCCTGTCTTGGCAGAAACTGGGACCCGACTGTCTTCTCCTGCTGCTTTCAATGTGAGTCTCCGAATTGTCACACAACCAGGAGAGGCAAAACTGAGAAGTGTTCATCACACAGCAGGTATTTATTGAGCACTTACTGTTTGCCCATTCCAGGCTTAGCCTGATTGTGATTCCAGAGATGGGAAGGCACCGTTTCAGCCCACCAGGAAGGCATCACGTATGCAGTTGGCTCTCTCCAGGCGTGAGCAGAATTTCCAATGTAGCAGGATTGGGGTTTAAGAAATCTAAGATGTTCTAAGAAAAACAGGATTGGGGCAACTAGGCTGAGAAGGAGCCCTCTTGAATATTTGTGTGATCACTAAGGTAAAACAGAAAGAAGATACTAACAGACACTATCGGTAACATTTTACACCGTTCAAATTAATAATAATCGGCCTTGTACCAGGAGATTCCAATTTCCATTTCCAATTTCCTAGTTCACTAGAAACTTTCTATGATTTCCCTCTCCTGCAGTTTCCATAATATGCTTGTAAATTTGCTTTGCTTTGTTGCAGATAATGCACTCCTAAGACGGGCTTTATTTTCTGTATCTCTCCTCCTTTCAAATGTCCAGTGCTTGTCTGTTCTATGACTTCCCAGTCTTGGGAGCTGCCACCCATCTCTGGGTTCTTTATTCCCCAAAATGGGGATGGGGATTCCCTTCCCTCCCCCAAGACCCCAGTGAATCCAGATGGTTGAGACTGCAAAGGCTAGGGGTGCCCTGTTTAGGCATTTCTCAACCCTGTGTGACTCCTAAATACTTAGGATTGAGGGGTGTGGGCTCTGATTGTGGAAACCATCTTGCCAAAGCAGGACGCACCAGCTCCTCTGACTCACGGACCTCCTCTCTTCAAGCCGAGGGAGTACTGTTCCACAGTTCTTTCATCTTTTCCAAGGCAACATTGAAGCCCTTCCATTTTTTTTCTCCCCCATCTTCTTCACGTGCCCTTTGTATTCCTGACCCCAATTGCTTCAGCATCTAGGTGGTAGGAGAGTATAGTTATTGAGAATCAGACTCAGACAGACTTGGATCCTTTTCCTAGTTCTGCTACTGCCTGCTGTGTGACTTTGGGCAAGTTATTAACCTCTCTGGACCTCAGTTTCCACCTATCTCATAAGATGTAGTTCATAATCTGATTTAATAAGCTATAAATGTACCTGGATCATAGTAAAGCCTCAATAAACGATAGCGACACTTAATAATAATATTAATTGGAACTCAAAGAAGAGAAAGACCTGTGCGAATATCTGTGTGAATATTGTCTGGGAATCTACTCAGAGTCACCGAACGTCATGAAAGGTGATTGTAGAAGGCCAGGCAAGTTCTTTAACCAGTCCTCTTGACATTTTGGTTTGGAGACATCTTTAGAAATAGTGTTTGCTGGACCCACTCACCTCTAGGGAACAGCATGCAGGGCACACACAGTTCTATAAACAATTTTGTCCCCTGGTTAAAAATAATAAAGACAAAAAAAAAACACATCTAGAAATCAATACAAACATAAAATAACAATAATAATGACAAAAATGTGCAGAATTCATTTCCCTTCAAAAGTGAAATTCTTCCTGACCGTGCCAAGAGGTCAATTTAACTCAAATTTTGTCTAAAGAGCTCTCCAGGATCTCTTGTGTATGTGGACTGGCAAGCAATTTTTGTCCATAAGCAACTCAAAGGAGAGGATCTCTGTGCCGGGTCTGTACCCTTCTCCGTCTCTGAGGGAATGCTTGTCCTTCAGGGAAGCCCCCGAACTGGCTTCCTCCACAGCCCTCTCCAGCTGCTGCTTCTCTGGGATTCCTTCCTCATCCGGGTTACACCCACTCGCTTTGAACAAAAGATAATCCAATGTGTCCGCCACTCACTACTGGTTGTGTTGGGACATGTAATTAGTGCTTACCGTGTACCAGACGCTCCTCTGGATCTTCACATATTATCTCATTTAATCTTCCAACAACCTTGTTAGGCAGGGACCCTCTTGGCCCCCGACCATCACTAGGCTTGTCCCCTTCAACTTGACTCAACCCTCCCCTAGTCCCCTGGAGATTTGTCTCCATCTTAGAAGATGGCGCATGTGTCACGGACTGGAGAAAAGATGTTCAGGTTTTCTCCAACCCCAATAGCCTCTCCCTCCCTGATGTCTAGTCACTGCAATATCATTATTTCATAGGTGTGTGTTGTGCTTTTTTCCAGCAAGATTCTGTGGCCCCTTGGGGCATAGTTCACACCACTAATCATAGACCATCTAGGGCTAGAAGTCATGTGAGACAGCATTTCTTCCAATAATTCATTTTATAGATGAGGAAACAGAAGCCTGCAGAGGTGGAATAAGCTTTCTTCTGTAATCCCCATGACTTCCTACATCAGTCGGGTATATTGTAAATGCTCAGTAAACACCAAGGCCATCTGCTTGGATCTAACATTGCTCCAGCGTTTGCTACAAAACCTATGGTATAAACCTTTGTCTCTCATTCATTTTAATTGACTGTGTGTTCACACTGTACACAACATACAGATATCCCACTTCAAGAAAATCTAACATGCCAACTTCCTGAGCCTGATAAGCTAACATGAATTATTCATTCTAAAACTCAGGGCTCCTTTAAATAGCTACTCTGTTTATATTAAGACCATATTTGAACACTGAATTCAAACTGAACCTTTTAGCCACATGTCAAACGGCAGAGAATAAGGCCCTCTTGTGTTTCACTTGCCTTACAAACAAAATGGATCTCTGAAGGGGTTGATAGCCCAGCAGAGTTGCCTCCTGAATCTGAACCCTAAATTGGAGAGTCATCACCAAACCCAGACCAACTGAATGAAGGGGCAGACAGGTGTGGGTAAGTAGATCCAACAGCTCTGGGGAGCCAGATATGCAGGGAGGGGGTGCTGGGTCAGCACCCTGCCCCACTCGGCAGGGGCACGGCAATTGTCTCCACAATCAAGGTTCAGGCCCAAATGCTGCCTACTGCCTTCCTTTTTTTTTTTATATATAAAGATTTTATTTATTTAACAGAGAGAGAGATCACAAGTAGGCAGAGAGAGAGGTGGAGGGAAGCAGGCTCACTGCCGAGCAGAGAGCCCTATGTGGGGCTCGATCCCAGGACCCTGAGATCATGACATGAGCCAAAGGCAGAGGCTTTAACCCACTGAACCACCCAGGCGCCCCGCCCACTGCCTTCCTTGTCTTGCCATTGGTCATCTGGGTCTCTTCTCTCAACCTGTCTTCTCCTATTCATGTGCCCCCTCCGGTCCCCGTCTCCCTCTCTATGTCTGTGTCCGTCTGTATGGTAGGGGACATAGCCATGTAACAAGGTTAAGAATAAATTTTCTACCTGTGGCTGGTTAGATCAGGTGGGTAGAATGTGAAGCTAACAACACTAACGTTGCAGGTTTGATCCCCAAACAGGCCGAGAAAGTCATTCATTTCCGTGTTTAATAAAAATTAATTTTAAAAAAATAGATATTTGTATTATCTGGCAGGTTCTTGAATGTTTGCATGAAAAAGGCCCTAGCCCCTTTAAGAAGTCAGGAGGTAAATATTGGAAGCTCCAGCAAGCAGGGATAGAGCGATTCTGAGAAGATTAATTAGAAGTAAACAGCTGACACAGGACCCGAAGTGCCTCTAGGAATTCCCTGCCCTTCTCAATTATCCACCCTGGAAAGAAGCCTGTTCTATTGGTCCCAACTTACCATAAATAGACCCCACTGTTGACCTGTGAGCTGGAGCCCTGGGGGTAAGCATGAGGCCTAAGGGAGAAATCGGCCCCCCGAGGCCTTCCCACCCTCACCAGGGACTGCCAGGACTGGCATCCTCTAGGGTCTGATATAGAGACGTTCTCCTGTGAAGTCCTCCTCTTCCAGGCAGCCTTCACTGCTTTGCCTCAACTGCCCTCTGCTCACGTCCTCCCTCTGCCGACCTTTCAACATCTCACATTTAGTCCATACTTGAGTGTTTTGTGCTCACTGCCATGTTGTTTCATGACTATTCCCTACTATTTCACGTGGTTATACTTTATTTACTCAACTAGATCAGAGCTTAAAAATAATAATAGTGTGGGGCGCCTGGGTGGCTCATTCGCTTAAGCATCTGCCTTCCGCTTGGGTCGTGGTCCTGGGGTCCTGGGATCAAGCTCCCTTTTGGACTCCCTGCTCAAGCAGGAGTCCGCTTCTCCCTCTGCCCCTCCCCTGCTTGCGCTCTGTCTCTCTGTCCCCAATAAATAAATAAAATCTTTAAGAAGAAGAAGAATAGCGAACGTTCATTAAGTGACTCTGATGGGCCAGACACCCCGCTTCTCATTTGGCATATATAATCTCATTTAAGCGACCCCAGAGCTAAGTACTATGTTCCCATTTTGCACACGAAGAAATTGAGGCTTAGACAAGGTGAGTAGGGCGTGAGCACCGCACTGGATCTGCTGTCCCTCTGCAGAAACCCGTGCAAGCTCTTCCCTCCCTCCCACCCACAGCTCCACACGTCTCACTTACTTGGCGAATGCCACTAACACTAACGCACCGTGCCTCCCCGTCATGGCGGTCGGAGCCCAGGTTCATGGCGCTGAGACGCGTCTTCCCACAGACCTGCTGTGGGACACGGAGCTCCGCATCCCTCGGCCCTGCTCTTCCGGGTGCACTTGCCTCTGGCAGGCTCCACAAGAGTGAGGATGAGAGGCTGGTAAGGGTGGGCATCCAGACGTGCCCGGAAAGCAGGATCTGCTTACACTGAAGAAGCACCTTCCAGAATGCGAGGCTGGAGAGTAGCGGGCGTTGTTGACGCTCACTCCGCGGCACCTGCGGCAGCCCCAGTCTGAGAATGCTGGTTAGGGTGCTGGGGACACTCTCAAAGTGAAGGGCAAAACCTCCTAAGCACCGGCTTTCCCTGCCAAGTTTGGACCCGCCCTGCATGCGGCAGCCTTAATTGGGCTCTCGTTTATTATTGTAATGAGGATCCCTTTTCTAATGTGTTTTTCTAGCCCTCATGTGGCTGAACTGTTATTTTTCTCACTTGACTTTTTTTGCCTATGAAATGTTTTGGATAAATATGCAGCTGAAATGGCTTGTTACTGACTGTGTACATTTTTAGTTGAATGAAAAGTAAAGAAATACAGCCTCTCGCATATAAAATATTCCGTTAATGTTATATAATTTGGCTGCGGAGTATCATTTTGCTTTTATGAAAGGGTTTGGTGAAATCCTCAGGAATAGCAGATGGCTAACACGCAGTAATTATCGGTTACTAAAGATCGCTTATATCATACCGATCTATTCACACAAGTATAACCACATTAAATGTATACATTTTTTTTTTAGAGACAATATGTGCTGTGAATGCTCGAAACAATGGCGGGACTAGAGCAAAATTTGTCTAAGGTATGAGGGATTTCAGGGGCCGCATTCTGGCCACCACGGGAGCCCCCCCACCCCGTCCCTGCCCCATCGCACAGCGGCCTCTGCTCTCGCTTTTCACAGGGAGCCGGGCTTTGCTGGCAAACAGCCGGGCAGGGCGGGAATATGAGGAGGGATGTCGCATGGAGGTCAGCCCTTGAGCAGATGTTTTAAATTCTCGGCTCCGAAGCTGATGTTTAGGACTGGCCATGGCTGCCATTCTGGGCATAATTTTGATTTGGCAGCGAGTCAATGAGGACTCAGAGGCCCTGGGTTGGAACTTGAGTTGGTTCGACAATGAAGCACGCTACAGGCTGTGAGTCACGCTTGAGCCCTGTGCTAGGTGCTGGTGTGCTGGGTGCAAGGTCCACAGGTGAGTTTCATCCTTCAAACAAGTCTTCCCAAAGCACTCGCCATTGCCAGGTCCTCTGCCCTTTCCTGGCACTGTGTTCCCAGAAAACGGAGACCGGATCTAGGAACTCCAGTAACTTCCATGTAGGGAAAACAAAACTAGGGTCCACAGTAAGTGCCTAACCCGTGTGGTTGCCTTGAAGTCACAGAGAAGGCACTTCAAAGCTGCGTCAGAGTGGTTTTAGGTTGTCTGCTGGCTTGGGATTAGCAAGACCGAGGGTGGTAAGTATGTTTCCGTTCTGGGGCCAATTCTTATTCATTGGCGGGGCAGGCGGCTTCTTGGGGTACCTTCTTGAGGAATCTGAGGTTGAGTGTCCATCTGAGAAAGGGGGTGCTGTAATTGATTAGGAGTGCCTGCCGTTTGACATGGGCTTGAGGGAAAGGCAACACTCGGTGCCTATTTGGTAATCCAGCTCGCTCTAGACTGAAGGTTTGCATCTCGCCAAACTTTTCAAATGGAAACCTAATCGCCGACTCGGTGGTAAAACCTTTGTGATGTGACTGGGTCAGGGGAGTGGGACCTTCATGAATGAGACCAGTGATCTTACAGAAGAGCTCCCAGGGAGGTCCCTTGCCCCTTTGGCCAACAGAGAGGACAATCGTCTACGAACCAGGAAGCTGGCTCTCAGCAGAAATCCAATCTGCCAGCATCTTGACCTTGGACCTCCCAGCTTCCAGAACTGGGAGAAATAAACATCTGGGGTTTAGGAGCCACCCAGTCTATGGTACTTTGTTACAGCAGCCCAAACACAGCTCCGATTATCCTTAGCTCTCGCCTCATTGTCACCTCCTCAGGAAAGCCTGCCGTGACTTCTCAGCAACATACCATAGGGCTTGAGGGTACAGGCTCTGGAACCCAAAGTCAGGGTTTGAATTCTGACCCTGCTCCTTAGTAGCTTTGTGACCTTGAGCAAATCATTTAATTTCTTGATGGTATAGTTTCCTCATGCACAAAATGAGACCAACAGTAGCACCCACCTCAGTGGATCGTTGCAAATACGCCATCCACAGTGATGGCACCTACGTAGTGTCAGACACGGCAGGAAGTCGTCCTGCAGATTCCGCTAGCTAGGACCATTCCCGGGCTACCTGGGGGCCCAGTGTTATCCAGTTGTGTCTTACACTTGCAGTGTGGGTGTTCGGTGAATGTCTGCTTCTCACCCTTGTGTGCCCTGTAAATAGGAACCGGTGACCTCCTGGACTGACTCATCCTGCGTGGGAGAAGGGACGAATGGTTCCGGGGCCCCCTCAACTCACCTCCGGACGGTTTTAAACTCTAGCTTATGGCTGCAGGAGAAAGAGAGAGCTGCTGGGGGGAGGCATAGGCAAGAAGAAAAGGAGGAGGAGTAAGAGAAAAAGCTAGGGACAGAGAGGAGGAGAAGAGGGAAAGTACAAGGAGACCACCTTTTAAAACATGGGAAATAGGGGCACCCGGGTGGCGCAGTCAGTTGACTCTTGGTTTTGGCTCAGGTCGTGATCTCAGGGTCCTGGGATGGAGCCGTGTGCTGGGTTCCACATTCAGCACGGAGTCTGCTTGAGACTCTCTCTCCCCCTCCTTTGGCCCCTCCCATTCATGCTGTCTCTCTGTCTCCAATAAATAAATAAAATCTTAAAATAAATAAATAAAACATGAGGAATAGGAAGAATGAGAAAATCAGATAAGCAAGCGAGGAGTGGAAGGGGAAGAGAATGGAAGGAATGTCCAAACCCTAAGGAGGTGCCTATGTTGAGGGAGCTGGGCTACCAGTCTGGGGAACAGGTAACCGGAAGCCTCAGGCTGTCTGAACATCCCCTTCACCTTAGGAAGTGTTCCCTGTGGGGGGACCCGCTTGGACACTGGAAGCGTGGTCTCTGGACTTGGACTGCCTGAGTTTGACCCCTGACCCCCCACCTACAGCCCGAGTAACTTTGGGCAAGCCACTTATCTGAGCCCTGCTTTCCACACCTGTACAACGGTGATAAAAATTTACCCATTTCAGAAAGTCATTGTATTACTGGGATAACCCATGTAAAATTCTTCAAGTTGCTGGCACACAGTAAGCCGTCAATGAATAATAACAATCGTAATTGTTATTATGAGAGAATGCCAAGTGGACTCCGGAGTCTCTAATCCGTCCTCCCTGCTCTGTGGTTTCACCCCTTGCTAGAAGCTCAGGAGGACTAAACTTGCAGCACTGGCGACTATCTCGCTTCAGTACTTGTTTACTGACGAGCCCTGTGTTTCAAGCTCTGTCCTGGGCCCTGGGATACCGAGCTGGCCCCAGAGGCCACACCAAGCCCTTGATAGGAACCAAAGCAAAATCTTGGTATGACTTCCCCGGTCACTCTGGGCTTTCTCACTCTCAAAGCAAGTCTCCACCCTAAAGTGGGCAATGACAGAGGGGGACCAAGGAGAAGGCGTGGATAGGCTCACGACGAGGGCGCCCAGATTCTAGTCCAAGTTCCTTTCCAGTCCCGCTGCTGGACCTTGGGTGAGTCTCTTCACCTCTCTGAGTCCCTGTTTTGCACTTTTTTAATGTGGGGGAAATCGTGCCCACTATAACCTATTTCACAGGGTTTTGAAAATAGTAGCATCCCCCAAATGCCCAAGGTTTTCATTTAATTTTTAAATTTTAATTTTTTTATTTTTTCATCTTTACTGAGGTACACTTGACAAAGAAAACATAAGATATTTAAAGCATACAATGTGATGATTTGATATAGGCATACGTTGCGAAAAGATCCCCCTGCCAAGTTAATTCATACATCCATCACCTCACATATTTACTCCTTTTCTGGTGACCACACTTCAGTTCTACTCTCTTAGCAAATTTTAATTCTACAATACAGTGTTATCAGCTATGGACAGCAAGTTTTTATTATTGTGATAATTATTTGTGCTAAAATAAATGATAAAATTTCCAGTCAGAATAGAAAAATCCTTCTGGAGGTTGTTTTTTGCTTTTTTTTTTTTTTCCAAGAAATAAAAAAAAAGGTTCTGACATGTATTAGAAAAACAATGTGAAGGGGGCTCAGGTTGGCAGAGGGGCACTCTCAGGGGAGACGTGCTCCAGGCAAAGGGGTGGCCGGATGGCCTATAAATGGTGGGACTGGCGTGAACCCTTGCCTCTTTCTGAACTTCCTCCATAAGGGACTTACAGGAAGACAAGAGCCTGAAATACCCTAAGAATGGTGTTTCTCATTCCTCGCCAGTCCAAACAAGGAAGCCGGGAACTCTTGCAAGGGCACGCTTTAGTTCAAAGGCCTCAAGTCCAAAGAGCAGATGAAGTTCAGCCGGAGTCAAGAACCAAGGTCTCGCGTGCTACTGTGGTCCTGCCCCTGGTCTCTGAATCTCCCATACCCGAGTTCGGAGAAGGCTTTGGTTGGATCTCACTTTAGTAAATCTGCACCGCTAATATTTTGGTTGACTCAGGGTTAACCAAATCACAGAATGGTGGCTCACCAGCAAACGGCTTATTCTAATATAAACTCATATAAATAGTTGAAAAGAACTCAACTAGTGGGGCGCCCGGGTGACTCAGTGGGTTAAGCGTCTGCCTTCGGCCCAGGTCATGATCTCAGGGTCCTGGGATCGAGCCCCACATCGGGCTCCCTGCTCAGCGGGGAGCCTGCTTCTCCCTCTCCCTCTGTCTGCTCCCCGTCCCGCCCCTGCTTATGCACACACACGCTCTCTCTCAAAAAAATACATAAAATCCTAAGGAAAAAAAAACAGAAGTCATCTAGGTACTAATGATTACTACATACTAGAGGCTAATAACTGAATCAAAATGAGTACGAATGTTGGGCCCCTTTCAGAATTTATGTTCACGTGGCCACAGGCGAAATCTTTTTTTGAAATGTGAAACCACAAATTTAGAGAAACTGGCTCCTTTAAATTTATTCCCTTTCCAAATCACTTTTCAGAGAGGTAATAATTAGTTATTAATAATTAGAGATCAGCACCACACAAGATTCCTCGTGTACCCTCCCGGTCAGTACTTCGCTGCCACCATTGGAAGGCAACCTCTGTCCCCAAAGATTCATTTGGCCTGTTGCTGATCTTCATGTAGGTTAAATAGTATCTATAGTATGTGCTCTTGTATATGTGCTTCTTTCACTAAACAATATGTTGTCGACTTTACCAGTACAATATTGCTGTGCAATATTCCATTGTATGAATATACCCATTTTACTGTTGTTTTTTAAAGATTTTATTTATTTATTTGACAGAGAGGGAAAGGGAGAGGGAGGGAGAGAGAGATCACATGTAGGCAGAGAGGCAGGCAGAGAGAGGGGGAGAAGCAGGCTCCACGCTAAGCAGAGAGCCAGATGTGGGGCTCCATCCCAGGACCCTGAGATCATGACCTGAGCCGAAGGCAGAGGCTTTAACCCACTGAACCACCCAGGTGCCCCCAAGCAATGCCTATATTCCTAATTGAAAGTAAGCATCTTCAGATTCCCCTCGTTTTGCGGTAAGTAGTGAAGCAGCCATTCTGCTCCAAGATTCTCCACGTTGTCTTGGCTTCTAGTCTACCTATCTGAAACCACAACCAACTTTCCTCACCGGCACTCACGCTCAGCATACACTCGGAAAAAGTACACGCTACATCATGCAGTCCTACGTGGAACTGTGAGCTTCATCAGACTCAGTACAATGGAAACATCACAGCAAATGTCACTTCTTGCTTCAAGATTCAACCAGCCTCCTATAACTAACTTTAGAGTGGGACCCACCAAACTCTAAGCAGACAAGAAGAGGTCAACTCTGAAAAAACAAAAACAAAAAGAAAAACCTTACTACACTGATGCAGGTGGAGAGCCCAGGGGAGCAAAGGTGAAAACTTCTATCTCCCTGAAGCACGGCTCTCATTTCCACTTGCAAATCTGCCCTTATCTCTTATGTTTTAGCATTATTACTCTAACTTGCTGTGGTCACTGCCCTAAACAGTTTCCCAAGGGCAGAGGGCTCACAGACGGCTTAATGCACCTGTTTTATCTTGTCTGTAGTATCCAGCATGAGTTGATGGGAAAAATCTTTCATTATTACTTATGGACATGTCATTGTGCTCTTCTCTTCTCTTCTAGTGATGTGGGAATTTGGACCAAGGTTGGAGAGATGGGTAAGAGTGGGAGTGAAAGCAGTTCTCACTAACTGAGAGACAGGGAAGGGAAGGACCACGGGTCACTGTGCTGTGCATCTCTCGTTGCTCATTCTCAATTCTGTTAGTCCCATTTTACAAATGCAGAACGAAGGACTCCGAAAGGCTAAGTAACTTGCCCAGGACTGCGCTGTTAGTAATCTGCAATGCCAGGATTCAGAACCAGGAGTGCCTGGCTGCAAACGCCAAGCTCCCTCCTCCACTTCACGTTGCAACCTTGTTTTCATATGTCACTTTCCAATAGGCCAAGTGCTTCTTCCTAACATTCAAGTCATTTAACTTTCATTACGAGCAGAGCTGGGTACTGCCAGCTCCCCTTGCCAGTGTCACACCGCTGGTAAGCGGCAGAGCCAAGATTTGAACTCGGGCTGCCTGAAACCAAGTCAGCTCTCTTTCCACTGTGCCACGGCTTCCTTCCAGTGGAAGCCCTCTCCCCGAGTCCCTACAGCAAGTTTTGTGTCAACACCCTGCATCTGATGGCAATCCAAATTACCTAGAGAGTGAGGAGATCGCTTGCTCTAGAATATAGGGCTTTTAAGAAAATTCTACGTTCTCAGATGTGTTGAGGGCTGGCAGGCAACTGTCCCCTACCCCCCCCACCCCCACCCCCGCCCCCATTGGGCCAAGGAGTACAGAGCAGTGGTATAATCATAGGACCAGACCTGGGAATAAACGAAGTGATCAACAGAATAGATTTCCCTTCCATAAGAGAGATGCGAAACCCGTAAGGAGGAAGCCCAGGGTACAAGTGCCGCTGCCCACCCTTGCCTGCCCCAAAACAAAAATTCTTCCTCTGCCATACCGTTCTGTTCTCATCCTTTGAAAAGATATTATGTGTCATTCATTGAAAGGTGCACGCTCTTTGAAAAGTACAATGTTCCGTGTGAATGCAGGGCGGTGGTGTAGTTATTGTTATCATGATTTATTTCTGCAGGGGAAGAAGAGGAGGGGCCCAGGAGCTGAGGTTCCTTCCCCAGCCCCATCCCTCCTGCTGCGTCTGCTAACTGATCAGCAGGATGCCTCGGCTAGGTGTCGATAGAAGAGTCAGACCAAAAGTATTGTCTGAGGACATCACGAATAACGCAGGCAGGATGAGTCAAAAAGAAATCAATGGTCCTAAAAATAGCAAAGAGACGTTACAGAATAACGTCTTAATGGGAAAAGAGGGGTTGAATGATGTGTTGTGTTGTAAAAAGTCAAGTGTTTTTAAAATGTCTATATAGAAATATGAGTGATCAGCTTATAAAAGCAAGACAAAAGCCTGGTGTAGTTCCAGCTGAGAAGCCCCCAGACCTCAGGGCCCACTGGGAGAGGACGCGCCTTTCCCCTCTTGACGGCAACTTCTTCCTGGTAACCTGGAGGAGAGAGCTGTTGATGAGGAAGGTGGCAGTCTTCCAATGGTAAAAAAAAAAAAAATCACCCAGGAAGGAAGGAGCAAGCAGCTAAGATAAGATTCGTTGTCTGCATGCACGCACACACACGTGCGCATACACACACATCTGCTCTCGTATTGGTCGTTGGCTTCACTGTGCTGTCTTACACTGTGCTGTATTGAATAGTGGGGGTTTGGTTGGATTGGACTGAACTGCACTGAATTCGTGGTTGTCCTCAATGTGGGTGTAAAGCAGGTAGATATTCCTGATTTCAACCCAAGGTGGGGGATGGGTCGTCGGCTGAGAATCACGAGGTTCAAAGATTTGCTCGCTTGCAAGCGCTCTTCAGAACTCTCTCCCTGGCCTCACTCTCTTGGATAGTGACTCAAAACCTCAGAGAAAATGCTGATGGTGGTCCCCAAGAAGATTGCTCTGGTGGAGCTCTTTGATTCGGCTCTGCACCCTGACCCACCACCACCCCCTCCATGGCGAGTACCTATTGGGCTATGGCAGAAACTGGGTTCAAGTTTATTTGGGAAAGTTACATTTGTATTACTCGTGACCATAAGATATTTTTCCAACTCTTACTCCTAAAGATAAGATTCTTGTTGCCAAGTTTGCTAAAATAATGGACCTAATGGCCAAAAAGGGTTAGAAATTTTCATTGGCAAGCTGCAGGGTTTATGGCTGCCCTTGTGGAAAAGTTTTTCAATCCGCAACATGGAAAACCCCCATCTCAATTGGGAAGCTTTTGGATTCAAGTAACAGAACATTTGACCAACTATAGTTTACTGGTAAGGATTTTAATTGTTTATTTAAAAGAAGTTTGGAAGGTGGTCCAATGGTTGGTTTAGCAGCTCAGTACCATCATCAGGGGACCAGGCTGTTTGCATTCTTATTCCTCTGTCTTGAACTTCTCTGCTTTTGTCCTCAAGCTTGTCTCATGGTTACAAAATGGCTGCCACTGCTCCTTAGCTCAAGAACATGCAAGGAAAGAGAGAAGGGGGCAAATGGGTTTTTCCTTGTACTGCTCTTTCGTCATGAAGAAAATTTTCCCTTTGAAACTCCAGCAGATTTCCCACCATATTTCATAGAGGGACAGGACTGGATAGACGGTCTCAGGCTCTGAGCTCACACACAGACTCTTCCACTTGCTGCCTGTGTGAACCTGGGAAAGTTCTGTGTCTCTGTTTGAATGCTCATAAAACTGTCTTAGTAACAGTACCTATCTCATAAGGTTGTTGTGAGGATCGACTGAGCCAATGTATACAGAGGTCTTAGAGCACTACTTAGTACATAGCAGGTATTTAATACATATTAGCTATTATTTTTAGTAATCTTATCGTCATCCTCACCATCATCTCCTTGGCCATATCTGGGTCATATGCTCCAGAGTGTCTCTCAACTCAGGGGTTATAAAGTAAGTCATCAGCCAGAATTTGAGTCTTTAAGAGTCCTTTATTAACAATCTAATATCACAGGCAAGAACTCCATAAGCATTTGACTTCTAATAACCTTAGCCCAAGAATTTGCTGCTCAAATAATGTTCCTAGGAACGAGGCTGGGAGGAAAGAGATGAGAGAGGTCTCTGGGAGGTTAGGTGAGGACAGCTGAGCTCAGAAGTCCTGTGATCAAATCTGGCCACCTTTACCATTCTGTCCGGAGTGAAGGAAGCATTTCAGAGGGCACAACTGTCACATGACTATGACTATCAGCAGTTAGAAGGACAGTACAAGGGTGCCTGAGTGGCTCAGTGGGTTAAAGCCTCTGCCTTCAGCTCAGGTCATGATCTCGGGGTCCTGGAATCGAGCCCGTATCCCGCTCTCTGCTCAGCGGGGAGCCTACTTCCCTCCCCGCCCCGCCTCCCCTTCAGCCTACTTGTGATCTCTATCTGTCAAATAAATAAATAAAATCTAAAAAAAAAAAAAAAAAGCACAGTACAATTCCAACGTTGACATTGATCCAGAAAATCGCAGGAGGCCAAAGAAACCCAAAGAAATGGTTTCCTGGATCCTCATTGCCATAAATCTTACTGCGTACTGTCTTACTTACAAAGACCACCAATTCCCCATTCTTCTGGCCGCCCCACAGCACCTTAAATAGTACTAGGTACAGAAATCATAGGCTTTCAGTATTGACTCAATGTCAACGTCCACATTCTTCCAAATGACAGCAGGAGTCCTGGACTTCTAAGGAGGGTATCTGGTACCTTAGAGGCAGCCAGACAACAGTATCTACCAGGTCGGTGCCCATTTTGATTCCTTGGGAATTGAGGGGGAGGAGATGGTTAAGAAACATCAATATGCCAGACATTGTTCCGGACCACCCGCTGACATTATTTGTTCAGTTCTCATAACAATCCTACGATCTGGGGGTATCATGATGCCCACTTGTAGACAAGGAAGCTGAGGCTCAGGAAAGCCGTTATGTGGTTGCTACAGGGCACAGTCAAGGTTAAAACTCAGTCTAACTCAACCCAAATGCAGACCTTCCCTGTGCTGTTTCCTGCAGGGGTCCCTCAGTAGAAAGGGAAGGGATCTCAGCACACAAGGAGGAACCCGTTTCCCTGGGTTCCAAAGCCACATGTGCTTCAGTCGGGGAGATGGTGGCCGTTCAGGAGCCCCATGAGCTCAACGTTTGATTCTGCCCACCCCAGCACCAGCCTCACCCACAATCACCAGATGGGCCGTCCCGCCCCCGAGGCCCATGCACGGGCCTCCGGTTGTTCATATCTTGGGCTCAACGTGGGGTCAGTGTGCAGTTTGCTTCCAAGGCCGCAAGGGCCTCAAGTCTCTGCAGGTGGGTTATATCCCAGCTCAATTCCATCCCTCCCCAGAGGGTAACAAGCAAATCGACTGGATGGAATTGGTTCCTTCCACAACCTAAGAGGGTCAGAGAATAGCAGGTGTAGGCCAGGCCCAGATGACCGGTTTGCAGGTGGATTCAATCAGAAAGAAACTCAGGACCATTGAGGGGTAATTTGGGAAAGATACCTTCCCTCTTCCCTAGAGTGAATGAAGAATATACTGTCCTTAGTGTGTCTGCAGCCATCTTGTGGCCATGAGGGAAGTCAACCTATGCCAACACACAGAGAAAGGTAAAGCCAAGAGAAATGCAGAGAAATAGTTTATTCTGTAATCAATCTGCCTCTAAAGTCTGCCTCCTCTGGGCTTTATATAAAATGATAAATCCAAGTCATTTTTTCAGCTGGTTTGATGGGCTTATTTTTTTCTACTTGCAACCCAAAGCATCCTAGCCAATAGCCCCCTGCCATTCTATCTATACTCTCCTATCCACTTTGGTTAGTAAGTGGTTTTCATCTGAAGGATGTCATTTCCGGTTGCCAATACCAGAGGGAGAGGCACAGCTACCCTATGGGAAAATGGGAAGAAAGGACAGACCCTAGTGGGAGGGGTGGGGATTCCCTGTCTTATTACTATGACCTGAAAGAAGGTAGTGCAGGTGAAAGGAGTAGAGCCTGTCCCCTGGGACGGTCCAAGGTGCTAATCTTTGGGGCGAGAGTGAATGTTCTTCGAGACACTAGCAGGAGTGTGAATGGGAGAGCTACGTGGGCTGTTTGAATTCCTTACACTTTTCATGTTTGTTGCCCTTTTGTCCTCTTTCAGAGTTACTGAAGTCTTGGAGAGCACCTTCCTGTCTCAGCTCTGCTGAGGAATGGAGCATGAAGTTCTACGGGGAATCACCCTCAGCATTCACTTCTGTTTCTTTCTTGACAAACGGGAGAGGCTGAAAAACCAAACGCTATAGATCTCTTTGCAGCTGGGGTTCTGGGTGCGCATCGCATTCTGCTGATTCTATACACTCTTACGAGGTCTGGAAAGGGCAGCGGGGAGGGGCGTATCTTCTTCCCTTCGGCTGCTGCTCCTGGCAAGCACAGTCAGAGAAATGCTGAGGCTTTCGGCATAGATCCCCAGTGTCCCAGGTGGAGGTGAGAGGCAGCTGTGTCAGAGGGTGCCCCCCGACTCCTGGCTCACACCTCGATGATGTGCCCTTGGACTGACTGCAGTGCTGGTCTCATGATTCCCGCCTCTCAGGGAGCGGCAGAAGCAGCAGCTCCCTGGAAGGTCAATTCCGTGGTGATGTTCTAGGAGTCCTTCCTGGAGCCAGCTAGAACCAGCTTCTGCAGCCTTCTTTTTTAAGGTTTTTTTATTTATTTTAATTTGAGAGAGAGAGAGTGAGCGAGCGAGCACAAGCAGATGGAGGGGCAGAGGGAGAGGTAGAAGCAGGCTTCCCGCTGAGCAGGGAGCCTGAGGCGGGTCTCGATCCCACGACCCCAGGATCATGACTTGAGCTGAAGGCAGGCGCTTAACCGACTGAGCCTCCCAGGCGCCCGTCCTGCAGCCCTTCCAAATGACTTCATATTCAACCCTGTATGCAACACCTTCCTGCTTAAAATCTACAAAGGGGATTATGTCTCCCGAAACCCAGCTCCATCTGATACAGGAAGCAAAGTTGGACATATTGTTCCTGCTGAGGACAGAGCATCAAAGGGCAGAAGCATTCCTTGGTGCCAACATGGAATTTAGTGCACCAGAATTCCTGTTTCAAGGTCAGCCGGCAGATTCTTTTTGGACTAAATCGTTGAAGGTCTAGACTTTACTCAGAAAGCGAAACTACATCCTCTTGCAGAAAATAATGACATTATGTTGCGCGGTGTACTGCTTGTGTGGCACTGTCTGCATGTCCTCGAATGTCACATCCTGCTGCTCTGGCAAGAGGAAGAAGCAAGCATGATGGTATAATCCCCATCTTCCCAATGTTCAGAGAGTGTGATCCAACAGACACCCTGATAAATATTTCACCAGGGTTCCAAAATGTCAGATCTTCCGGAGGCCGCAACTCCACCATTAGAGACTCATTTCTTCTGGATTAAACACTGGTGTTTACTGATTCTTCTTTTAAAATCAGATTAGCTAGGAGTGATGGGCCTTACACTGAGTTCCTGATATGCCACTATAAATAAGTTTATAGTCTTGTTCCTGGTAAAATGGTTGGGGCATCATTGGAGCACCTGGCTGGCTCAGTCAGTAGAGCATGCTACTCTTGATCTCCAGATCGTAAGTTCAAGCCCCACTTTGGGCATAGAGTTCACTTATAAAAAGAGGGATGTGGGCATCATAGAAACACTCGATGCCCACAGGGTGGGGAGTGGGGGATGAGTTTGAGAAGGCACTTGTCAGGGGGAAAAACCAACCAACACCAATGGTATTTCTTGGGCACCATATTGTTTCTGATGGCCAACACTGCTATCACACATCTTTTTTCTTCAGGGAGGGCAAAGGGCACAGATCCACTATAGGAAAAACCACTATAGCCAGAGGGGTGAGGGGTGGGTTTGAGAGTGTGAAATTGGCACAGGAGCCAGCCTCCCTCCTTTGCCAGGAAACTTGGCAGGATTGGGGCCCTAAAACACCCTGTGTGGTCTGGGCTTTGCCAGGGTCCCTGGAGCTACAGCAGCAAAATTGCCTGAGGAGGTAAAGAGGAGGGGGCGAGGGAGGATTTACGTTGTCAGCAGTTTACTGGCTGATTTCCCCCTGCTCAGACAAGGATATCAATAGGAGCAGCCTTTCGGGTCTCCAGAGGCCCCGACCCTTCCTGGGAGCTGCACACTAGCGGTGCTTGCCGTGGGCTCCGATGCCCTGTCCCCCACCGGCGCGACTGACAAGGAGAACTCCCAGGAGACAGTCCAGAGGCAGCCGGGAGATGCTAACCCAGGAAGATGGAAGTGTGGAACGCATCCCCAGGTTGAAGGCAGCCGAAACTTCATATCCCCTCTTGATTCATGTTTTCCAAGGGAGGTGCAGGACTCAAGGGGTGGCTCATGCAAGAATTTGATAGGAAGAGGTGACACTTCATCTTACATTCCTTCACCGGATTTCTGAAGTTGACGGGAGTGTTGGGAAGGGAGGCTGATAAAGCCCGCTGTCCCCTCCAAGCGGACTAATCAGACATGAAGTCTTGGCGAGAGATAACCAGGTTATGAGAGAGCCAAAATGACATCACATCAACTCCGTTTCAGATCCTGTACACACCAGCGCCTATCACCGCTCCAGGTGGCTGGCCTCCTTGACACACAGGAGGAATTCTCAGACTGGGACATCTGTCCCCCCTTTACCCCGTAGCTGTCACTCTGGGGTACGCGGGGAACATGTCTGTCGGTCCGTGTAAAGACACGCGCGTTAAGGGGCGGCCATCCGGAGGTGAAGCCGGCTCTGGACTGCCCTCCTTCCCCATGCCAGAATTAGTAACGGGAAGACCTCACCGTGGGGAATCTGAGAGTGTGCCTTCCTGAGCCCACCCCCAGAGAACTGGACAGGGCTTTCCATCGGAAGAGTCATTCAGGTCACATCAGTAATGAATCCCCCCAAATTCATTCGCTTCAAGAGTGAATGGCGGGCATAGAGCCCCCACCCCTGGTTTGTAGAGATAGTCGATGTCTCGTAGTTTGAGGATGGGGAAAAGAAACAAAGGACCACTGGCGTGGGCTTGGAGGCCACCGTGAATGCCATATCGGTTTCATTATGGCCCCGTCTGTAGCTGGCAAGCGTTCTTTTCCCCTTCGAAGGAAAATATCCAAGCAGCTGGAAATGGAACAGTGATGAATTTTCCCCATTCTGCTCCCCACCTTGCAGCCTGGCTCCGGGCGCTGTTACCCGCACACACTTCGAGCTTTTTTCAACAGATAGTTAATGCGACATGCAAGAGTGGCCTGCATGACACAGATAACTCAGGGGAACAGCACAAAGTAAATGAGATGCATTAGTGTCTGGATGGGAACGGAAGATAGAAGTTCTCAGAACTTCTTGTTTAATTTATAGAAACGGATTTCCCTCCTGTGCTTAAGATTTCAAAATAGTAATCATATTCTGAAGAGGAGACGTTCCCACGCCAGGTACTAATATCAATATGTAAAAGAAAATCATTAACTAGCTGTACCTCTCAGCAGCCCCCTATTATATGTCAACAAGCTAACTGAGCTGATAAAACAAACTGTTAGTGGAAATTTAATTACTAGCCATTGAGATTTGGGCAAGGACCGAGGATTCTAGATTCATTACGCCAGCCCCGGAGGCGGCTGGAAGCAGCCATCCGCCCGGAACGAACATTTTTAATAGGTGTTTTCCTTCCCTCTGAAAAACCAGAGTGCCGAAGGCCAATCGGAAACTTTTCAAACACAGTCCTGCGGGGGTGCCGAGGGTGAGGTGGAGTGAAGGCCTGAACAAAAAGAAAATAAAATCGTGCGTTTCCAACAGCTTGTCTGGTCCACTTTCGGGGATGATTGGGGCCCGTGAGGTCATCCTGTATGTGATTTCTGCACATTTAATTAGGTCGGATTCCTGGCCAATGGCCGCTGTTCAAACTGACATGATTTGTCCTTTATAATATGATCAATAAAACAGGGTCCCGCTCTCTGTGAAGCTGGCTAAGCTGTTTTCCCTTCTTTGGAGACCCCAGCTGGGCCAGCCTAGCCTCCCCCCACCCAGTCCCATACCAAAGAACCCCTTAAGGGTGCCCAAACCCACCACCTTCATTCATCTCAGGCGTGAGCCCAGGCCGAGTCGGGCACATGAAGGGTGTTCCACGAAAGGTTTGGTGGATGATAGATGTCAGTTGGACTCAAAGTCACCTGGGAGCCACCATGCTTCCAAGGTCCGGGTGCAAAAGGCATCAGACCACACTTGATACTGAGTCCCAAGCCCTCTCACAAAACGTGTGCGGATTCTTGGGGACTTATCAAGGCCGCTTCAAGTTCAGAGGCTTGGCTGTATCCCCTACTATTTTAGTCCTGGGATGAAACTTGGCCACCTTTTCAGTTTTATAAAGAAAAAGTTAGGGGCGCCTGGGTGGCTCAGTGCCTTAAGCCTCTGCCTTCAGCTCAGGTCATAATCTCGGGGTCCTGGGATTGAGCCCTGCATCAGGCTCTCTGCTCAGCCGGGAGCCTGCTTCCCTCTCTCTCTCTCTCTGCCTACTTGTGATCTCTCTCTCTCTCTGTCAAATAAATAAAATCTTTAAAAATAAAAAATAATAATAATTAAAAACATTTTTTAAAAAGATAAAGTTATTCATATCAAGTATTTTTGAATTGATGGACTTCCATGAAATTAGAGGATCATGCAATAATTGTACATCAGAGAGATCACAGATCCTGGCCCTCATCAGTTTGTTTCTTTGCTCCCTTTACTGCTTGCCACCCCCCAACTTCCCCTCCTTTCATTATGCAGAACTGAGCCAGCCTGGATTGGGATCCAGGTGATAGAGTTATCAGCCGTCCTGGTTGGGCTGGGACTGAAGGTTTCGGAGGGCGGGGGGAGGCAGACTTTCAGTGCCAAACCTAAGACAAAAAAGTGGATGGTTGGTCCTGTCAGAGGAAACAATTCTCCCAGCACAGAGTGCGGACTACTGAGGAAAGGACACGTTCTCTTCTTCCTTATATCAGCATCCTCCTCCTTTGCTCACCTGAGATGGCCCCTTACAGATCCTTGTCCTCAGTCTTAGCTGGAGCACGGAACCAACTGCAGAGAGTTTAAAATATCTCGGTGTCCAGGCCAAATCCCGGAAAACCTGAATCAAGATCTCTGGGAATAGGACACAGCCAGTAGTGCTTTTTAAAGTTTTCTGGATGATTCCAGTGTGCAATCAAAAGTGAGAACCAATGAGTAGAAGTGATTTCAGGGGTACCCGGCTGGCTCAATTGGTGGAGCAGGTGACGCTTGATCTTTGGGTTGTGAGTTCGAGCCCCACGTTGGGTATGGAGATTACTTTTTAAAAAAAAAAATAAATCTTAAGAAAAAAAAGAAGAAGTAATTTTAGGGAGCTTTTAAGATTGGGCTCTCTCTGGCTGTGTCTGCTCAGCAGCCTGAACTATCCTAGAAGCCTCAAAAGGAGTCCGTGTTTGGGTACAATGAATGATGTCCAAATGTGTTGTTTCTATCTACTGATTCTGTGTCCTCCAGTTTCATTAAAACAGCTAAACTGGTTTTATCACTTCCTCTCTCCCTCCTTGAGAAAGATTTGGGTTTGCAACTTTCTTGGCAGGTGGCTAGAACTGATGGACATCTTAGGCAATCCAAATGCAAATGGCATGAAACTCCAAGGCCCTACCACTGGGGACCTTTTGTACAAGGAAGTGAGGCCGCACTAAAAATATGTTTTTAACCCTCTAGATGACCTTGACAAGCTCAGGTAACTCTGGCCTGCTTGCCCATTCGCAGACCAAGGCTAAATAATCTTATCAGTCCCTTCCTACGAAGAACTTCTGAGTTCTGGGTCTCTAAGTTCTCTTTAAGCAATTCCACTTAGATCCTAAGATTTAACATTCCTGGCTCAGACTTTTTAAGCAGAGAGAAATCTCTATCACTTTTGTGTCTGTCTCTGAAAACCTCATCGATGCTTCTGCTGCTGCTGGGGTTAGAGGTACCAAGAATAACTTTCAATCGAGTCAAGTAAGTCTGTATAGAGACTGCAAGTCTCTCAAATTCTCTGTGCCTCGGTTTCCTCACCTGATACGTGAAGTTGGGGGATGGGGAAAAGGGTTGGGATGGGGACAAAAACTGTGTCGTTCACATGCCAACTTCACAAACAATTATTGTAGCCTAACTGTGTGGATAAAGATGAGTAAGAAAAGGTCCTTGCCTTCGAGGGGCTGATAATCTAGTCGATGTCTACTAAGAGCTCTCAAAGGGCTCCCCTCAAAGTGGAGTAGCTATACAAAGTAAGAGATAGCGGTGTCATTGGAAGGAAGCCATCCATAGTCGAGGCCATCATATCCAACTAGACCAAATTGAATTTAACCCAAGTGAGAATAGAGTGGCTCACTTTTTTTTTTTTTAACGATTTTTTAAAGTAATCTCTACACCCAACATGCAGCTCAAACTCGAAACCCCATGATCAAGAGTCACGTGCTCCATAGACTAAGCCAGCCAGAGCAAGCTGGGCACCCCTAGAGTGTCTTACCTTTAAGCCGTCTTGGTAACGTTATTTAAAGGAGGAAATGTTTAATATTCACTATGTGTCTAGAGAATTTGCAAGCCCTTGCTGGTGTGGTTGGATAGCATGGATTTAATGCTTTATAACTCTTCACCGTGGCCTCCAGGCGAGGGTGTCTCAATCGGTGACTGACACCATTGTGTCCATTTCACAGATGAGTAATCTGGGGTGAGGAGTAAAGAAAAGTTGGTAGCCTGAGAAGATAGCTCCAGGGGGACGTTCCAACTTTCCAGGGCAGCATCCCTGGGCTTCATAGAACTTTCTCTTTCTCAGCTTCCTTTTTCGAAATGGACAGACCACAGACCCATTGCACTATAAATCTGCATTCGTTCTTCCCTCTTTCTTCATTATCTTCCTCTTCTCGACAATCAAGCAACTTGATATTCAGGTCCTAGCTCAGAGGTCCCCTGCCCGGAGAGCTCTTTCAGGGGTCAGTTAGCCTTGCTGGTTCCCCTCTATCAAATTGTTCTATTTTATGTTCTTCATAGCAATTATCTTATTCATTTATTAGTGTATTGTCTTCTTCTCCTACTAAAAAGGAACCTCCATGAAAATATGACTTGGTCTCAGTAGTGACTGTATCCACCATGCCTGAAACAGCATTCGGTACGTAGCAGGTGCTCAATAAAAATGGGTTGAATAGATCGATATGTTCGCATTCTCTCTGAGGTACTGATGACAGGAAGGCTAGCACAGGAGAATGGCAATGTCTCAGCTCTCGCAGCAACGCTGGTCAGCTGCTCTCTCTGCACCTTGGCTTTCTTGCCTGTAAAACCAGCAGCCACACCCACCAGAGGATCTGGGAATGGAGGCACTGTGGACCAGATAAGAAAACCGTGGTGAAAGGGCTTTGACCAGAGAAAACTCGAGTTAAGTGGGAGATGCTATTATCTTCTGCCATCTGCTTTACTTTAATCTTTTTTTCCCTTGGTAAGCGGACCTATTGATTGTAGCTTGCTGGAGGAAGCTCTCACTATCTAATTACTGCCCCAGCTCAGCCTGTCACTGTGTCCTCTGCAGTCAGCACGTCCTGGCACTGACCCCCTGATACCACAGCCCTTTGCGGATCAGCCGGCTCTGGCTCTCGGCACCCAGCACAGACGAGGCAGGTCTGGCCCGGCCGGTTGTGGGAGGGCTGCTATCTTCTCTCGGGAGCTGAACCCCCAGAGAGGCAAGGACACAGAGGCTGCAGCAGTCAAGGGCAGTGGGACCTCGATCTTCCCCGGGGGGCAGGGGCCTGCAGCCAGACAGGGAGGTGTCCCACTATTACACCCAATCTGGCTTCTAAGACAATGTTCCCTGTAAATTCTTTCTGGCCTGAGATAGTATTCGTTGGGGGGCGGGGGGAGAGGAAGGGGTATGACAATAAATCATTTCCAATGCTGGGCAATCATGATTCCTTTCCCCAAAATGGTACAAAGGTCCAAGGTATTTTCAGAGACGTTACTTCACTTGACCCTCTCAACGCTGCTGTGATTAGTATTCCTAATACTAATTAGGAATTGGGACTAGGTCCCAATTTCCTAGTGGAAATGGGACTATGGCCTTGAGCACTGAGGGGTGTGATTTTCCAGGTTCAAACAGTCAAGTAGCGAGAAGGGGAATTAGAACCCTGGTTTTCTAACTGCCAGCCCCTCCTAGGGCTGGCCCCGGCTGTACACAAATAACTTGAGTCAAAAACAGTCCTTGTGGGGCACCTGGGTGGCTCCGGCAGTTAACCGTCTGCCTTTGGCTCAGGTCATGATCTGAGGGTCCTGGGATCAAGCCCCGTAACAGGCTCCTTGCTCAGCAGGGAGTCTCGTTCTCCTTCTGCCTCTCTTCCCTCTCTCTCCCTCTCTCACTCTCGCGTGTGCATGTGTGCATGCTTTCTCTCTCTCTCTCTCAAATAATTAAATAAAATCTTAAACAACAACAAACCAGTCCTTGAGAAAAACTCCCAGTAGGTATCCGGGACTCTTAAAGAAGCAAATGCTTTTTGGCTAGCAAAGCAAACAGAGATGTACCACAAAAGTCATGTCAGTTTTGTGTCCGTGGTTTAGAAGAAAAAAAAAAAGATATAAGTAAACAGCACACATCTTCTGGGTTTTGTTTTAACTCTTAAATAAACCACAACTTTGTTTTGGGTTCAACCCCTCCGGAAATAATCGAATCAGGTAAACCTCAGGCTAAGAAAGTGTCATGTAGCAGGTGCTTGGCAAATCCTCGTCGGACGATTATGTGAATACCGATCTTGCTTGAAAATAGCCTGTGCTAGCTTTCTTCAGTCATCTCAATAAAAAAGAAATTCCTTTTATCAGATACAGACTCACAAAAGGCTCTAATATTGGTGTACTGCTTTACCTTCTGGTTTAAAAGATCTTTCTTGGGGCGCCTGGGTGGCTCATTGGGTTAAAGCCTCTGCCTTCGGCTCAGGTCATGATCTCAGGGTCCTGGGATCGAGCCCCTTATCTGGCTCTCTGCTCAGCGGGGAGCCTGCTTCCTCCTCTCTCTGCCTGCCTCTCTGCCTACTTGTGATCTCTCTCTGTCAAATAAATAAATAAAATCTAGAAAGAAAGAAGGAAAGAAAGAAAGAAAGGAAGAAAGAAAGGAAGAAAGAAAGAAAGAAAGTTATAAAGGGGAGGAGAAGAATAAGACAGAGGTAAGATTCAAAAAGATAAGAATTTTCCATAGATTCTGAGTCCCCAAAATGCCCAGAAGGATAAATAAAAGATAAAATTATATGGCAGTAAAGGCCCAATACCTAGTACGACTTCTGGAGATATTTTGGTCCCTGACCTTTGTTCTAGTTTCATGTCACAGGTTTAAGACCGTGCTGGGGGTGATTAGTAAGGATACAGTCCTATACCAGCATGCTGCATTATGCTGTACTGAACTTTGTGGTCATATTCTATATTGTATAACACCAAGATTGAACATGAGATTGAGCTTGGAAAGGGAAGATATATTTTTCAGAGAGTCTTATGTGACACTCTCTTACTTAGAAATTGCCATCTATGCAGAGTTACTCTTATGAAAATGGGGTCCAGAAGCTTATATCTCTGTCTCTCTCTGCTGTGTGTTCTCACTGCACTGAATTCTACCTGTATTTTCTTAGATAAGCAGACATCATCTGAATTATCCAAGTCTATGTCTGGTTTGCTTATCAGTCAGAACCTACTACTGATATTTATCAATACACATACAGTGGTCATGCATATTATATCATATACCCATACATATCATGCTGCGATTACAGAACACAAAAGACAAAGAGAAAATCGCCAACAGCAGCCAGAGAGAAAAAAACATGATTTTCAAAGAAATGATCATTGGAGTAGCAACTGACATCCCCCTAACAACAATGGAAGTCAAGAAGACAGTGGAAAAAAATATCTTCAATGTACTGAAAAAAAAAATACTAAGCAACCTCAAACTCTATACTTCAAAAAAAAATTTTTTTCAAAGAATTTCAGACAAACCATTTTTTCTTCTAACAGATCCTCACCAAGAAAACTGAGCAAATACTGTAAGATCAAATAGTACATTTCAAAAATTGTGGAAATCAGTAAAGTAGTTCTTAGAAGGAACTGTTGAACCTTAAAGGATGTGTTAGAGATAAGGAAATAAAGGCTAAGAATTAGTGAGCTGATATCTGAACATCTAACATTCAGGGATCTAATCTCCACCTGCTTCCTTCCCATAATCTGAACTGTGAAAGCGAATTGTATCTAAAGATATTCAGCGAGATCCAAACATAAGCAGTGATGAAATTATTATTGAATGCTGCACAGTCAGACATGAGAGTGTATTTCCATGGTCCCTGAGGTTTTGGTTCTGGAAACTGGGGTGACAAGGATGGAGCCTAGAGTTGGAGAATGGGACAGGAGCCTAGCCATCCCTTCCTGCCCTTTTCCTCAGGGCGGAGAAACTCTTAGATTCTCCCTGGGTTCCAACCTCTTGGAGCCCAAGGGTCCCACTCTGGAGCCAGCAGAGGCCCATGAGTACAGAGGCAGGATTCAGAAAAGCACTTACCAAGTGCAGGAGACAAAATAAATGAAGAACGGCCCCTGAGGGTTTAGATTCTCTTTTGGAATTAAGTGTCACATAGGAAGGGAATTAGACAACTCTCCACTCACTCAGGAAACCTTCTATCCCTGGTTCTATCTAAACAAGTGTGTAACTTTGCTGTATGCCTTCGGATGGAATCCACTAGTGGATGAGAACCATCTGACATGAATCACAAAGTCTGGTGGTCAGAGTTGGCAGGGAGGGACTCTCTATTTGTCCAACATCCAACCCTGGGCATCTCAGTCTTGTGTCTGTGCAACATCCCTGGGACTTCTAGTCCTAATCTGGCTGATGATGTGACCAAACTGGGCAGGAAATGTGCTTTGGTGGGAAGATGTTAGAAAATCAAAGAATTGTTTGTCACCAAAGTCTATCTTCCTTTAGGATTCTAGAAAGCCTTGATTCTCTATAGGCAACCTGCAAACATTCCTTCCCATGGGAGCCAGTGATCTGCTCCAACAATTTGCGTGAGAAGTAAACTTAGGAAAACTTAATTCTGTGTGCCCTTAGATAATCCACACCTCTCTGAGTGTCTCGGTTGTCCCTGTTTTGTTTCTTGGTGTGTTTTTTTAGATTTTTATTGCACGTCTGCTTGTTTTTGTTTTCTTCCACAGAATAAAGGGTTTGGATTAGAGGAATGATTCTTAACCTTGACTTCATTTAGAGTGCCCCAGGGAGGCAGGAAAATACACTGATGCCTAGGTCCCTCCCAGGTTGATTGAGTTAGAATTTCTGGGAAAGGGGTCTTGACTCCGGCATTTTTTAATAAGCTCGCGGAGAGATTCGGATGCACAGTGAGGGTTTGAATCCCCATACTGGACAATTATCTGCAGTCCTTTCTTGTTCTCTGATTCTGTGACCCAGGCGTGTATTGGACTGCAGACTTGGCCCCTTGGCGTGAGTTGTCTGAGTCAAACCACAATACTCTGAATAGAATCCTTGACCTTGGTCAATACTGAGGGTCATGACCTCATCCGATATCTACAAAACTGCCCACCGGTGCCCCACCTCTGAGTCAGAAGACTGGCCTGCAGCGTTCTTCCGGGATGCAAAGGCAGAGGAAACCCAGACCTACATTAACTAGCAGCAGAACTCCCACGTGCCACACACCTCCTTACGCGATTGCTAATCCTCACAACCACTTTGCAGGACAGACTTCATTCCTTCCATTTTAAACAGGAAACAAGAGGCTCAGGGAAGTCAAGCATCTTGTCTGAAGCCGTACCTGGGGCGCGAGATTCAAGCTTGGGTTCATCTCCACTCCAACCCCACAGTCTTTCCATTGTATCCTCCTGGCCACAGACGAGCCAAGCATTGGGCCAGGAGACGATGTGGTTACCTACGGCAGAACCACCGGGGGCGGGCTGGGTCGCTGACTCTCGGGGTCCCAAGAGAAGACCCTCAATCAGCTGGGAGCTGAGTCCGATGGTCTGCTGAGCTCCAGGCCTCCCCAGGCGGGAAGGCAGCGTTCTCGACTAACACACATCAGGCTGCCAGCCTCAGTTTGTATTTTTACAGTCTACTAATTAGGCCATTTTAACTAATTTGTTTGCATTTTGTATGAGCAAGTTGGGCTTTTGGATTGACTAATGTAATTGCAGCTGGTTTCTGCCAAATACAAATTACCCAGTCTAGTGTGGGCTAGAGAGAAAAGCAAATATTTAATAGACATCAATACCCTTGTAGCTTTTTAGTGGAGCCTTTTTTTCCCCTATGGAAAGTTGAAATAATTTCTCCAGCATCTGATTGAACTTTCGTGTTAGGGAATTACTTTTTAATCATTTTTTTAAAAAATAATGAGGCAGAGGCTTTAGCAGCTCTGTTAAGGTTTATCTCTGATCCATTTACCCGTAAGCTCAGGGCACTTAACGGGACTTTTCCATTTCTAGGCTGGCTTCCCACAGTTCCTTTCTGCTTGGGCTCTTCCTGTGACCACCAACCCATCCACATCAGGGACTGTCACAGCCAGAAGAGGACTGAGGGCTCATCTCGTCCAGTGGTTCTCCAAGTGTGTCCCTGGGAATGTGCTGGAAAGACAAATTCTCAAGCCTACGAACCAGGAATTCTGGAGGTAAAGCCAAGCAAACCGTGTTTTAACAAGCCCTCCTGGTGATTTGGATGCCGGCTGAACTTTGAGAACAGCTGATTTAGTCCGATGTGTCATTTTACAGATGAGGAAACTGAGGCATGGGAAGAGCCCATGTTTCTGGTCATGGCGTGGACTGTGTCTACTTCACTCACTGCACATCCTCTGAGGTTAGCCCAGTGTGATAAGCACTCAATGAATATTTGCTGGATGAATGAATGAATGATGGAACGAATGAGCTAGAATGAGAAACAAAGTCTCCTGAGTCTATTTCACTCCACCAGTGCTTCTCTTGCTCTGAGGAACAATGGGAACCCGGGGAAGAACTCCTTCCTGCGTCTTGTTTTATGAGAAGGGCAACAACTGGGGCTCGAAACATTATATCCTGTGGCCTGGCCCTTAGGCGGGTAGCAGCCTTGCTCCTAAGCCAGGGAGGACCTGGCTCACCTGTCCCCGGCCCAGTAGATGACAAGGCTCAAACTCCATGAGGAATTGTTTCTGTCCCTTTCAAAGACCCTAACGTCGTCTGAGACAGAACCAGAGCCCCTGTCTGGGTGTTTGATTCCCTGACCAATAACCTCAGCTCGGCTGGTGAGCAGGGAGAATGAAGTTGAGGTCGGATCTATGCAAAAGGGGATTCCTGAGGAGAGGATGCTACAAAGGTGAGTCCTTCAGATTAAATGACTGGTCCCTGTGAAGCCAAAAAAAAAAAAAAAAAGGTCCTGGTCCTCAAAACTTCTGATAGTGGACCTGGGGAGACCCGTCGCCTAGATCTGAATGATGTACTCTTCACTCCCTTGATCCCCCAGGACTCGCCTGCTGACCTTCTAGGAAATGAGAAGAAGAGAAAGGCAAACAGTGTCCATAGGTTTTCAAACAGACAAACAAGGGAGCCTCCCAGGGCCATGAGAAAGGGTGCCTGTGTCCTTAATCCTGTTAAATTCTTCTATGAACGATCTAAGCGACTAAAAGTACAAACCATGTGGATTTAGTGACTCATGGAGCTTATGTTCTTCTAACCTCAAGTTCAAATGCCTCCCATGACACAGCTTCCCAAATCCCTTGCCCCTGCTTTCTACATGTCTCACGGAGCCCTTGGAAGGATAGTGCAATCTTTTCAACAACTCACAGCATCCTCCCTATCATCCCTTGAGCGTTCAATGTCTTCCCAGTTATTTCCAAATTTCCCTGCGACCTCAGGAAAAAACATGATTAACTCATTCACTTATGGGTGGTAGCAACTAATAAGAGCTATCACCTCCATCCCGTAGAAGATTTAAGCTAAATTTGATTCCATACCCCAGTGTGAGCTCTGAGTTCCTAATTTGTTAGACAATCTAACCTACAACATTCTCTTCTGAGGACAAGTCCCCACCCACATAAGGACTCAGTCCTCTCGGTTGACTTCGAACCCAATAGAACACACAGACTCTCTCTCTAGGGAGATTGGAGTTGGCCAGTAGAAAACTGAGTTGGTGGGGTCTGCTGGTCACCTTATGTGAGAATATATAAGTTCTAGAACTGAAGGGTCCTTGGTCCACTATCCACACAAAGAAGCAGAGAATGCCAATCAGCAGAGAGGCATGTACTAAGCAGAGGAGGCAAGAGTGAATGAGGGTGAGAATGGCCACTTGCCTTCTAGTCCCAGACCTTTCTGAAGCAAGTACTCCTTCTGCCATTGGTTCTGAGTTGTATCCTTAACTGAATGTCCCCCATCATTTTCGTAATGCTACTTTGACTGGGTTTTTCTTGCTTCTCTTACTTACCAGGACATTCTTTGAGTTCTTCACAGGGCTGGGTCCTACAGAGGTGCCCAGTGATTCTTTGTGCAACATATGAGTGATGTCAATTCACCCAAATATAGAAATGGAGGCATTTACAGATTTTAGATTGTTAGACAATTAGATTGTTGAGCCTCTATGTGGCCAAAGACCTGTACTTGTTGGAAGGGTCCCTGAGGTCTAGGAGACAGATAAGAAAGTTACTCAACCCAAGAGACAAGAGGTCAAGCCTAAACCAGAAGAAAAGCCAAGGATGATATTAGGGAAAAAAAAAAACAAGAGAGCCCAGGGGATGCCCAAACCAAGGAATCTAGAAGCAGATATCAAGGTTAAAACTTGGGTGGGGCTTTAAGGAACAGGAGTAAACCCAAAACATCCCAGTCTTTAGCATCTGGCTGAAGATGAACTTGGCTGGCACAGTTTTGGGGGGCAACAGTCCTTCTCCTTGGCTTCGGTTACCCCTTTCTCAATCCCTTTGACCTTCAAACGTTGATTGTGAAATCACTGCGAACTGTTGACAATGTCTTCATTGGAACACATCTCAAACACATGCAAATCAACATTCTCCGATGACTACAGTGGGCAAGGGCTGATTCCCCCTTGGAGCACACTCCAGGGACTGGGAAAAGGTAGAACCCAAGTGAGTGAGCCATATGCAGAGAGAGTGAGTGCCTACAGGCTGCACCCACCCCCCAGAGCGGCTCGGTGGTGATGGACAGGTACACACGCAGGGGAGGAAAATGGCAGGCTTTTTAGGTGGTGAGCTGAAGGATAACCATATACTCTGAAAAGGGACAGCTAAGGAGGCAGGAGAAAGGGCTCTTCCAGCCAGACGCTCTGAACCACTCCATTACTGCCAACATCAGGAACCAGGATTTATGATTCAGAACCAGGTGGGGGTTTTTGTTTCGTTCTGTTTTGGGGGGATTTTTGGTTGTTTTGTTTTGGAGGGGCATGGAGGTGGGGAGAAGTCCTAGTGATTTTAAATCTTGGAGGAGAAAAGTAAAAGCTATCATGGAGAAGTCTGAGTATACAAATGATTACAAGCCTGCATGGGGTGGGGGCTGGGGGGGGGGACTTGTGGGGGGGGCACTGTCGCCCACGTAATTAGAGTAACAAATTGCTCATAGCTGACATACTCTCTGACTAGGAAAGGAAGTAGCAAAAATGGAAGAAGAAGAAGAAGAATTTAAAAAAAAGAAAGAATTAGCCGATATCAGATGTTTTCTCCATGGTATCTACTTGCCCAGGTCTGACTGGTGTAGCTTATAATTAGTCTCTGCTTGCAGATGTGTGGTTCCAAAGACTTGTGGATTAAGGAGAAACTCTAGAATTTCTCAGGACCTGACAAGTTGTAACGTGAAGAGCTACACTTAGTCCATTAAAGATTTTTCACAGTGACATTTGAGTGCAGCTGGAGAAATCTGCCTCCTTGCCATTTATCATTTTCAGGCCACGGGTGTCGGCAAGGAGGTTACTATGAAGAACAAAACAAAATGGATTGCGTGTATAGAGGTGAGCCGGCGAATACTGATAAATGTATTCCACTGAATGTCAGCAAATGTCACTTGAGAAGCCATTTGCCGCCACCATAACAGCTTCCCAAACCCAACAAAGAGAAGCAAAACCAGGCCGAATGAACTGGGCGTCTTGCTTCCACATGAATGAGCAATCAGCCCTCTCAGAAGTTACACCAGAAAGTTGTTAAACTTGATCGAAGAAGCTTTTCCACCCATACTGACGCATGCTAGAGAGTGCTACTGAGGGTTGGAGGCCTCGGGAGGACATCAGCACCTTGGCTCAGGGAAGGACCCAACGACCCCTTCTGTCCCAGGTGGGTGTCTTCCTTTTGCGCACAGACTGGCTGGATGTTTCCCGTCCTCTCCTCTTGCTGCTTTCGCTGATTCCGTGGACCCCTCCCCTGCTGCTGGTCTACCCTCCCTGGCGTGTGCCCCGGGAGTGGTTGAAGATGTGATCTGGGGACCAGGACTTGAGGGTGCTGTCCTCACGCGCCCCATCAGGACAAGACCCAATGTGCCACCCTTGAGCCCGACTGTCCATCTCTTACTCAAGAAAGAGCTTTTCAGTGTGTCCTCCGGTTAGTTTGAAAATGCGCGGAATGGATTCAGCTTCTGTTTTATTCTTGGCGGCGGGGCCTTGATTTGGGATTTCTGGAAGCTCAGGTCAAGTTTTCTTCAGAATGCAGCTGGGGCGGAGGCGGTCCGCTCTTCCTCCTCAGCTTGGTGAGTGTCCGTGTTGACTACGGAGAGGCAAACGGGAAAGAAGATCATATGCTCAGAAAAGCTCTCCAGGGAAACGTGAGACTAATTAAAATAAAATTCCAGCGCCTGTTCCGTTTTTAATCTCTGGGGTTCCTCCTCCTCAACACATACACACGGGGTCATCCAATACTTTTTTCCTCCTTTAGACCGAAAGTCTTTCACAGGAGCCGGAATTTGTCTGGCCTTGCAAATACACCACACGCGGGCCCCAGAGCATCGCCCACATGGGCTGAGATCAGTTCAGCTTTCACTGGAGGGATCCTGCGGTATCGGGCTACCAGACAAGAAGCCCTTTATTGAACGTGCCTCCCCGGCTCTGCCCCTCAGTGTGCCAATGGACGCACTTCCCACACTTCCCTCTTCACACTGTTCTCCACATGTTTAGCCTGGATAGGGCGGAGTTGAATACACTTAACATCCCGGACAAAAATGGGCTCTTGGGAGAGCCAGCTTCCCTCTGCTGAATTTGGAGACATGGCACATAGAGGAGGGGTGGGAGGCTGGCTCCTCTTTAGCCGTGCACATTGCAGAATGCTCCAGAATCCTTGGTGTTTCCTCCTTTTCAGTTAGGAGCCTCCCATGGACAGGCCTTTCCTTAGGTCTTGGGAATTCAAAAGACATCTGTTTATAAAGACTGATTTGCCCTCCACTTGTTGACTTTCCTGCTTAGCTTAGGAAGGAACAGTGGCTTGTTTGGGGTTGGGGGGGGGGCGGAGAAAAGCAGCAGAGGAAAGGCAGATTTCTGGAGCCCAAGTGGAGGTGAGGGCCAAGTGGAGGGGGAAGGAAGACGTGGTATGTTTCGCTGGGGGAGGGAGCTCAGACTGCTTTCTCAACTGAAACACTTTCTGAAGACCCTCTCTGCAGTGCCCTCATGGGAATCGCATGTCCCAGGCCCAAAGACCTCACTCATAAAGCTTGAAACACATTCTGAAGAAAAGATAATATGGATGTCGTTTTCCCCCTTTGCCAGGATTGTTTATTTTTTTTCAGTCGCAGTAGTTTAACATTTGTATCTTCAAGCTCCAACTAATAAGCAGCTGTTTCCAAGAGGGAAAAAAAGAAAAAGAGAAAAAGAAAAATTTTCACTGCTGATTAATATCACCCAAATCCTGCCATTGCAGGGCTATGTGAAAACTCTCCTTCCTATATTGTGTCTTCAAAGAACAAAACGAAAAGTCCTATAGACGAAGGTAGCCAGTATTGTCTCTGTCTCTCAGATGAGAAAAAGGAAAGCTAAGTTGGGTGAGCCCCTTTATCCAACCCACTAATTAGTGACACCATCAGGTTTCTTTGTTTCTAATCCACAGGCCATTTTCAGTGGACTCTGCTCTGCTCTAGGTATAAAAACCTAAAGAGCCCCCTTTCACCATCTTGCATTCCAGGATGTTTGGAACAAAACGTTAAATTGGTACCCTAAGAGGAGGGTTTGTTAAAAATAGGGGATCTCTTAGAATTTCACTAATCCCCTCATTCTTGCAAGACTGTGAAGAAGACTTTGGTAGAGGGAACATTTGCCTGTAGAGAAATGTCCTCGGAGCAAGAACCCTCACTCTGGTACCAACAGGCATCGTCGTAACAGTCCTAGATACCATCATAACTTCAGAATGAGCTCCCTCAGCCTAACTGGGGAAAAGATACTACATTAACGGGGGAGACAAATAAGAGAGGTTCAAGTTAACACAGCAGGCAGGCCACCCGAAGAAGAAATGTTTCGAGGAATTTATTATCAGACTTCTAAATAATTGCATTCATTTAAGGAAGCACTTTTTTTTTAAGATTTTATTTATTTATTTGTCAGAGAGAGAGAGAGAGATCACAAGCAGGCAGAGAGGCAGGTAGAGGCAGAGGGGGAAGCAGGCTCCCCACTGAGCAAGGAGCCCGATGTGGGGTTCCATCCCAGGACCCTGGGATCATGACCTGAGCCGAAGGCAGAGGCTTCAACCCACTGAGCCACCTAGGCGCCCCTAAGGAAGCACTTTTTGATGCCTACGTTAGGTCAGACCTGTCACTCTATCTTCCCTGGAAACCAATTTTGGTTATATGACATTCTCCTCACCATCTCGAATCATACTCAGCTTTCCTACTCATATTCAGCTCAAGCCCCACTACTTCCAGGAAGCCTTCTCAGATTTCTCCTGTCCTTCCCTCCAGGGTGCTCCCAGCCAGGACACCCACAGAACAGCATTGTTCTGTGCTATTGACTTGTGTATGACTCTCTCCCCCAACAAGTTATCAGCTCCCTGAGAAAAGAGCCTCTATCTTATCTCAGAGACGTCTTCCCTCATATGCTCCTTGAAAGGGGATTTATATCAACTGAAAGCGGGGTTATCTTTCACACACTTGAAATTTAAACCACCTTGGTTTAAATGTATGAGAAACAGCCTTCTCCTCCTTGGCTATTGGTAGTAGTCAGCATTCAATGAAGGGGAAGGATGTAGATGAGGGAGAGGTAAGAGGGTGTCCAGTCTAGATAATACCGGCCCTCTCAGCAGTGGAGGCAAAATCAGGCTGGTTAATTTGCACTCAAAGAAGATGGTAATTGTGCAAATCTGGTCTTTGCTGGCAGGTGTCATCACCCTTTCTGATACACTTTTAAAAGAGTTTCCCCCACCTCTGTGTCGAATAGGCTTTAGAAACTTAAGGGTAGACTCCTAGTCCACATATATTGGGCTAGACATGGGGAGAGTTCACATTTTCTTTTCTAGAACTGTAAGTACTCGGGCACCCAAGCTTCTTAGGACACTAATTTTCGTTATTTCCCTGAAGGAAAAGTAGGAATCATTGCACCATCCTTCCTTTATCTGTACTCAAGTGATCATTGGGGAGAGAATACCCACCGCTTCCCCCAAAACAGCACAGCGAATTTTGCTAATGAAAACGAACATTTTGTGTTGGGGGTTGCAAATGTTAATAACTTTTGACAAAGAGACTTTTTTAAATCAGGAATTCAAAGATGGCCTTCCTGCCTTCTCACACCTGTTGTTCTCATATAGGCCTTTCAGGGAAGCACCTTTCTTAAATTTTTTCTGTCTTCTTAAAGCAAAAAGTCCCCCAAAGTGGGCAGAATGCATCGCGTCCGAGTCGAAAGTAAGGACAGGAAAAGTCGGGCTCCAAGACCCTTGGTAAGTGGGCAGAGTCCAACAATCTGATGTGACTATTATTTTTTCCCTATTGGGCTCTTCAAAAAAAGCCTCACCCAGCATTATCCGAAATAACCTTTCTTATCATGCCAAATGTTTCGTTTTGGTTCCTGTGATATTTACTTGTTTCCCTACGCAGGTAGGGGGGAAAAGATCTGCCTCGATTTTAAGAAGAAAAAGACCTTTAAAGTTTCTAAATGTAACAATTGTTCAAAAGTTCTTTCCCTCCCAAATCGGCATTCAGAAAAATATATTTACATATTCACTTCCATCCGGTGTGAGAGCAGAATTGCCGCTTTTGCTCAAAAGGAAAAAGTTTTTGAAATGACACAAATCTATATGTGCATATCTTTAGAATTAAGACGCTTGTATTTACTGTCGTGGTAAGATTTCCCTCCAGGGGAATCTGCCATGGGAGATGTACCCCGTCTAGGGAGCATTTAAAGAAATTTTAATATCCAAACAAAAGCAGTATTACCATTGCCATCCACTCACTCGCCCAGAGGAGAAACAATTAATAATTTGCATATGCTTCTGACACAAATTAAAGACAAAGGGCCCCTCACAGACTGTGGTTACCACGCAGCCCTCAGAAAGCTGCATTGCCCCAGCCCAGCACTGTTCTTGCTTTCAAATGAATAGCATTAAGCTCGATAACTAAAAATAGTGGTTTGGGGCCCCCTGGCCTAGTCCCACCCTAGAATCATGTGTCCCCAGTCAGAAACATCTCTCAATCTCTCCACTAGCTTCTAGGCAAAAAGAATGTATAGTTCCAAGGGGGGAAAAATACGTATATACTTTGCCCTTTTTATTTTAATGGCCAAACATTGTAATGCTAGCTAAATAGAAATTCTTGTCTGTTAATAGGTTCCTTTAGTTTGTAATAAATAGGAATGCTAATGACTAAAATTTGGTATTTGGTATGCATTAGCTTTTGTGAGCTTTTCTTTACAGTCCTCATTGACATGCAATATGGCAAGCTTCCTTTGAAACATATTTATAAAATAACTACAGTATAATTAAACCAACAAAGCCATCTTTTAAGTAAGCTTAATAGCTTGGTTTTTTTTTCACCTCAGTAAAAAATTATTTTAAAAAGAAAAATAGTTATGCCTCAATCCCACTGTATATTTTATTCTGTGCATCTAATATTTCCTTTGCATCTACAATCTATGCATATCTAATTCTTTTTGACAACTATGATTACTAATAAAGTTCTCATGAAAGATATGCTTCATAGCTTCTTCAACAAGAATAATGTTTTTTTGTTAATGGAAATTGTAACATATCTTGACAGATACAATATAGAAGATGTGCTTTATTCTTAATTGTTAATATCGCTGGGCTGAACACACGGGAGCAGATCAAGAGATATGGCAGGTAATAATCAGAGTGGATGCTATTTTGAACAAAGTAACTAAAAATATTTTAATGATAGAAAAGCAATAGATAAATAAAAGCAATTATGTTTAATTTTGCTTTCGGTATGCGAACAATTTTTGGTTGTTGTTGCTGCTGCCGGCGGTGTGTTTAACAGAGGAAGCGCCGGAGCGCGGCGTGATCGGCACAGAAGCCGCTCAGCCTTCTTGCAGCCAAAGGGTCCTGCGAGCCGCCCTTTCTCCGCTCTCCACGGCTTCAGCCTCCTAGGGGCGCAGGGCCCGGCCGCACGCTAATTCGCAAGGCGCAGTGGCTCAAGTTCACCAAGTTTTCCCCAATTTCGCAAACCGTTGCTCTGTCTCCAAGCCTCACGGGCTTAAGACCACAAGATTTCCAAAAAGGAAAAACTCAAAAAGATCCCAGGCACAGGACCGGAGCAACTGGAGCAGACTCTGGCCACCTCTGCGCCTCCCCCCCCCACCCCCGACCCCTGCCCGCTCGCGTCTGCCCCATGAGCCTCGCTCCCTTCTTTCTCTCCGAAACTGTCCTCTCCGCCGAGGGGCTGCCAGGCCCCCAACCCACCCCCCGCGCGGAGAATAAACACAGTTGACATCACTGTTATAATCTTTATTTAAAACTGTTTCCAAGGTTACAAATTACCGTGCCTCGTATGCAACAGGTTCCTCCGAAGCGGTATCATTACAGATTAACTGTAATGTGCAGGATTAGAATAAAAGCATAAGGGATTAGGTAAAAGGGGGGACGCTGGAGAAAGAACGCCCGAGCCCATCTCCACGAGCTGGCGGTGGAAACCGCGTAGAAGCTCGGTGTCCGGGCGCCGGGGCTCGCGGAGTTGGAGCCCGCTCGTCGGCTCCCGGGCCCCGGAGCGGTCAGGGGTGGCGGCGAAGAAAGGGCCAGCGCGGCCGGAGGCTGCGGAGCGATGCTTCCTGGGCGCCAGGGACTAGGGACGGGGCCCGCCCGGTTCGGGCAGGCCAGGGGCCCCGGAGGCCGCAGGGGCGGAGGCGCCGGCAGGCCTATGGCCCGGCAGGGGCCGCGGGTAGTGCGGCGCCGGGGACAAGGTTCCACCGCCGTGCGAAGCAGCTGGAGTGCAGCGACGGGGACAGCACGCCCACGCGAGGGTCAGCGGGCTTATGGGTGTGGCTGACCCCGCCTTCAAGGTCCAGGCCCAGTGGGGCTCCTTCCGGGGTCCTCGTCTAGCCCCCACAAGGCCGCCGCGCTCCTGCCGGGCTGAGGTTGGGGGCCGGGGCCCGCCGGCCGCTTCGGGGCCCAGGCCTTGGGCCTTGGCGGCCCGCCGAGGCTGTGCGCACCATTAGGCCAAGGCCCCAGTCCGCCCGACCCCTGCCCCAGAGCTCCAGAAAGGCCCCAGAGCTCCTTCGCCCCCTCGCTCTGCTTCCTGTGGGGCCAGAGCTCGCAGTGCTGGCCCCAGACGGACTCGGGCCTGCCTTGGGCCACGGCCTTGGGAGGCGGACGCTGCCCCGAGGGCTGTTTGCGTGTCCGCACGGAGGGCGCGGGGCTGGAAAAACAAACAAGGCGGGCGCGGAGGCTGGGGGGCGACTGGCTGGGGGCTGGAAGGAAGTGCGCAGTGTGGCAGGAGAGCCGAACAAAGCCCTCACGGGAGCCCCGTCACCCCGCGGTGACCTCGGGCCCGCCCCGCTGAGCCGCGGAGCCCCGGGCCCTAGCCTCCGAGCAGGCCGCGCCACTCCGCCGCCGCCGCACGCCAGGCCTCCCGGCCTCCACCGGCCGCCCGAGCCCGGGCTCTCCTTGGGTCTCGCCTGCCGAGCCCGCGACCCGCCCAAAGGCTCCGACGATCGCTCGGGCGGTAGTTAAGCCTCACCCCGGGCACCAAAGCCAAAAGTGCGAGGCTGGCGTGGGAAGAGGTGGGGGACTCCAAGCCGAGGTCCTCCCTAAGGAAACGGGGTGATTCGGGGCCGCTAGAGCCCCAGCTCTGCCAGCAGACCCAGAGGAGCCGAGTGGGCTCCCAAGTGGACCACCAAATTCGCTGAGGTTCCTGCTTCTAGGAGAAGGGCCCTGGCTGAGGAGGCTGCGGGAGGGGACTGTCGCAAACAGCCGTTCCTCATACATATTTCATTACACAATCAGATAATGCGTCCCACCACCTTCTCAATTATTCACAGATAAACATTTTCAAGACGTTTTGACATCTGTCTTAGTGCCTGCTATTAATTTAGTAATCACTGTAGTTAAAAATGTACGGCATTTTTGCCGTCGGAGCACCTCCTCTCGGGCGCGCGGGCCCAGTGTTGGGCTATGCCTGGAAGCCTAGGCCCTCCCGGGGCGAAGACACCTTTGGAGGTGAGACGGCCTCTCCAGCGCAATGACACTGTTAATGGACGGGAGTAAAGGAGTATCGGGTTATTTTATTTTATTGGCGAAGGTGGTGGTTGTCCCCTCCCCAACCCGCATACAACGCCCCCCCTTTCCAGCCCCAGACTAAGACTGGACAGCGACGTTCCGCCCTTTGCCCCGAGCAGCGGAAATGGTTAGCTTCAATCAAGGCAGCGGGTTTCTGCAGAGGAAGAGGCGGGCAAGTTCACTGGGCTCATTTGGAGAGAGAGACGGGGAGAGAGAGACAGAGAGAGAGAGAGAGAAAAACCGCGACGGGGTGGGGTTGGGGGAGAGAAAGAAAGAGACAGAAACTCACACATCACCAAGAATTGCTTACAACAACAACAACAAAACCCCTAAAAACACAGTGCTCTCCTCTCAAGAGGTCACAAACCTCGTTGGTTTTGCCCTGAGTCCCAGGGCTCGGGCAGAATTGACCAGGGCTTTTAGGAAACACAGAGAAAAATAAATTCCCTCCAGCGACTGTACATGGGGCATTTAGGGCTATGAGAAACCGAGCTGCTTTTTCTGCTTGGGTGATGAATGTTGCGATGACATTAGCTACCTATGCACAGTTTTATAAATCACACCAGCCGAGGTTGGAGAATCTTGTAGAATCAATTGGTAAGCAACAGCAAACATCTTTAGTTCTAAAATGCGTTTGTTATGTACTATTAGAAAGGCTCTAAAGAAACTACCCAAAGAGGGGAGAGATCCCCCCAAGGTAAAGGAGTTTGCTTCTTTGTGCCAAGAATCTCCGCTAAGGGGAATGGCAGTCACTCCGGGTTTGGGAGGGACGGTCTCTTCCTTATTCATTTCTCTTTCTTTCTGTCTTGGTCTCTCCCTGAGGTGCGTCAGCAGGTGGACTTTTACTAGAGAATAAGGAAAAACAGACCTGGGGAAAGAAAAAGGTCTTGGAAGAAACTGCCCTTCCAAGGAAGATTGAGTCTAAAATGATTTAATGATATTCACTCTTTATTGTTTAGAACATGGACAAGAACAAACTCTTAACTACAATTTCCAGGAATCAAGTGTATCTTTGGGCAAAATGCGAAGGACACAGTGTTTGTCTCCCAAAGGAAAGAACTTCCTCCCTACTCCTACCCAAGCCCCCTCCATTTCTAGGGTAACTACATTTGTTTAAAAGTGTCCTCCTGCCGTGTTTTCCGGATGGTTCCTCTCTTCTCCAGGAGACAGACCTTCCTCTGCCCCTTGGAGGGTGGTCATCTGACTTGCTGGCCCAGAACGTCCTCTTTCTTCCTTTTTAAAATTTATTTTATTTTATTTTATTTTATTTTATTTTATTTTATTTTATTTTATTTTATTTTATTTTATTTTATTTTATTTTATTTTATTTTATTTTATTTTATTTTATTTTATTTATTTTGGTCTAAAAGAATCTTCCCAAACTTACCCTCTACTTTCAGAGAGAGAAAGAGAGAGAGAGTCAGGGAAGGAAGTGAAGTGGAAGGGAGGGCACCACTGCATCCAGTGCAGGGAAGCGGTGGTAGCTACTGGGCGGGCAAATAGAGATGGAACCCAAAACAAGTCTGTGTACTTGTTTGGGCCTCTCTAGGAGAGCTACTCTGGGAATCACTCCCTCCTCTTCAATCTCCACCCCCACTGGGCCTGGACCACGGACTTCTGCCTGGGACAGGGGAGGAAGGCTGAGAACTTCCCAATATCTCACAAAGAAAAGTAGTTTAATAAAAATAATTTGGTGTTCTTTGGAGCCTTCTTTTGCAGACTTATTTTATACAAAGGTGACTGGGCTGGAAGCGAAGGCAAGAAGGTGTGGAGCTGAGCTAGCCTTCTTTTTAAAGACTAAATTTAGCCTAAGAGGAGTGGTCAGGGCCCTCCCACTTCGTGTACCTGATTAGGGCTGTATTAGGTAGTAGGTGCACACTGAGTGAGGCGCCTATGCTCTCCACCCCATCCTCCTTCAGAATGCAATTTCCTAAACCAATAATAATAACAACAAATAAACCATCCTGGTCCAAATGAACCTTTCCTGGATTGCCCTCTTCTGTGCATCTCCAGCCCAGCTGCGAGGAAGGGAAAAGGGTCAGCTTTGGGGTGGGGGAGGTGCTCTTTGTAGTCTCCTGGACTTGACCTGAAACCTTTCACCCAGTCGGCTCAACAAAGTTTTTCCCTCCAGGCAACGTCCCTCTAGCAGGAAGCCCTTGGCTTCGAAGCCTGCATCTTCCTTGGCCCTGGATCTCCCGGGGTGTGGTTTCCCATGCGTGCGTATGCCCCACGTGCCTGGGGTCACTCAACGAGGACACTGTGGCTTTTATCAGCATCTGGACAACTGGGCTGTGCGCTGGAATGATTCTATCTGTAGACACTTCTTTTTTCCTCCAATTCTGTTCTTAGTGTTCCTCTAATTCTAGCGTGTGTTTTTGAATAGGGCTGCATGGACGTTCCATGTACCGTCAGGTGACTCAGCTTAAGCCCGGCGTGTGCGACCCACTGGGTCTGCATGGGACGGAGGAGATGTGCAAGTGCAAACTCGGGGCTTTGGGTGGGATGCAAGGTTAATATGGCTTCCTAGCCCTGGGGCCCTCTTGGCCTCCCTTACATCTTCATCTGCCCAACTTCTTCACCTTCCAGGAAGAGGCAGACCCTCCGGAGATCCTGTGCCTTGCTCCGTTCTGGAAGGGTCGAAACTTGTCTTGGTGAATTTTGGCGGGGCCGAGCCAAACGGGGGGAGGGGTGGAGACGGGGTCGCCTGGAGGCTGGGGCCACACCCCACCTCCAGGCCACCAAATGTACGAAGGACCCTCGGGATCCTGGGGAAGGTGCAGGACCCAACAGTAGAAGTCACGGCGCCTTGCGGGGATGGATACGCCTATTTGGGGGCGAAGCTCTCCACCTAGGCCTCCCGAGAGCAGCAGTATTTGTAACTGGGAACTTGCCTGGGCCCGCCCCCTCGGCCCCTCCTCCCTCCCCCACTCCCGCGTCCTGAGCTCTGCCGGCTGCGGGAGAGCGGGGCCCCGCCACCCCCAAGCGCCCTGGGACCGCGCCATCTCTTAGAGCCCTTGGAGTAGCCTAGAGGGTTGGAGCGGGGAGAAGGGTGGCCGAGGCCGCCGGGCATCAGTCCAGCGACATACACCTCTGCTGGGAGCCGCCTTGCGAGCCCGCTGGCCTTCTAGTCTCCGGGGCCGAGAAGCGCGGTCGTGGGGCGTGCGGGCGTGGGGACGGGGGTGTGTGCGTGCTTGCCGGCCCCTGCAAGCGATTCTCAGATGGCTCGTGCGGGGACTTGTGCCTTCCTGGAATCCTGTTGATGTGTTTTCTCACGAGCGTAAGAGAGAAAGATGCGGACTCGCGTCTAACTTCAGGTCAGTTTGTTTGTAAAAGGCCACTGTCAGTCCATCAGTCGGTGGGTCTCTCCTGCTCAATCGCATAAAGTGAGGCCACCTCTCCCCGACCTTCCACGCAGCCTCCCAGGCCCGGCCAAAGGTCTATGGCCCGGGGGCCCTGAGGCCTGGCGAGGTGAGGCGCTGGATGTGTGCCCCGTGTTTTGATCCAAGGTGCCCAGGTGCCCACTCGGGGTAAAGCTATAAAACCTTTACGCGGGAAAGGGGGACTCCGGGAGCTACCCCCACACCCAGTGCTGGCTGAAGTTCCAATCTCGGCGAGCGTTGGACCTGCAGACCTGGCATCTCCCTGCCGACCCAGCCGGGGATCCAGATCCGTGGCGGCGAGGGAACGGAGGATGGGGGAGTTAGGTTGATCTAGGATGGAGGTGGAGACGGCGGGAGGAGAAAAAGAACTAAGACTGGGTGGGGTTGTGGGGTGGGGATGTGCAGTGGGGATGGAGTTGGGGCAGGCTCAGATCGCGCCAGCTTTTCGCCCCGCTTTGGGGAGGTGCGTCGGGCTGCGCCGTTACCACCCCCCACCCCTGGAAAATAAAGCTAATGATGTAGTAATTTAGGAGGGGTGAGGGGCTGGGCGAAAGGAAGGAGGGAGGATGGGGAACGCGCGCCCCAAGAGCGAAGGCAAACAGCTGTGGAGGCGCTGCCCAGGGCTCAGGCTTCCCAACAGGTTAGCTAGACCGGGAACCACCCGGCATTTCGCAGGAAAGGGGGGGGAGGCTGAGCGAGAGGGGGAGAGAGCCTCAGAAGAGGACAGAGGGAGGGAGGGAAAGAGAGAGAGGAGCGAGAGCGCGCGCCGCGCGGTTTAAAAGGAGACACTTACACTTCCTAATGAATATTTATCCGCCGCTGCTTCCTGCTCCCGGCTTCCCTTACCTTTCCGCAGGTAAGATCTTCCCCGAGCCCCAGCCCTGGGGGCCCTCCCAGCTCCCCCAGTCATTCTCGGGGCACCGGTGGCCGGGCGGAAGGGCTCTTGACAGCCGGGGAGCTGGGGGAGTAGGAGGGCGGCTCCGCTCGCGGCTCGGCTTGGGAGCTGAGGCTCGCGACCCTGCACTTGCAAGGACCATGTGTGTGGGCAACCTGTGTGGAGTGCGTGTGAGTGCGTGTGTGAGAGTGGGTGTGAGTGCGTGTGTGAGAGTGGGTGACAGAGAGAGGGTGTGCGCCCGCGAGCGCGCGCCTCTGTTTCCCGCGCGCTCCGAGGACATTTTCCGACTTTTTACTCGGACGCCCGGGATTTCTTGCCTTTGCCTTTCTCCGCTTCCCCCTCCTCCCTCCGCTCGCCCACTCCAACTCCCCCCCCACCTCCCCGGGTCTGCCAAGAAGCTCTTCTTCGGGCTATTGTACAGCTGGCGCGGGCTCTCCCGGACCCGATCCCGGGTCTCCCATAAAAAAAGGGTGTATAGTTGGGTTTCTGCCGTAACCCCCCACACAAAGGCCTCTGGGCCACGGGGTCCTCCGCCCCCTCCAGTTGGCCCTGCTCCTGAGATGCTCTGGCGCGTCCTCCCCTACTTAGCCTCCCCCATCCCGTCCCCCACTCCGCCCCTGCCACACACACACACACACACACACACACCCCTTGGGGTATCAGGGCCCACAAAGGAGCTAAGGGTGATTGGGACCTGGGGGTACTGGGTGGAGCTTCACGGGCCGGCCAGCCAGCAGTCCTTGGCTGGAACTGGGAGCAGGAAGACCCTCAGGGAGAGGGAGCCTCTCAACACCACCACCTTCCCCGCCTTCACCTGAGGAAGGAGCACAAGGAATTCGGGGAACGTGGGCAGGGGGAGAACCTGGAAAGGGAAAAGGAACGAGGTTGGGGAGGAGGTGATGGGGGAGCAGAATTTTTAAAGGGACTTACCCGGCCACCTGTTGGGAATCCACTTGGGGTCAGCCGGCTCCGCAGCTTCTCGACGTGGACACACAGAATCAAAAGCCGAAGTTGTAAAAAGAAAATTCTTGCTCTGACCATCCTCTGGCGCTGCCAGTCAGGCTAGCAGCTCTTGTGCTAGGGTCAGGCGGCTGTAGAGCCAAAAGCAGCTTTGCCAGGTCCCCCGCCACCCCAATTCCCCCTCATCCCACCTCTCCGAGGCCAGGGGCTCTAAGCCCGCGGACTCGGCGCTCAGGGCCCAGCGCCGGCCGTTCGGCTTAAGCCCGGACAAGCTTTCTAAGCCCTGCTCAGAAGTCAAGAGCGGCAGCGCCGCTGCTTCGGCGCGGCCTTTCAAGACGCGGTCCCTCCTTATTCTTGTGCCTGGGCCTCTCTGGTCGCCCCCGGACAAAGCCACCGGAGCCCGGCCGCTCCCTTCCCGCTAAATCCCCTTCGGGGTCAATGCGCTACCAGCACCCGGCCGCGCGCTTCTCCTGCCAGCCGGGTGGCTCTTAAAGAGCCGTACCCCCCTCCCTCTGTCCTGCGCGCTCCCCCGACCCCCGCCTCCCCGCCCCTCTCCTATGGATCTAGCCCCCCACGCCGACGCCTTAGGTCCCTGCTGCCCCGACCGTTGCCTGCGGACTCCTAGCCCCCTCCCTTCACCTCCTCCCCTGAGCAGTTGGTGGGCCTGGCCTTAGGGCCATAGGGCTGAATTTTACCCCCGTTTCAGGTCCCCTTTCTCTCCAACATCGTCCATTCTCCTCTTGCTGGCTCCTACCTTTGCCCTTTGGACCGAGGCCCAGGCACTGTCTTGCCCAGTGCAGAGATGATCCCCAAAGATCGTCAGTTTGGGCTTCAATCAGGGGGTCGGGATGGGAAATGGGGCGGGGCATGCCAGTTGAACTGGGGGAAAGACAGCGAAGAGGAGCAGACCAGATGGACTTAGAAGGCTCTGTTATCCCAGGGCCTCGCTGGCTTTTTGGCAGAGGGTGAGGGCTGGCTGGGTGCCACTCATTCCTAGAGGTGGCCACCCTGGAATGGGGTCCTGAAGCTACCAAGCTGGCCAGCCGGCTGCGTATCTGAGGGACTATGGGTGCACAGTGGGGAGCACCTCCAGAAGGCCCAGAGCCTGCATCTGGGAGAAGCCTGCTTCCCAAGCTCCAAAAGTAACCCTTAAAAGCCCAAGAGCTGGGTGTGTACAGAGGGACCTTGAGTGACAACTGTCCAGGGAATTGGGCATGGGAAGAGAGAAGGAATGGAAAGAAACTACTCCTTTCTCAGAGGACTAAAGCACAACTTTTAACTGTGCTCCTTAGATTTGCTGACCAAGCACGTCACTTGTCCTACGGAGAAAACAGGAAGTAGTTGGTGGCTTTGGTCCCCCTACCTTACAGAGTTTTCCCTCAGGCTTGTTTTAGTCCCATCTTGCCCTAGCAGCCCCTTGGTCCTGTACAGGGTGACCCTGCTGAAATGTTTTCTTTAAGCTTCCCAAGGACTGGAAGCATGATGAAAGAGAGACCAGAGAAGGCTTGGTTTTCCGGGACAAGGTAGGCTAGAGCACATCGACATTTCTAGTGCCAGCTGTGACTGTTTGGGGTCGGGGACGGAGAGGCAGTCATAGTTTGAGGAGTTGAGTGTGCCCACCTCTTCTCAAATTCAAGCCCTAACGCACCGGTTCTGGCTGTCTCAGGAGCTCTCTGCAGAGAAGTAGCCTCTCTCCTGGGCCGTGGCGCCCAAAGGAACTCGGGTAGGGAGGAGGATGGAAAACTGAGCCTCCCCTGGACATCTGCCCTCTGCCACCCAGCACTAGTCCAGGTGCATCCTTAAGGAACTGGATAAATGATTTGAAATTAGCTTTCTTGGGAGAGGTTGGTAGTGCACTCCCTGGACTAGAACCTGAGGCCGCAGGCCTCCTCCCCAGCCCCTATCACTCACAACCCCCGAGTCTCCTACCTCTCTCTCTTGGGGCTGGGTCAGCACAGCCAACTGGGAACGGTTTGTGCCCTCTCCCCTGGGCCTGGCGGTGGGAGGTGCGGTGGCCCAAGACAGAGCCAAACTTGTCTTGTTTGAGGACGTGGGGGGTGGAGGGGCCTTCAGCGGGCGGTGGGGCTCATTAGGCAGAGTGGGGTGCCTAGAGGTGCGCCACGCCGGCCCCGGAGGCCGCCTTTGAGCCGTCGGGGCAGCTTCATTAAGCGGCGCTAACAAGGCATACAAATGCCGGGCCTAGCAGCTTTCTTGCAATGCCGGGGCCTTAGCAGGGCGCCAAGCTAATGAGGGTCACTCAAAGGGGCTGATCAAATATTCAAATTTCCCCGCACGCCAGGAACTTTTATGTGCGGAGAAAGTTGAGGCAACTGAGCTGTGTTTACTGTCCCCAGCGACAATTGCTCCGAGCGCGGGTCCCCGGAGGCTAAGGCGGGGGCGGGGGCGCAGGGAGGGAGCAGTTGTTGTTGTTGTTGTTGTTTTTCATTCAAAGGAAAGTAATCGGGGTCCTTGAAGGGCTTCGCGGCCTCCCCGCCGACGTGCTGCACTCCCCTGCTCCCTCCTCGGCCGCCGGCGCCAAGTGCCTCAGTTTGCAGCTTGCGGGGAGGCCCAAACCCGCGGCGCCCGGACCAACCCCTGTCTCCCGAAGTCCTGGGGGCCGGAAGGGCCGTCGCCCCCCAGGACAAACCGGCCTTACACAGCTGAGCAAGGCCGAGGGGGTGTAGCTGCCTCAGCCAGGAGGCTTGCAGACCTCTGGGCGTTCCCGGTAACTCCAAGCATGGAGGGAGTCACCTCTCCCGGTGGTGTCGAGACTGCTGGGGTTGGGGTTGATTTTGTAAACAAATGCCCAGTAGGTGCTGGTACGAGAAAGACACTCTCCAGCTCAGATGCCCTTTCTCCCTGCACCACCTGTACGCAGTCCTGCCGGCTGCCTGGCCCAGGATTAAAGCAGAGACGGTGGTGGCAATTTTGTGACCTCGGCCTGTACGGGCTCCAAGTTCCAGATGCGGGAGTCTGAGCGGCCAGAGGGCAGGGGAGACCTACAGGCCCTGCGGGCTGACTGGTTCATCCCAACCTCCACGCTCTGAGAGCCCCTAGGTGCTGGCGCCCCCCTGCGCGCCACCCCTCCACATGTCCTCCAGGCTCAGCTCTCTGTCCTCCGGCTGCCTACTGCTTCAGGCCCCCAGAGCAGCCGGAAAGACTCCTGGCCCCGGAACCCGAGGTCCTTCGGCTCCTACGCCCCTCCCCAACGCCCAGCGCCTGGGAATTTGGGAGGGGAAACTCTGGGGCTTCCTAGCCTCCTCCCCCGCACGGTCAGCACTGCCAGACCCGGACCCCACCGGGCCTGCGCTCCCAGCTCCACCCGGAGCCGGTCCAGTCTTCCGCGCCGAGCACCGGCTGCCCCGCCTTCCCCGCCCCCGGCCCCCCCCCGCAGCTCTCGGGACTCTCAACTTACGGGATCCCGGCGGCGGGCGTCGTGCTTCGGGCTAGAGCCGAGAGGCGCTGGCGGCCGCGGGGCCGCGAGGTGGGCTCGGTGGGCGGCGCGGAGCTCGGTTCTGCGGGGAGTCTCTGACAGCCTGGGGCTGGCCGCCCGCCCCGCGGCGCCCGGCCCTGTCCCAGCGCACAAAGCTGCGCGCCTCGCAGCCGCCCTCGGCCCGGCTTTGCACTCCCGAGTCGTGGCCGCCACCCCAGCAGGCGGGGTGCGGCTCGTCGGCCGGCGCCCCGGCCAAGGCTGGGGGCAGGGGTGTCGCCGAGAAGAGTCGCAGCCCCACTTGCCTCAATTCTCCTTGAGCGGCGACGGTTTTCGATTTCAGCACTTTCGGCAGAGCCCGCGGCACCTGCCCAGCCTCCCTCCGGGGCTGGCTAGGCAGCGGCTGGGAGAGGCCAGGTCGCCCCCACCCGGAGGCGGGGGTTGTGGGGACGGGGAGGGGACAGGCTGGGTTCACCCGCCCGCCCGGCGCCTGGGTCCTCGGCTCCAGGGGATGCAGTTTCGGGGTCACGAGCTGCTTTCAAAAAGTTGAACACAATATTCGGAAACCCACCCGTAGGAATTCTCCCCCCACACGCGGCACAATACCCACTCCCTCCCCTTTTTCATTCCTTCCTCCCCCGCTTCCTCCTCCTGCCCCTTCCCCCTCCCACCCCTCAGCCTATAATCCTTCCCCTACCAGAGAAAGGGATCGGGAAGAAAAGATGAAGCGTCTGTTTTTGTGTCCCAACCTTAGGGCTCTTTCTGGGCCCGCTGTGAACGACCTCCCAGAGCTTCGAAGCTGAACGGAAAAGGACTCACGGTTGGGAGCAAGCTACTTGGAGGGGAGAGATCACCCGAAGTGGGTCTTAGCAGGTCTTCCTTTTGAGCGAATATTTCCCTGCCTCAGTCATTGGGTTTAGGACCGGCGACCCTGGGCTGCCAGAGGCAGAGCAGGCGGGTAGCGGGCCCCCTCTCCCAGCCCAGAGCCTCCCTGCCAGAGTAGCACCCGGCCCTTAGCTTGCACTTCTCTGCCCAGGAGGCCTGGCTCTGCGGGAGTCGAGGCCTAAGCGGAGCCGGAGCTCGGGTTTAAGGGTGGGAGACTCACAGCCCCAGTCACGTTAGGTTTCCCATTGAAATTCTCTCTCAATCTCTTTCTCTCCACCCTCATTGAGATCTCCAAAGTGGTGTGGACTCGGTGCCTCGCCCCCAGATCTGCATCGGAATGTAGAAAAGATCTTTTTTTTTTTTTTAAAGAGTTTTGAATTCCTCAATGATTTTTCTTCTGGAAAGGCAGCTTAGGATAATTATTTCAGCTTTATTGAGGGCAGATTAGTTGAAGTCTGGACCCTGCGTTTCAATACGCGTTGTACACGGGCCGACAATGTGGGCATTGTTGGCTACTGTGTGTGAACTCATTCAAAATATACACTTTTTAACACCAAACCGAGTCCTGTCTAAATATACACAGTGCTCAGGGGAAGGACGTCTCTGACCCCGACAAATCTGCGTAAATCACACTTCCATAGTTACAAAAGTCTCACAAAGGGAGGCCCGGCTAAAGATGCTGATTACATCTTCTTAAAAGCAACATACCTTAGAATAAATACCCATACTGGCCCTGGATCCAGGGGAGGGTTGCAGTGGCCAGAGGGAGGGAGGGCTCTCTCTATTCTACGGGCCCTTTGGGGGTCTGTTTTAGGCTTGTCATGTTACTTTGCTTAGATAAAGTAGTTTTTTTTTTCCTTTACAATATGAGCAAACACACTATGTTCAGGCCCATCTGCTTCTTTGAGGAAGCCTCCAAAGTTTGAGTGTCCTTCTGGGGCTTGTAGGCAGGTCCAGAGCTCCTTGTAGGAGTAGGAGTTAAGGGCTTGTCGAGGGGCTCCAGAAGGTTCCAGACTTCTCAGCTCCCTGGGGGACACAGCTGAAGTCTGGGTGGGGGGGGGGGGCAAAGAATTGGTTTGCTTTTCAAGATAAAAAGAAGTGTACTGTTATTTTTACTGGTATTTAAAAAATTACAGGGCAATAGGGGAAATCAAGCCTCCTTGACCAGGGGCAGAGTAAAGAGAAGCCGGTGGAATCCAATGCAGACGAAATTGGGGTAAATGTGGCCGATGGTCACACTCGGGAGAGACCAGAGCGGCTTCTGACACCCT
>CM052811.1:53493473-53523094 GCA_028533885.1 Nasua narica
CCCCCCCCCGGCCTCTCCTTGAGGGCTGGCCTTAGGCCTTCCTGCGGCGTCGGGAGCCTCTTACTTCCCAACAAAATCCCCCCTTTAATTGCTCATCCCATTCAACAACTCTATGTCCATGGCCTTTTGAATTTCTGGATCAACTTCTTTGGGGACGAGGGAAGAAGGGAGCTCAGAGACATAGAAAAAGGGGGGAGAGAGAAAGAGAGAGAGATAAAGAGGGGGAAGTGGCGAGATTAAGAGTTGCAAAGATTAAAAAAAATCTCTTTCTCCCCCCTCTCCCTCTCTCCCTCCTCTCCCCCTCCCCCCCCCCCCACTCTGGCTAAGTGGTAAAACCGTCCTTACGTTCTCGGTATTGATTGGCAGGGCTGACAGTGATTGGCAGCGGTTGCCGTGGCAACGCCACAACGACACGCCGCAGACCAATAGAAAAGCGAAACAAAATGTTTCAATGCTGCACTCACTGTGGATTTAGGGGAGATATTATGAGGCTGTTGTCATTAGGGCGATTGCTGTGGAATCGCTGAATCTTGACTCGGCGGTGGTTGGCTCTCGCTCTTCTCTCTCTCTCTCTCTCCCTCTCCCTCTCTCTGTCTCGGGTTTTCTCTCTGCGCGCGCGCACCGGGCCGCTCTCCTTCCTCCCTCTCTATGTGGCTGCGCGGGTGTGTGTGTGTGTGGATGTGTGTGGGGTGTGGGTGTCCCTTACGCCCTTCCTCCTCCCCCTCCTCCTCCTCCTGCTCCCCCCTCCTTTCCTTCTCCTCCTCCCCCCTCTCCTCTCCCTCCTCCTGGTCCTCATCGCCCCTCTCCTCCTCTTCCTCCCCTCTCTCTTCCTCTCCCTGAATTTTCTCCTCTCCTCTCAGGTCAGTCCATGGTATTCCGCTCCCCCCTAGACCTCTATTCCTCCCACTTCTTGTTGCCAAACTTCGCCGATCCTCATCACCGCTCCCTACTTCTGGCGAGTAGCGGCGGCGGGAACGGTGCGGGCGGCGGCGGCGGCGGCGCGGGCGGCGGCGGCGGCGGGAACTGTGCGGGAGGCGGCGGTGCTGGCGGAGCAGGCGGCGGCGGCAGCGGCGGCGGCGGCTCCAGGGCCCCCCCGGAAGAGTTGTCCATGTTCCAGCTGCCCACCCTCAACTTCTCGCCGGAGCAGGTGGCCAGCGTCTGCGAGACGCTGGAGGAGACGGGCGACATCGAGCGGCTGGGCCGCTTCCTCTGGTCGCTGCCCGTGGCCCCCGGGGCGTGCGAGGCCATCAACAAGCACGAGTCGATCCTGCGCGCGCGCGCCGTGGTCGCCTTCCACACGGGCAACTTCCGCGACCTCTACCACATCCTGGAGAACCACAAGTTCACCAAGGAGTCCCACGGCAAGCTGCAGGCCATGTGGCTCGAGGCGCACTACCAGGAGGCCGAGAAGCTGCGCGGCCGCCCGCTCGGCCCGGTGGACAAGTACCGCGTGCGCAAGAAGTTCCCGCTGCCGCGCACCATCTGGGACGGCGAGCAGAAGACGCATTGCTTCAAGGAGCGGACTCGGAGTCTGCTGCGGGAGTGGTACCTGCAGGACCCCTACCCCAACCCCAGCAAGAAACGCGAACTGGCGCAGGCCACCGGCCTCACTCCCACACAAGTAGGCAACTGGTTTAAGAACCGGAGGCAGCGCGACCGTGCCGCGGCGGCCAAGAACAGGTCAGTGGCGGGCCCGCAGCCTGGCTACCGTCTCTGGGGCAGGGGAGGGAGAGGGGGTTGGAACCGGGGCGAATGGGGCAGGCTGCCGATGGGTGCCGAGCGCGCGAGAAGCCGCGACCCCCTGGCCAGTTGGAGAAAGTTTCCACTTGCCCAGATGCACAGAAGAGGGACGGGGCAGTGGGATTCTTGACTTTTTCGAGAGGGGCGTTGGGCAGGGGGGAGAGTGTGTGTGTGTGTGTGTTTGAGGTCCTGAGCGCCCACAGCCCCTGGTCCCAGCCCTGACAGCCCTGGCCCTGCCCTGCAGCCGTGCCACCTCCTCAGCCGGTCCCCAGCTCCGCACTTCTCTGGAGCCTGCCCTGCAGCCGTGCCACCTCCTCAGCCGGTCCCCAGCTCCGCACTTCTCTGAAGGAAGGGAAGCCGCCCTTGCCATCTGGTTCTTATTTCAATGCACTACAAAAACCCGGGGAGGAATCCACAATGTCATGGAAAGGAAATAACCTGGTTCTCTGCCACAAAAGGAGAAAGGTCCGTGGCCATCCCGAGCAGGCCTCTCCTTCAGCATTGCAAATTGCCTGCCCCGGAGCCGGACAACCAGGCGGGGAGGCTGTGTGTGTGTGTGTGTGTGTGTGTGTGTGTGTGTTTACCCCGTGCACACAGGTGCCAGCCCTCCTGCCCCAGTCAAGGAGGATCTCCTTGGTCCACTAACTTGGGAAGCCACCAGGAGCAGGACCAGCCCCACTGCCAGCACGTTGGCCACAAGGTTACAAAGTTGCCTGGGCTTGGCCAGTCAGCCCTCTTGGGCCTGGAGAAGGTAGGGAGAAAAATAACCAGAGGGAAAGAGCAGGGAAGGGGAAGGGAGGAAGTGGGGTGAAAGCCCTGGTTAGGAGCCTGCGTCCCTCCCTGGCCTGTGAAGGCCCTGGGCGCGGTGTACTACGGGGAGCAGGGCCCCAACTGCTGACAGCCGCCAGGGGCTGGAGGCCGGGGCTGAGTTCCTGGAGTGAATGAGTGTGTTTGCGTTTAGGTGGCCCAGGCCTGAGCCCTAGGCCCTCTCACCTTTGTGTGCGGAGCCAGTCTTTCGCCTGAGACGGGGGAGTACCCCGGACGGGGAAGGCCTCCTTGTAGGAACTCAGAGACCCTAGGCCCCGGCTGCGGCTGCCTGGTGCGGCAGAGGGGCACACGGAAACTGCTCTGCGCCACCCCCTCCTGCCGCCTTCTCCCCTTTCTCTTTTGCACCTCTTCCCCACTTTTTCCGCTTCCGGCTTCTCGGTTCTCTCTGCCCCTGCTCGAGCGCACAGCACGGGGATCCAGAGAGCAAAGCCAGCGGGTCCTACTCAGGAGAGGCTGCGGGTGAGCAACCCGCAGCTCTGGGTGCAGCTCTGGGTGTGTGCGGGGAGCTGGGGCAGGAGGCACTGCGGAGACGGACCGCTCCTCGGCATTCGGTTCAATCTGAAGAGTCCCAAAGGGTTGGGGAGGAAGGAGCACCCTGTCCCTCGCGGACTTGTGCTCTTTTGGGACGCGGCGTCCGGCGCTGTGCTCCCAGGCTTCCCCTGGCAGCCGGCCTCGGGTGCTACCTCTCTTCGGAAGCCGGCTCCGAACTGGGAAGCCTTGGGAAGCTCCAGAGAGCCCCGGGAAGGAGAGAAGAGAGTCAAACCCCGCGCTGGGGGGCTCTGTAGCGTTCAATGAGCAGTCGGGGGCTTGGAGGTGGGGGAGAAGGAGGGAATGAGCGCCAGGAGCCGAGTCGGAGGTGGTGGCGAAGGGCGCGCGCGGTTGGGGAGGCTGGAGAGCACCCGCGGCCGCGGGCGCGGGGGAGGCGGCTTGACGGAGCCCGGCGGTGGAGCCTCTGTGTCAGGGTTGGTGCCGCTCTCTGTCTCCCGCAGGCTTCAACACCAGGCCATCGGGCCGAGCGGCATGCGTTCGCTGGCCGAGCCCGGTTGCCCCACGCACGGCTCCGCGGAGTCGCCGTCCACGGCAGCCAGCCCCACCACCAGCGTGTCCAGCCTGACGGAGCGCGCGGACACCGGCACCTCCATCCTCTCGGTAACCTCCAGCGACTCGGAATGTGATGTATGATAGCCAAGGCCGCCCTCCTCCCCCTCCCCCCTCCCCCCCTCCCCTCCTCCTCCTCCTCCTCCTCCTCCTCCTTCTCCTCGCCCTCTTCCTCTTCCTCTTCTTCCTCCTCCATCCCCAGAACAAACCGAAATCAGGATACACAATCATACACACACACACAAATACACACACACTCCCACCCCAGCCAAAAATATATAAAAACCAAGAAAAATAACAAATTAAACGCAAACTATCAACAACCCCAACCACCATCTACCACCACGGCCACCCCAAAGGACCGCGACGCCAACAGACAGTTACAGACGCTGATGTTGCGGGCAGAAAACATAAAAGAGGTGACAATTGTATACTTTCTAGGACAAGCACGGCTTCTCCTTTCGGTTCCCACGGACCTGGCACCCCACCTGCATGACGATTTATTTGTATCTGGGAAAATATTCTCTCTAGTTTAAAATGATTTAAAGAGTCGACTATACAAAAACCGACCACCACCACGACGACAAGACGACAAAAGCAAACAGACAAAAAAGAGAAAAAAAAAAAAATAAGACCGCCATCTCCGTTCAGAATTTGTTAAAAAAAAAAAAAAAAAGAACTCCTCGAGAGGGAAATAACAAATGTTTCTCGCCTTTTGTTGCTCGCTCCCTTTTTTCCTCTCTCGCTCTTCTTTCTTTCTCTGTTTTTAAGTCCAAGTATTGGTCAAACAAGATGCAATCCTCTGTTTTTTGTTCAGCAGACAATCATTTTCTTCGTAAGCACCTTTTTCTCTCCACTCTGTCACTGCCTGTGTGGGTACTGGTTATAAATGTGGAAAAAGAATAGTTATGACTGTAACAGATTTTTATTTTTATTTCAAAATTTTATATGAATTATGTATATCTTAATGATCGGTCATTTTCCCAGTTTGTAATATATGTGTAGAAATTGCCTGTATATGATATTTGCTTTTTCTCCTCTTCCTTTTGCATTCTCCTCCCCCCCCCTTCCTGCCTCCCCGCTCACCTGTCTCTTTCCTTTTCGGGGTTCCCCCTCCCACTCGGCGTTCCTGGCCTCGACTTGGCAGTCAAGGCGTGGTGTGGCGGGCTGGGTGAGGAAGAGGGACCCCGATGCTAGCGGAAGCGGAGAGTGAGACCGTAGTATTCTTATGCAAAAGCTATTTCAAGTATTTCTTAGCTGCTTTGGAGATATCTCTCACTCCCCGTAGAGCGCTTTTACTGTTATCTTAACTGCGTGTTTATCTATATGTAAAAACTTTCTAAAGCAAATACAGTATTCTCCATTTTCTTATCACTCCTGGAGACTGGTGTTTTTGTTCGCCCCGGGGCCGAAGCCCGGGGTGCAGCTCCCGGCCTTCACTTCCACTGCAACTCTGCCACTCGAGCTGGGGCAGAATTTTAAGGCTGAGTAGAAGCTTTTTCTTGGAGGTGGTGGGAGTTGGGGGGGAGGGAAGATGGGAACAGGCCCTTCGGAGGAGAACTGAAGCCAAGTCCTGAACGAAAGGCTCAGAGGGCACAGGGGGAGGGGGACGCCGGCTGGTTTCTTCAGAAGAAGATGCCAGGCCGAGGACTGCAAGAATTAGAGACTGCAGCTGCCTTTGTGGGTCCTTGGGGTGCGTTTGGCATCTTCCGGTTGCTGTTGTGTGTGTGTGTGTGTGTGTGTGTGTGTGTGTGTGTGTGTGTGTGTGATTTTTTTTTAACGGTAAACACACAAGGTCACCAAACCAACCATCCACCTATCCAGAGCAGAGCTGGCAGATTTTGTCTTCTTTTTGCGAGGTCGAGTTGGGGGCCACCGTAGCCAGGGTAGGGAGGATAGAGAGAGCAGAGGAGGTAGTCCAAGGAGTTTAGGGCCTACAGTTGGGACGGACCTTCTCCTCGCCACTGGTGTTCGCGTCTGTGTGACTGTATGACTCGCCCTGTGGATCTCGATCTGTCTCCTTGAAAATTTCTTTCCGTCTTTCAGGATCAACAGGAGACTCTCCAGCCCCTAAGACATTTTCAGAGCTGGTTGACACTTGAAAATGAAACCCCCCCCCCAAAAAAAGAAATCACCACCTTTTGCTAACCAGGTTCTCACTGGCCCCAGGCCTCCCTGCCCTGCCCAGGCCCCCCACAGTTCCCTGCAAGGCTGATGGCGTGGCTGACTGCGCCTCTGCCGCTCTGGGCCAGGCCAGCCGGAGCCCGAGGAGCCAAAGAGCTAATTTCAGAAAACTTGCCTTCACTTGAAAGTCCAATTTCCAGAGGGAGGATTAGGGAGAAACGTGCATGGAATTTCGCGCTGGTTCCAAACTAATTTTGACTTCCGATTTCCTTTTGTCCCCATCTCCAGTCTCGCCATGGGGTTTACACAGGGCTTGGCTGGGCCGAAAGGCCGCCAGGCCTAGAGGTGCCCTATGTGTGTGCGAATGTGGCCTTGTGCGCCCAGGGCGGCGGAGGGGAAGGTTTCTGTGTGCATCCTGCCTTCCATCCAGGGCTTTCAGATGGCCTGCAGAGCTTCCACGTTCTGAGGCCTGGCGCCCGGTGTCAGAACCTCTGCCTACATTCACTGTCTTGGGAAACATTCCTCATGATGCCACATTTCAGGCAACATTGACCTAGGTGGCAGGAATATGAGGTGGGGGCTGCTGGTTTCTCCCCAGAGGGACCCTCAGTTCTGGTGCACAGAATGACGCCTGGGAGGACGTGCTCTGCCTTTTTAAAATGCCCTACCTGCATTTTAAAATGTATGGTTCATACTTGCCCCAGAACTTGGGCCTTGAAATCCAAAGAAGGGGTGGCCTCAGACAGCGCAGAGGTTCTGGATGGACCCTACCCAGGTGACTAACTAGAATGGATTGGTAGAAGAACCGGGTGGCTCTGCTGGCTGGTGGCTCCTGGAGGGGCTTTGACTGGTGAACCAGGGAGCAGATGCCTTTTTGTCTGGGGACAGAGGGCAAACTCACAGAGTTAAAATGCCTCCTTCTTTCAACATCCCGGAGAAAGCAAGCAAGTTTGGAGTACCCAGTACCCCTTCCTCCCTCTCCACTGCAGAAAACAGGCCATCAGACTTCGGAGCGACCTCCAGCTGTGGGGACATAGGTTCCGCTGGGTGTCACCAGCCTGCTGCCTGTCTCGCTTTCTGTCACCTACCACTCTCTCTCATCCGTGTTTCTGCTCAGGTCTGTACAAATAGCCAGACTCGGCTCTGCAGGGTCTGACCCTTCCAGGGTCCCTGCAGGAGAGGTATGAGTGCTTGTGGCGAGTGGCCTGGATGTGTGCAATTCCGAATGCGGGGCTCCCACCATGCCGTGGAGGTCTGCGTGTAAAAGGGTGTGTGTGTGTGTGATGTACATGTGTGTATAGCATATCAGTGTGTGTCTAGTATGTGTGTTCTTTTATACTGCCTGTACGGTAGGTATGTGTGTGGTTCAGGCAGTTGGTATTTACCTAGTTCGGGAAGAAGTGGTTCAGGTCCAGCTACAGGGTGCTGTGTGTATAGGGCCTTTCTGCGCCATAGACATGTGTTCTGTGGGTCTCCATTCCGGTGGATTCCCTCATTCTACTCAACTCACAGACATGAGCCCCAGACTCCCCAGCCCTAACCGACTGTCCTCTGCCTTTAAGGAATGGGGACGGGGTGGGGGGAGGGTGTCACCGTCCATATTCTTTGACCAGAAGGCAGAGGGGAGTTGGGCTCTTTGGCTTCCCCAATTTGCCCTTTACCCTGATCACTGAGGATATTACACTGGATTTGACCCCCACCCATTTAAACAGGGGAGTGAGAGAAAAGAGGCCCCTTTCCAGCCCAATCTCCCCTTTCATGGGTTGCCCAACCATTCTCTTTGTTAGTCCCTCCAAGCTCTGGCCAAGATAGTCAACATCCCAGGGGCGGCCAGGGAGGGCAGAGCTCAAGGGTGAGGCCTGATGGAAGCCCCCGCTGGCGGAGAAGCGAGCTAGGCCACTGTGCACAGCCCCCCACCCCAGCCTGGGAATGCTGCGGGCTGCGTCTGGGGGAGAGTGTGTATACTGGTGTGTGCATTCTCGTGAGCCGTGTCAGGCTGGGTAACCAGGCCTGACGCTAGCCATCCACCCTCTGTGTCCAGCCCCAGGGCAGCCCGTGGGTCCGCTCCCCCCCCTCCTGGTGCTGCTGAGCCCGGGCACACCCCACACTTTGTGCACTCCTGCCCCCACGCTGGTGCCCCAGCAGGAGCACTCGAAGTCTTCCCTGTGCCCGTAGGCCCCTGTGTACCTGGGCTGCCTACTCTAGGGGTAAGGGACTTGAAGAAGAGCAGCCTCATCTGGGGATGGTCTCTTCATTCCTGCCTCCCTCCAAGAGAAACAATGGCGACCCGGGATGTGCGTGGGAACCTGTAGCCAGGGGCGGAAGCAAAGCTGGGAGAATCGGTGCCACAGTCACTGGCCCTAGGAGCTGCCTGCCTGAGGTTAGAAAGGCCAATCCACCCCTTCTGGCCCAGTCACCTCTTCTTCCTTGCACCCCTCCCCCACCGGGAGCTCTGGCCCCTGAGAACCTACCCTGCCCCTCTTCTCACCCTCCGCAAATCCTGCAGAATTGACTGCCCAGCACCAACACAGTTAATTATCCCAAGTGGGACATACAGCTGATTAAAATGAAATGACCTGGAAGCTGCCACGACGTGGGGTAGGGATGGCTGGTCGATAGTGGGAATGAAGGCAACAGGAGCCCAGCTGGTTTCGGGCTGGGACTCAGGTTGGAGGTGGTGGGACCAGCCAGGGAGGGCCGGACTTTGGGTGTGGGGAGGGCTACCAGGGAGGCAAGAGGGCCAGGCCCAGGCCTAGGTGGGCCAAGTTGGGGTTGAACGTGAACACTGCAGTGGGCTGTGGCAGGAGAGGGACTCTCTCAGCTCCTTAGGAAAGGAGAACTGACCAGAACTGACACTCAGGACCCAGCCCATCGCTAGGGTCACTGGAGCTGGAAACCCAGGCTCCGACCTGTGGCCCGAACAGGTGCACTTGGTCTCCCCCAGCAGGGGACGAGCCCAGCTCTTCTCCCTCGCCCTGTCTTTCTGTGCCTCCGTGGCCATCCAGGTCCCCACCTAGGTCTTTGTGTGGCTGGAGCACCGGCTGCTGCTTTGGGGTCTTTTCTGGGCCCCTCACCAATCCCTGGCCTGCCCGGGCACTGGGGATGAGATGCCCAGCTCTCTGGGACACGAGGGCCCCCAGGTCCTGGAGCTCAGGCCCGCCCAGCTCCCCACCACCCTGGGCCCTTCCAGCCCCAGCCGAGTGGAGCCCCCTCTGTCGTAGCGTGTAGGCCGGACAGCCCTCTGGCCCAAGGAAGGGCAGGAGGGAGGCCGGGAGGAGGGGAGCATTGCTAGCCGGCTCCGATTTCTCCGGTCAGCTGAGCACAACTTTCCATTCGAGTGTATTCATGCAGCCGCTGATTGAGTGCGGCGGTGGCGGTGGCGGTGGCGGTGGCGGGCGGGGCTCGGCGGGGGCAGGCAGCCCCAGCCAGGCTGGCGGAGGCCGCACCACACAGGCACACACACTCACTTATACACAACTACACCCCTCCTCTCACGTGTGGTGCTCATACCTCACCCCCCCCCCCCGCCATTTCACCACAGACCCAATATAGGCCTTTCCCTTGTGCACCCACCTGCCCCCAGAGCAGTTTCCCAGCACCCAGAGACCTCCTTCCGCCACGACATAGGTCCCGGTTCTGATTTCCTCCCTGCAGATTCTACATCGGTCCTCGGACACGACCTCAAGAACACACCATCCTCCCTCTCCCCTGCGGGCACACTCTCTAGGGCGCGTACTCTCCAAATTGGACAGAAGCACACACACACATGCCCCATCTCACAACTGCGCCCTCGACAGAGCTGTGCACGCCGAACAGGAAACCCAGGTCTGCATGAGATGACATTAGCACCCATCAACACTTAGTGTGCCGCCTGCCACGGATAACGGCTGGGGCTTGCCAAAAGTTCGCGTACAAGGAAGGGAGCAGATAAGCAATAAATACAGTCGGAGAACACAGCCGCTGCCCATCCACCAAAATGAACACACCGAGGATACGCAGAGGAAGCCTTCAGACACACGGCAAGCGGGAGCCAACCTATAGATATAATAGAAATGGCCCCCAGAGGCGCTTCAACTCCCAAACCACACTGCCTGATTCTAGGCACTTGGAGGCCACCCATTAGCCCAACCTCACCCACTCTCACGTGTACACACACACACACACACACACACACACAGCAGGCAGGAGGCTGGGGCTCCAATGAAGATAGGCAGAGAACTAGATAAACACCTTGGGAGTAGTCAGGAAATGGGGGGGTCCTCCATTTTATAATCCATCCCAAAAATGCGTAGGGGCATTCATTTTGCTGAGCAAGAAGGGAAGGAAGAATATAGAAGAGGGAGAGAAATCATAGAGAAGGTCTAAAAGCAAAAGGAGAAGGAAGAGTGAGAACGGAGAGGGGGGTTGAGACCCAAAGCGGGAAGGACAGGAAGAGGAAGGGTGGGTGAAAATGGGGAGCGGCTACTTCCCGGCCTCAAGCAGGGGGAGGGCCGGGCCCAGGGACAAATTGGGCTCCCAGGAAATTGCCCCAGGAGAGCACACTGACTGATGGCAGTGGGACCTCGGAAGTGGGCTGAGGGCTGCAAGTCTCTGAGGTGGGGGCAGAATCGCCCCCCTGGGGGGCTGGGGGCCACCGGCAGCTTCCTCTGCCCAGAAAAGGCCAACCCGGAACACACCCTGTCTGCACTCAGCAACAGCATCCCCACCTCCCCACTCCTGCGCTCTCAGAGACCCCCCCACAGGCGACTGCACTCACACGACCCACAGACACACACCGCCCCGCAGAGTAGACGCCGGTCCAGCCGCCCTCGGCTCAGAACAGACGCCCGCCTCGGCTCCTAGCGATCTCTCTCCACTTTTTACAAATAAGCCCATGACCCTCACCGATTTATACACGCACTCTTTTTGGAAAAGGAAAGGGCCTTAAGCGGGAGGAGTGTAACCCTTCACACACTGAGGACCTTACAGAATGTGCTGGCAGGGGAGAAAGGCACAGCGAAAGCCACATCGGCCTGTCCGACGGTCCTCCGACCGCGCTGGCCCTCCCCCCCAGGGTGGGGGAGCCTCCCTGCGGGAGGATGGAAATGGCAGTGGGGCTGGGGTCGCTTTATAATACCCGCTCCTCTTCTCCCCTTGGAAAAGGTGAGGCTTGGGGCCAGGGATGAGTTCTCTGATCCCTGGAGGTGAAGGCAGGAGAGTGGGGGCGGTCCAGGAACCTAAACATGTCTGCAGGGCGGCGGCGAGGCCCCGAGGTGAGCGAGAGCCTGGTTGTGTGGTGGGGGAGGCAGGCCCCCCCGGGGCGGTGGTCTGGGAGGAGGACGGGTGTGCGGTGGGTGTGCGCTCCCCGGGTCCCCGCTCCGCCCCTCTGCCTCCGCGGCGCTCTGGCGCTGGGCCTTTGTCCCCGCTTCTCCCGCTCGGACTCCGTCTTTCTTCTTTCAGGCCGCAGGGAGGCGCTGAGGCCCAAGCCCCAGCCTCCCCGGGTCCGAATCCCCGCTCCTCCTGCCGCGCCGCCTTTCCCCCGCCAGGGTCCCCCGCGGTGCTGGGCCGACCCCGGCTAGAGCCCGGCCGGTGCCTGGGGGCGGCCTGGAGCCCTTCCAGGACTGCAATGGCTTTAGTTTGTTGGATTTTGAGATGACTATTTACCATTATAACTAATTTGCGACCATTATTAAACAGAAATTCTTAGCGGGGCCTCTTAATGACTGATCGCTCTGCTAATCACGGGCGTGCCAGCCTCAGGCTCCGCCGCCCGGGACCCGCGCCGCTGCCTCCTGCCTGTCCCCACCTCGTCCGGGACGCCCTGGCTGGGCAGGGCCGGGCCGGACTGCTAGAAGGACGGACCAACAGACACAAGTGCACATGTGGGCGGATGGACTCCAGGCCACAGCCCCCACTGACGTCTCTGAGCTGGGGGCGGCCCTGATGACACGCGAGGAGGAAAGAGAAGCCCAGAGAGGGCCCTGACTTGGCTACCGTCACACAGCCGGCCCCTACATTCCTATGCTCTACCTTACCCATACGTCCGGTGCCCCTCCCCCCAGTCTTTCTTGCCCGTGTGCTCCCTGTGGCTGAGCAAATACTTTCCTAAGATCCTGTTTTTGAGCGCGCAAGATGAGGCAAATTCGAGAGAAGGGAGTAGGAAAGGGCGGGGAGCGGCAGCCTCTGGCTCTGCCTGTCTGGACGCACATTCTCGCTCGCTCCTCCTCTTGGGACTTTGCTAGCATTTGGCCCCAACCGAAACGCACCTCCCACAAGGTCTGGACCCGAGAACCACCCTGGACAAGGAGCCACACCATACGCTGGCATGCCTCTGACGCCCAGAGGATGAGCAGAGATTTCAGCTGGCTCTTCTCCCAGACTGGTCTGAGCTCCATTTGCACCAGTAACTCCATGGTGTGTGTGAGTGTGAAGTGCGTGTATATGTGAACCTTGTTGAGTGAGACTGCTATACAGGTTGAGTTCCCATGAGAAACAGGAGAATTATTGACTTCATGACCTTGGGACACATCTACCTGCACCTGCGCCTGAGGAGGGAGGGGACAGGGTCCAGACCCAGTGGGCACTTGTGGGTATCAATACATCCAACCTAGTCCAAAGATAAGAACCCAGGGAGCAGGTTAAACCTTGCCCTCAAGTTATTCATAGCCCAGTGGACGGTCTAAGTCATCACTGAAAAACAAACAAATCCATTGTAGTTGCACACAGAGTGTTTCAGAGAGTGGGAACTTCAAGATTAATTACAACTTTGGGGCTGGGGAACAGGAAGGGCTTCTCAGAAGAGGTGGCTTTGACCAGGAAGATGGATTGGATTGCCTGAAGGAGGTTCCAGGTTGGAACAGAGGGAGCAAAGGCATGGAGAAGGTTTGGATTCCAGAGCAAAGCAGTGTGGCTGCTGCCTGCTGCCTAAGTAGGCTGGTAAAAGGGCCTGAGAGATGAGTGAGTGGGGGTCAGCTCCAAGGTCAGGCAAATTGTGTGGCCTGGATCCCATGGGAACTGGGGACCCAGATGTGGGTTTATGGAGAGCTGAAATGGTCATGCCCAGAGCTCTGCTTCAGAACTTTGGCTGGAGGGAGTGAGGCTGTAGACAGGAAGGCGGGGTAGGAGGCTATTTCCAAAGAGCGGGTAAGAAGTGAAGGGGGATTGAGCTAAGGCTGCAAAACCAGTTAAGACATTCCCAAGGAGGAGTGGGGAAGAACTTGGCCAGTTGAAGACCTGTGGGCCCCCCCGATGACATGATTTCAGAGTTTTCCCGCTTTTCATGGATCTGTGACTTGATCCCAGGTCTCATCCTCTGGCCCCCAGTTCCTCCAGAAGCACCACGCCCTTCAGCCTCTCCTGGGCTTCACACGTATTCTTTGGAAGGGTCTGTCGGTGGACCGTAAGAGACAATCAGACCAGTGCACTTTGTTGGGAAACCCATCCCCTACCCAGTACAAGTCCAGTAGGGCCAGGTCTCCTCCCATGTCCCCTACTTTCTGCTTTAGTTCCCCTGCCTGCTCAGTGACACCGTTTTGGAGTCGGCGCTAGGAGAAGGGGGAAGAGGAAAAGCTTGAGTCTCAGGTCCCAGCCTGAAGGGTCCTCGAGGAGTGGCTAGAGTGACTCGATGGGGACCAGCACCCTAGGTGAATGGGAGTGTGAACCCCGGGGGGTTAGAGACGAAACAAGGGACCTGAACCGCGTGCTCCTGGCCGCGGTTTGAGAGTCTTTGTCTTAGAGAGACGGGCTCTGTGCAACTTCCATGCACGCAGCCTCCTGCAAACGGTCCCCCCCCGCCAAGGGAGGCAGCCCTGCGCCTGGGTGTTCCAGTTGAGCCTTTGGGACATTAAGGAAGCCTTTCCAGGCTGCAGCGGGCAATTCCACCAGGGAGGAGGCGTCGGCTCCAGAGCAGCCAGGCGGCTTAGCCATCTCCTTACTGGACGCAAACTCAGATTCAGAGAACCGTAGAAATGGAGTGAGTTGAAGTCCAACTCAAGTTTCTCTGAGGTTCTTCCATTGCACCTTGCGGCCTCTCACGCCTGCTCCTTGAGACCCCAGCGAGGCGAGGTGTCTGTGCGATTGAGTGTCAGCGCCCGCACGCGTCTACTGAGGGGGTGTGACAGGTGTCAAGAAGCAAGACCCGGAAGTCTCAGCTTCCAGACTCGCTCTCACGTCCTCACCTGAGCTGTGAGTGGGAAAGCTCTGTTCCTGGACTTGACCCTGTCTGCAGAGCCAGCAGGGATGAGGGAGGGAGAATTGGATCCATTCCCCCAGGGGGTGGTATGGGAGGGGGAATGCAGAGAGGGGAATGGGTCAGGGGATCCAGGTTCCGAGTTCCTCGAGAAGTTTCCGGACACCAGGTTAGGAGCTTTTATGAGCAGGGCACCAGAGAAAGGCTCCTCTTCCGCCTCTGGGAGAACCTGGCCAGGTCACCCAGCCCTCCGCCGCCGCGGAAGGGGGTTACCCCTTCTGCTCTCTAGGTGCGCGCCCAGGCAAAAAGTAAAACCTGGTCGGAGACGGGAGGCATTGCGCTGAGCGCCATTGGCGGGTTTTTGCTGCCACCTCGCGGCGGCGACGCGCAGCGACCCAGTTCTCCTTGCCGCGGGCTCTGCACGTGTAGACCTGATGCACAGGGACTCACCCTGAGGCCCTTTCCTTTCCCGCTTGGTATTTCCCAGCACCTCTTACCCAGGATAGCCTCTTCCTACTCTTAAAAGGACCCTCGATGGACCGAGCCCTGTTTTATACCAAAATCCACAGTCTTGCATCTGTAGGACTCTCCATCTTGACCTGTGGGATTTCGGTTCACCTGCCCAGCTCCTACCTTTCCCTTAAATGATTTGATGCCACAGCTGAGGCTTTCTTTCTCCTGCAGATGCTTCCAGGTCTCTTACAGCTGAAGTGTGGGGCTCTGCTTCCACCATGGTGACCTGTGTGTCGAGTAGCCATACCCACTTGGCGCCCGCTTTTCCCCTCCACTGAGGTGGGGAAGGGCTCTGGGTGCTGAGCTGTTTTCTTGGGCTGCTCCTAATGGTGGAGGCACTGCCGGTCTCTGAACAGCATGGCCAGCTTTGGCTAATGTACTGAGGAGCGTGGCAAAAGGTCAGATGTAAAAGGAGGCTTTGGAATCATTTTCTTTCTTATTCCAAGAGATCAAGAATCTAAGGCTTCGGGTGGCTGGGTCTCGGGCCTTGAGCACACAGCTAGTTAGGTGGCCGGTAACTCTACAGAGTCCCAGATGGAGGCAGGGCTCCGATACCTGCCAATCCTAGGAGGGAGGGTGGTGGTACGTGGTGGGCAGGAGGAGCCTTTTCCTTTTATTCTCTCTCTCTTTCTCTTGCTCTCTTTTTAAGATTTTACTTATTTGACAGAGAGAGACAGTGAGAGAGGGAACATAAGCAGGGGGAGTGGGAGAGGGAGAAGCAGGCTCCCCGCTGAGCAGGGAGCCCAATTCGGGGGAGGGCGGGGGGGGGACTAGATCCCAGGACCCCGGGATCATGACCCAAGTCGAAGGCAGACTCTTAAAGACTGAGCCACCCAGGCGCCCCTTCCTTTTATTCTCTTAATGGTAGTTGGCTTGCCCTGTTCTCCCTTATGCAGTGTAAATACTGATCCCCAGTCTCTTCTCTACAAACCCAGAATTCTGAAAGCTTTGTTTGGGTTTGTTTGTTATATTTGCTGCCAAAACTATTTGGCAGCGAAACCTGAGCTAAACTGATGTGAAGCTATTTATAGCCCTCATTTATCCCACTTGGCAGGGATATCAGATGTTTTGCTGTGGAAATATTAATGTGCTTGATTACAGGTACGGCTCTGTCCCCTCTGGGTGGTACTGAGTAATATGTACTATAGGAACCATTGTACGTACTTCCTCGAAATCTCCAGAATTCTGAGTTCCCAAACGCATCTCACTCCAAAGGTTTTCGGAAAGCAAATGGGGTCCATTGGGTTGAATGTGGATATTTTCAGGATAAAGAGAGTCGTGATGGGAGAGGAAGTTGGAAGAGTTGGAATGTGAATCGTGGACGTGGATAAACGACGAAGGGTCTAGTCTACAGGAAGGCTGTAGACCAGAGTCATGGGGCCAGTGTTGCAAAGCTGGTGGCATCCCAGACAGCCCCAGGGCTTGGAATCTTGATTTCTACACAAGCTGGTGAAGGCAGATAAATCTTGGCTCCTGGCATTAGGGGTGGGAGGAGCTGCAGGGGCATCCGGGAAAATGTATCTTTCTGGATGCCTTCCTGCCATCTACCTGGAGGACTGCCCAGGCCCAGGCCCCCGTTTCCAAACAGGGGGCCCCCGTTTCTCCTCTCTGGCACATCCAAGTCAGTTTCTCCTGGACATTTCATGGTTTGGGCTGGCTGGCTCCCAGACCAAGTTTGGTCCACCACAACCTGAGTGTGGTGTCTCATGAAGTTCCAGGTTGTCTCCCAGGAGGGAGGAGCTCCAGGCCTCCTGCGGAGATCCATGCCAACTGCAGCCCGACTGGTCAGCATGGAGAGGGCCGGGTGATGTCCAGACCAGCACTGTGGTCTTACAGGTGAACCTCCACACAGTTGTCGGATGCCTTGAGCCTGGACTCCAGCCTGCCTGCCCTTCTGTGACAGGACTCAGAGTTTCTGGAAGAAGATGGGCTTAAGATATGGCGGATTGGGGCACCTGGGTGGCTCAGTCGTTAAGCGTCTGCCTTGGGCTCAGGTCATGATCCCAGGGTCCTGAGATGGAGCCCCGCCTCGGGCTCCCTGCTCAGCCAAGAGTCTGCTTCTCCCTCTCCAGCTCCCCCGTGCCTTATGTTCCCTCTCTCACTATCTCTCTCTGTCATAAATAAATAAAAATCTTTAAAAAAAAAAAAAAAAGACATGGCGGATCAGCCTTCTCTGCTCCCTGGTTGGGGACCACCCGGGAAGCTTGGTTCTGGCAGGCTGGGCAGGGAGAGATGGGTGAAGATGAAGGCCTGGGACGGACAAAAGGGGTCTTTCTTCTCCTCAATCTTAGTCCTGGATGGTAGGTAGGTCTGAGGGTAACACTCACAGCCTCAGTCAAGGCCCTGTGGGGCTGTCCTTTGGCCAGCGGACCCCCCCCCCAAGTAATAACAGGAACATAAAATTTCCTTTTTTACACAAGTGGGCTCTGGAACAACAACTCCTCCTCCCTCCCCCCCCCCCACTCCTCCTCTTCTTCTTCTAATTCTTCTTCTTAAAGATTTTATTTATTTATTTGAGAGAGAGAGCACAAGAGGGGGGAGAGTCAGAGGGAGAAGCAGACTCCCCGCTGGAAGGGGAGCCCAACACAGGGCTCGACCCCAGGACTCTGGGATCATGACCTGAGCCTACGGTAGATGCTCAACCAGCTGAGCCACCCAGGTGCCCCTGGAACTCTTCTTCTTAAATGAGGGAAGGGTCAGAAGGATAGAACTGGAGGAAGAAATATGCAAGGCCTGAAAAGCTTGTTTCTTAGAACGTTGTGCCAAAAAGACACATAATATAAAATTTACCATTTAAGTCATTTTAAAGTGTACAGTTCATCAGCCATTTAGTGCATTCATGATGTGCAGCCATCACCCCTGTCTAGTTCTAGAACATTCTCATCACCCCAAAAAGAAACCTGTACCCATTAAACCCCATATATAATTGCTCCCGTGGTCCCCTCGCTCTCTCTCCCCAGCCCCTGACAGCCACTAAGCTACGGTCTGTCTCTACGGATGTACATATTCTGGACATTCCAGATAATGGGATCCTACTATATGTGGCCTTACGTATGTGACATATTTCATTTAGCATAATGTTTTCAAGATTCATCCCCTTTTTGGCTTGTCTCTTACTTTATCCTTTTTTATGGCCGAAAAAGATCCCGTATATGGATATACCACATTTTATTTATTCCTCAGTAGATGAAAGGGGGCTTTCACCTCTTCCCAGGGGGTCATTGAGATAAGGGGGGAGGACTTGCAGGTCCCCCCGCCCCATGCATGGGGCCACCCCAGCCTGCAGATTATTTTAGCTTAGAAAGAGAAGTCAGGGGCGCCTGGGTGGCTCAGTGGGTTAAAGCCTATGCCTTTGGCTTAGGTCATGATCTCAGGGTCCTGGGATCGAGCCCCACAGCAGGCTTTCTGCAAGTTTCCCCCCTCCCCCACCGCCTGCCTCTTTGCCTACTTGTGACCTCTCTCTCTGTGTCAAATAAATAAATAAAATCTTTAAAAAAAAAAAAAAAGAAGGAAAGAAAGAGAAGTCATCTGGGCTAAGTATACTCGGCTGTTATATTTTCAGGGCTCTCCTCCCAACACACATGTTGCACACGGGCTGTGCCATTTGCGGTGTTTGTGTAAGGTATTAGAACACTGCAACTTGGGTGAGGAGAGTCCGGAACTGCCCTGTCCAGGAACATCCGAGCACCTGGGTCACAGGAGAGTAGCTCGGGGACAGGGTGGGGTGGTAAGCTGAGCCCGGAGTCATCCTGGTGGGTCCCAAGGCAGAGGCAACAGGAAACTCAGCAAGTGACCCAAAGGGAGCCGTGGTTTCTCAAACAGCAGCAGGAGGGGCTCACTCAGGCTGTGGAGTTACACACGGTGCAGAAAGTGCTAGATGAACATAGTGCCCTCATCGAGGTACCTTGGCCTCCAAGGAGCCACAGCCACATTCTCCCCGGCCTTCCAGGGATTTAGGTGCACGGCTTGGTTCCCCAATCAGACTGGGGGCCTTTGGATTGCCCACAGCACCTAATACAGAGCCTGGCACGCATTGGTTGAAGCAGTGAGTGAGTGGTAAGTGCCAGCTCCTGGCCATGGACTGGGAACCCAGGTATTTCCTGTGGGCCACAGAATTTGCCTAGAGAAACCAATAGCCCCCCCCCCCCCCAGGTAGGACATTCTGAACCTGGAGATACGGCCCCCAAAGAGTGGAGGTGAGGACTGCCTGGGCAGGACAGGGTAGCCTGGAGTCAACAAGAGGATTCTCTGGGGTCAGCAACCAGGCAGCCTGCAGGAGGAAGTGCTGACAGGCCAGGGTGAGCGAGGGCAGGGCGGGCACCCCTGGGCGGGCCATGAGACAAGGCTCCTATGAGGGTGCAGGGGGAGCCGGGCAGGAGAGAGGTCTGAAGAGCCCATCTGTGCTCTGCTGCGCCCGGCACAGCGATGGTTCCCTCTCCTCCTCCTCCTGCCCTTTCTGCGCTCTTCCCCTCTCCATCCACCTCTGTCCTCCTTGTAAGATGGTCCCTGCTTCATCCCTGGCTTCTCCTCCAGCATCCCCTTGAAGAGGGGTGTCCCGGGACTGGGCTGCCACCGGCTGAGACCCTTTTCCTTTTCCTCAGGGCACAAGCTGAATTCTCCTTTCAGGAGCCAGAAGCTCTTCCCAGGGCGCTCCTGGCAATGGCCTCCTTCCTCCCCTCTCTTTCTCCTTCTTTTCTTTTTCCCAGTCCCCACTCTCTTAATCTTCCTCTTTCCCCTTTCCCTGCCTTTCCCTCACATGCCTTTCTGGAGAGCCCTGCCCAGCGCCCCCTCTTTCTGGGGCCTGAGCTCCCCGCAAAGGGCCCCTGCAGGCGGGAGGCCTCGCACCCCGCGCATCCGGTCCCCGTCGGCCCCCCGCCTGGCTCTGCGGCAGATGGGGACACCTCGTGCTTTGTTTCCCGTCCTGAAGACGAGCAGCTGCGGCTCTAAGTGCCACCAGCAGGGGGTCGGACCCGGGCTCACACTCCTCCTGTCGCTTAGGAGGCGGCGGGGGCGCGGGAGGGGGTTGGGGGGGGAGGTTTTCAGGAGCCGAATGAGCTAAGCCCGCGTTGCGCATTATTCCAGGAATTTTAAACACTCGTTAAAGGCTTTGCCCTGTCTCACTTCAGTACACATCATGCTCCAGTTACTGCGGGCGACTGCGGGCCATCAGCCTGGGCAGCACTTATCAATATTTTAGCACGAGAGAGGCAAATGATGTTGAAACATTGAACTATATTTCCATCTGTTCAAACCGAAATGGGACAAGTGCAGCTCAGGAAATGGAATACCTCCTCCCCAGCTGCCTCCGAAGCAGCCATACCAGCTGGCCTGGCCTCTGCCCCTGCCTCAGTTTCTCCTTTACCTCCCTTACTCCTCCGTGCCCAGTGTTCATACTTCCTGGGCAAACCCGAAGGAGCTCGGTGGTGACTAGGGGGGTGAGTTTGACCCTAGGGAAGGGGTGGTGTCACCTCAAAGGATCCAAGAGCGATCCCCCTCTGGTTACTAGGTGCTTCAGCCATCGATGGACAGGGGAGAGCAAGGTCAAATGTGAGCTGTCGCTTCTGGTGTCGGGGGACATCTCCATCCCCTGCACTGGCTCGGCTCAGCGCAGGCAGACTGTCCCTTCTGCAGCAAGACCTGGGGATGGTGGTTAGACAGAAAGAAGAATGCACGGACCGTAGCAGGTGTACAGCCACTGCGGAAATACTTCTATTAGGCTCCTATTGTCCCTGGAATAAGATAGAATTTATCGGCAGGGAAGGACCTTGAGAACTATTCGCGTTCTATTGGCTCAAAGGACCTGAGAAGTTACTAGGGTGTGGAAAGCAGACGGGGTTGTCACGGGCCCCGAGACCAGTCATCTCAGATTTAGTGGCTCCCAGGAGAGCCCGTGGGGAATCTCTACCAGCTGGTCCCCCAAGAGATCTGAGATTGACAAGATTCAGGGAGTATGGGAAATTTGACCTTTTTGTCCCCAGGCCTCAACAGATGAGGGACTGCTTCCCCCCTTTTCCCTTCACCCTGTGTTTTTGCAGCTTCTTCTTTCAAGTTGAATGTGATTGATCTACAGAGAACTGGGAATGGGGTTGAGAAGGGCGTGGGTGAGAGGTGGGTCCAGAACCTACATCCCCTGGGACTCACTCTGCTAAGGAGGGTACTGTGGGCTGGTCTCAAACCTTGGGGCACCCACAGAAGACTAATTTAAGATCTTCTTCCCCCTGGTTCCCCTGCCAGCAGCCAGGCCGATGGTCATTTGCCAGATGGGAAAAAGGTTTCCACCTTGGTGGCCGCATCGGCAGAGGAGGGAGGCCTGTGGACTCCATAAGCAGTCACGGGAGCTTATGGACCGCAAAAGCCAGAGAACCCATCAAGTTTATGTACACTTCCGCTTGCAGACAGGGCGGCCCACATCCTAAACCAGCTGGAGATGGAGCGGCTTCAGAAATGGGGTCCCCTTCCTCAGTCAAGATAGGGGACAGTGTGTGGGAATTAATCCAGTAGCATTTTGAACCAAATACGCAAGTGCTGAATGGCATCACAATGTCATCTCAGGAATCTGACATCCAGTGAATCAGAGGCCAAGGTCATTGCTGACACTCCTGGAGAAGAAAGTCCTTTGCAGGCATTTGTGCCTCTCTGAGGCCTGTGGGGAGACAGCAAAGGGCCTGGTCCTGCAGGAATCTTGGGGGCTGCCCGAGTGGTAGAAAGAGGTGGCTCTATTTGTATAGAAAAAATAGAAAAATGTCATGTGTTCACTTCTGTCAATGGGGAGGGATTTTTAACCTCACTGCCTGTAAGACTCCAAATTAATGGCAGCCGTGGGAAAGTCACAACCTCTCCCCGCTCCCTCTCTTGACCACAAAAGATGGGGCTAGTAACGGGGAGAGAGAAGAGGGCGTTTTCGAAGATTCGTGAAGCAAGCAGGCTCCTGGTGACCCCTGGTCCCGGAAAGGTCCTCCCCAGCATCCTCTTAGGCATTGTCTTACTGAGGAACTAGGCAGGACTCTAAGAAGGACTGCTGAAAGACAGAAGGTAGAAGGAATCACTGCCTTGACTATGGAAGACATACGTTGAGCCCGAGTTGGAAGAATTAAGACTGAAGCCAAGACCTCTTCCTTTTAAAAAAGCACTTGCAGATACGAGACAGAGGGCCGAAAGTCAAGGTCAGGGGAAGACTGCCCTTAAGTGAGCACTTATTCTGCCCTGAGCACTGTCCGAGGTAATTTTTTATCAGTTATTTCTCACAAAGCCTCCAAGAGAACCATTATTAAACCTATCCAACTAATGGGGGGAAAAAATGAAGGTCAGAGAGGTTAAGCAACGTGCCAGATGGCACATGCAAGGTCACTGAGATCGTAAGTGGCATGTTCAAAACTAGGCCCTGCATTTGTGCACTTCTAAGGCTCATGTTCATTTTATACGTCATGGTGCATGTAGCTTCAATGTCAACAGCTAGGGGGAGAGGAAAGGAGCAGACAGAAGGCAGGATGGGGCTTCCTGGAAGCCAGAGGGAGGGGAGCATCATGGTGTCAGAAAATTGTGCCTGCAAAGTTCCTGAGATGTGGCTGGTCCATGGCCTCGGGAGTCTGGAGTTGCAGAAGAAATGGCAAGAAACCAGGAGGATTCCCAAGAGGGTGAGGACAGCTGCAGCATGAGTGCAGGTTAGCCAGAAATTGGAGGCACAAGCTCAAAGGCCCAACCATGGAGAGTTCTCATAGAGAACCCAGCTGGGGGACTGGTGGGCGGCTCGCCTGGGGCTCAGCACGAGTGTGTGTCTGCGGCACTAAAGGGATGGGAACACACGGTAAAGATTGGAGGAAGCCACTTCCTTACTCGGTGAGACACGCTAATGCTGTTAGGATGCCAAGCTATTTACGATCGGGAGAGTGAACAAACACAAAGGTTCCTTTTTTTTTAAATAAAGATTTTATTTTTTTTAGGTAATCTCTACACCCAACCTGGGGCTTGAACTCCTACTCCCCAGATTAAGAGGCATATGCTCTACTGACTAAGCCAGCCAGGTGCCCCCAACACAAAGATTCTTTAAACAGTGACTTTGTAGAACCTCATACATACATTTTTGGGTGCTTTGCCTATTGCATGCATATCCTGCACCTGAAGGGATCCCAGGTCAGAAGGTAATGCAGGATGCCAAGGTCTGTCGAACAACCCAATCTGCAGAAAGGACAGATAAAACGGGAACTGGAGTTTGGAGAGAGAGTTGGTGGGTTCTTTTGACTCAGAGTAGAGAGTCATGTGCTCTGGCCAGAAACCAAGGCTCACAGTGCAGATGTGTGCGGAAATGAACATGAAGAAGGTCTTCACTGTGGGCCTGGGCCTCTGGGAACCCAAGGAACGCTGCCCGGAAGGCCCCACAGAGACTGAAGAGTGAGCTATTAGATATCAGAAGGTTGCTCAGGATTGCAGGCATCTCTAGAATCAAGGTGACATAGCTGTCCCCTTAGCAGGTAGGACTGGCCCCCTCTTTAGTTCCATCATGAACATGGTCAGGCTGTTTGTTCCCCAGGGACCAGGGTCACATGGCCTAGGACCTGTGATGATGTTTCAGATCTCAGAAATACATTCTGGCTCCAAAATATGAAAGGAAAACTGCCCAGTCACAATAAACACATATTTTGTTACTATCTTCAAAATTCATTCATATTCATAAAAGATTTGAGACCGAATCTTAAACTAGAATCTCACACTTCCGGGATTTTCTAAGTACACCCCATGATGGAGACATTCAAGCTCATCATAAATTACATGCATAAAGATTTCACAGACAAAATGTTTTAAGCAGGAAATGATGTGAGATTGGTAACGTTACGGATGTGTTATCGTCATGTTTGCTATTCGGCCTGAGAAGTTCTTCCAATCGGCCTGGAGGAGATTCAGCTGATGTCGATTATTCCAGTGTTCATTGAGTATCCATTATGCAGTGACATCGTTCTAGGAACTTGGGCTGTATCAGGGGACACATGACAGTCGAGGATCATGTTAAGGAAGATGGACCCCCAAAAATAAATATACTATATTAGTAAACATATAGTGTGTTTGAAGGTAACAGGGCTATGGAAACCATAAAAAGTAGAACAAGGGAAGAAAGAGACCCAGGAAGAACGTGGGGGGGGGCAAGGCCTGGCCAAAAGCAGGGTTGTCAGCTTAGGCTTCAGAGAGAGAGAGAGAGATGCGCGCTGACTTGTTGGAGGTGAGTCAAGTAAACATCTGGGAGAAATGTGTTCCAGGAAGAGAGAAGAGCTAGACTCGAGGCCCGGAGGCATGTCTGCTGTGTCTGAGGGCCAGCAAGGAGGCCAGTGTGATTTCAGCGGGGAGCCTTTGGAGAGGTGGGTCAGAGAAGCAAGGCTGGGCGCCCTACTGGTCTGGCCAGGCCAAACGGGAGTTGTAGAGAACTGGCTTGGCCTGGAGGGCAAAGGGAGCTCTAGGAGGGTTCTGAGTAACTGGAAGGTGGGAGGTGCCATTCATTGAAACTGACAAGGCTAAAGGCGGGGCATGTTTGGGGCAGGGAGGGGACAGGGGTTCAGGTGGGACTTGTTGAGTCTGAGTGTCTATGAACAAGTAGGAGTTCAAGGGGCGCCTGGATGGCTCAGTGGGTTAAAGCCTCTGCCTTCAGCTCAGGTCATGATCTCAGGGTCCTGTGAATGAGCCCCGCATCGGGCTCTCTGCTCAGCGGGGAACCTGCTTCCCCCTCACTCTCTGCCTGCCTCTCTGCCTACTTGTGATCTCTTTCTCTGTCAAATAAATAAATAAAATCTTTAAAAAAAAAAAAAACCAAGTAGGAGTTCAAGAGTGGTCTGGGTGGGCTGTAGTTGTCGTCATCTTCCACACGGCTGCTTAAGGCCATGGAGAGGGATGACCTCACCAAGAGAGAAAATAGATGGAGAAAAGGAGAGGAACAAGATGCCTTGCCCTAAGCATTGCAACTGTTATGGGTCAAGGACAAAAGGAAGAGCATTGCAACTGTTATGGGTCAAGGACAAAAGGAAGAAGCAGCCAAAGAGGCTGAGAGGAGACCAACAGGGAGACTGGAAGAAAACCAACAGGGAGTTGTCCTGGAAATCAAAGAAGCGTGTCCAGGAAGGAGGCTGTCGGCACGAACGTCAGGTAACACACATGCAGGGTTTAGCAGAGGTGGGCACGGAGTAAGAACTCAGCAGATGAGAGATAATTGAATTACTGTATGAGCAGTAGAATGTGAGCACTGAAGAACAGGAAGAAGGTGGAAGGCCAGGTAGAGAAATGAGCCCTGGGTTAATCAGATCGTCATTAAGAAGAATCTACACTCTATCAGGCCAGATAGGCTCCCCGCTCTATCAGGATCTGATGGAGAGGGTTTGTTAATAAACAACCATCAGATTAAAGTAATTCTGAAACAAGGACCCCGGTTTAGGGACGGGACCCTTCCATCATCTCCAAACCTGCCGCTCCCCACTGTGGGGAAAAGGACACAATCCTGCTTCATGTGTGGGCTCTCAGAATGATTCTTGGGACCTCTTTCGACCTTCACCTCTGACCTGGGGATCGGGTCCTCTGGCAAGCCTGCCCCAGAGGTGCGAACGAGACAGACTTGCCGATCCTCAGATGTGCCGTCTCGCCAGCTCCTGGCGGGCAGAGAACCCTGCGGGGTTCTCTAAACACTCAGCCGCTGGGCCAGTAACTCAGCCACAGATGCCCAGACACGGAGGGACCGCCGAAGGAATGCAGGGCTGAGGTTCTGGGGGAGGACGGAGAAGGGTCCCTGGAGACTCACTGACTCTCCACCGAGGTCACCCCTGGAGCTCGGCTGCCATGTGGTTGTATGCTGGGCCCAGGATTGGGGGCACACGGGGCCGTTTCGGGGATCCAGACAACCAGAGACACCATCAGTTTGCTGACTGTTTTGTGAAGCTGTGTGCCGTGCCTCTCCCGTCCCCAGCTCCTCAGCGGCTAGCACGGTGCCCGCTGCCTGTCCCATGTGGGGTGCCCGTGGCCCTGGTATGCAGAATCCGCTCACTGCTCCCCGATCCTTAACCCTGGTGGGCAAAATCTCAGGCAGGGACGGTGATTGATTTCCCTTCCCGGCTCTCAGTCCTGAGTTCATCCATGTGCGGTGGAATCCTGTGTTTTCACTAGAGACGATTCTCAGAGGCATCTTGACAGGTAAGAGCCTTGGAGGTGATTCTGATGTGTGGCTCGATCTGATGTGTGGCTGGATCTGGGACCCCCAGGCGTACCCTCAGCTTCCTGCCCAGGAGTGCCGATTGACGCCTGGGCCTGGGCCAGATGGGGTTCCCGGGAAGGGCAGGCAGAAGGCTGGGGTAGAAACAGCCCAGGAAACTCCCTCTGCTCAAGATTCCTTTGCCCACCCCACCTTCAATCTCACCATGGACTATCATCCAAGTCTTTGGCTACCCGTGGGCCTCTCCAAAAATTCCTAAAAATGTAGCACTCCCTGTAGAGTTCATCCCTCCTTCCAAAGGTTGGAGGCTGCGGGAAGCAAAATTTATCATCTCGTGCCGCCCAGGACCGTCTGTCGGCGTCATGGGGGGCACCCCTGTACCTGCTACTTCCTAGGAGCCGAGTCCTTTCCTTCCACCGGAGGCTCTGAAGCAGTCCTCGAGATGAGACGCGAGGGTCACATCTCCTCCTTCTCCGAGCCATCCTCCTGCTGTGTCCCCTCCCCACTCCGGAATTAAGGGAAAAGGCTCAGGGAGCCAGACTGTCTGCCCCTGCCCCGCACCATTGCCAGGAACCATTGAAAGGGCTCTGCTGCCCTGCCCCTCGAGCCAGGCACCAGGATGAAAGCAAACCCCAGAACGGCAGTTTGGGATTATCGAGTGCCCTAGGCCAGATAGGCTCCCCGCAAGGATTAGTGGCTTCCTGTGAAAAAGCCGCAGCCACTCCTTCAGACAAAACCTCCTCTTCTGGGTGTCTCCAGCCCCCTTTCTTAACCAAGAAGCTCAGCATACAGAGGGCTACAAATTGGCAGAGGACAGCTTATCGTGGAATACCTCTGATGATGGGGAACTCACCACCTCCCGAGGTTCTACCATAAGTGTCTCCTGTAAGTGGAATCCTATAGTATTTGTTCTTCTGTATCTGTCTTATTTCACTGAGCATAGTGTGTTCGAGGTCATCCGTGTCGTAAGACGGGTCCAAGATTCATTCCTTTTTAAGGCCGAATAATATTCCATTGTGGGATGCATAGGCCACGCTTTGTTTCTCCACTCACCCATTGAGGAGCCCTTGGGTCATTTCCACCTTTCGGCTGTTGTGAATAACGCTGCTGTGAACAGAGGCATATGGCATCCGTTCAAGACCAGAGTGCGTAGTTACGTGTTGCCCAAAGAGCTTTTCCCTCCACCCCCCGTAACACACGCTACGTTCTAGTCAAATGGAGGACTGGCCCAGGGAAGGGTGAGAACCTGGGTCTCCAATGACATCGTAACTTGCACCATTTTGTATTAGGTCAATCCTATCTAGGGGGTTAAAATGCCATGTTGTGTTTTTAAGAATATCAAGTGTAAGTTGCAAGAACGGATACGCACACTGCGTGCTTTCACACGTGGTACTTTCATGCATTGTGTGTGGTTGTTGTTCTAGATTGGACTCTTAACTACTGTATTTGAGGCTGGGCTGTCATTTTTAGAGCTGCCCTGGTGTTTTATTGCCATTCCTTATTACATTTACAGAGTGATAAGAAGATATATTTAAATATATGTGCCTTGTTTTTAATTGAATAAGAACTGAAAGCATGAATTCCGAAAGCGGATTAAAATGGGAAAGAAAACATGCGGTGTGCATAGCCACTCCAGCCGTGGGCTTATACTCATACGGTTTAAAAACACAGGAGGGGGCGCGCCTGGGTGGCTCAGTGGGTTAAAGCCTCTGCCTTTGGCTTGGTCGGCTCAGGTCAGGATCTCAGGGTCCTGGGCCCTCTGCTCAGCAGGGAGCCTGCTTCCCCACTGCCTATCTCTCTGCCTACTTGTGAGCTCTCTCTCTCTGTCAAATAAGTAAATAAATAAAATCTTAAAAAAAAAAAAACCCACAAAACACAGGAGGGCTTTTTTACTCCTTAAAAAGGGTTGACATAATACAAATGTGCCCCACCCTCCTCCTCCTACCTCCCCCATCAGAATCTTCCCCAGGGCTCTGATGAATCACCAGCCAAGGGGTCTGGCATTTTGTAAGGGACAATGCCTTAGCCCCAAGTGACGAACTGCAGGGAAGGAATCACAGGCATCAGCAAGGGACAGAGAGATTTGGGGAGAAAAGTGTTTCTCATGTCTTGCCCCTTAGCAACTACCTATTTTAACAGACTCAGAAGAGACAGACTAGAGGAAGTGTAAGGTCCCTTCCCTCTTCCAGCCCGAACCCTCTTGACCTCACCAGCCTCCATGAACACCTCGAGGGCTGGAAACCACCACCCACGGAAGCCAGGAAGCCAGCCCGCAGCATCCGTGGCCCCACCTCTGAGGAGCTCTTCCTTCCCAAGTCAACTACTTCCCCCGCCCCGTTGCACCCTCCAAGGGGGTCCACCAGCTACCCCTTGGGACTCCTCAGGATGAGGCAGCTGCCTTTTCTCCAAGGGCAACACCCCTTAAATATCGGAGGCCAGTACACGGTCACCCTGAGGGCGAACATCCTGGCTTTTGAAACTCTTTGCTCTAGAACTCCTGTGCCAGACTGGCCATCGGCCCCCAGCCCAGCAGCAGCCACAGGGGGCTGCCCCAGTTTGCTCCGGGCTCCTCTCCTAGTCCTGGGGTGGGGGCGGGGGTCGGGGGGCAAGTGCAGTGCTGAGGGAGGGGCTGGGAGGACTGGGAAGACACCACAGTTGGCTGCCGAGCACCCCCTAGGTTGGGCTCTTTACAGATATTAACCCATTTGGTCTTAGTCCTACTTGGCAGATGGGAAAACTGAGGCTGGGAGAAGTTAAGGTGTTAGGACTCCTGATGGAAAAGTGGGATGAGCACAAGCTGCTGCAATCTCTTCTTTCTTTTTCTTTCTTTCTTTCTTTCTTTCTTTCTTTCTTTCTTTCTTTCTTTCTTTCTTTTTCTTTCTTTTCTTTCTTTTTCTTTCTTTCTTTCTTTCTTTTTCTTTCTTTTCTTTCTTTCTTTCTTTCTTTCTTTCTTTCTTTCTTTCTTTCTTTCTTTCTTTCTTTCTGTCTCTTTCTCTCTTTCTCTCTTTTTAAAGATTTTATTCATTTATTTGACAGAGAGAGATCACAAGTAGGCAGAGAGGCAGGCAGAGAGAAAGGGGAAGCAGGCTCCCCACTGAGCAGAGAGCCTGACATGGGGCTCTATCCCCGAAACCTGAGATCAGGGCCCGAGGCAAGGCAGAGGCTCCAACCCACTGAGCCACCCAGGCGCCCCTGCTATCTTGCTTTTTGAATGGCGGTGGCAATGAGAACAGCACCAGCTCCCCGAACCTCCCAATGGAGGGTGTGAGGGGCAAGGGGGAGAGAGAAGGCGGTCCTTATGAACTCAGAATTGCCCAAGGGGCCTTCTGAGCTGGGGTGCAGGAAGGGGGAATCGCAGGGCTTCAGAGAGAAGCTACTGGCGGTGGGGACCCTGGCCCGTGGGGACCTCAGCAGCCCTCGGCCCTGGCCTAGCCCATCTCCCAGGCCCGTGGGGCGATAGCTCCTCAGTCCAGCCCCTCAGGGACCCTGGAGCCAGGCTTCCTGTTTGAGGCCCAGCATTCAGCTCGGTATTCTGTCCATATCCTGTCCGGCATGTCTGGGGCTTGTCCCTCGGACGCAGACAAAGTCAGAGGTAAGTTCCGCACACCCACCGAAGGAGTCCTGCCTGGGCGTGGAGGCAGAGTGGACGTGAGTGGCTTGGCCTTGGCTACCGGACCCACGAGTCAGTGGGAGAACGGCAGAAAGCGCGGACGTGGAGGCTCCTCTCGGGCCCCCCTTCCCTCCGCCTCCTCCCACCCCTCACGGAGGAGTTAGGGCCCGGGGAGGACGTGGAACTCCCTGGTGGAGTAGGAAGAGGATCTGAACAAGCGGAGTTGGGGCCAGAGTTTCCAGGCCTGCTCCGGTTCTCCTTGGCTGCCTCCCTTCCTTCCTGTCCTGCTTGCGGGCAGCTCGCACCCGTGCGGCCCGCCGAGGTGGGTCTGGGCCCGGCGCGTGGGCCCTCCGGCCTGCCCA
>CM052811.1:53523594-53542453 GCA_028533885.1 Nasua narica
CCCCCCCGTTGGTGTTTTGAAGCAGGGATATGCACAGATGATGTTTGCGGGTACCCGCAGATACAGCTAAGGCTGTAATAAATAGGACTAGAGCAGATCTGGTTCATTGCCTACATTCATAATTTAAGAAACAGCCAAATTTCAGGTAGAAGGTAGTGAAAACAAAGACGTCATTCCCCACCCCCAAATTCAAGTAGCCCTTTCTCATCCCACCTGTTAATCTCTTGGCAGGGAGGGAGTCAGGGAGGGTTTTAGAGGGGTGTTTCTCTCACCGGAGTTGTAAACCCCACCCCCTTCCCCAGATCTAGTGAGTCAGAGCCTCCGGGGTGGGGCCAGTGTTTGAGCAAGCCTCCAGATGGTTCGGATGTGTGCTCCAGTCTGAGAACCCCTGTCTGAGAGTTACATGGGACCTAAAGTAGAACGAACAGCCAAGGACTTTGGCCCCTTACCCCAAAGTCCTAGAGAAAGAGAGATTGCCTCTGTTTTCTCCCTCTGCTTCCTTCAGACTAACTCTTCGCGGAGGTGGACTGGTGGTATGGAGTCTAAAAACCCAGGACTCTCGTCCAGGCATAATGAACGTTGTAGAGCAGCTTCCGAGACAAGGGCAGAACAAAACCCAGCTGTAGAGATCGCGGCGAGGTTTCCACTCCTTTATGCACATAAAAAAATAATTGCCTTCTAATTAGCTCCACAAAAGTGAAAAAACTTGCCTGGCTCATTAGCACCTTTATTAGCACTAGGAAATAATTAGATACCCTTAATAGCTTTCTAATGATCCCTAAAGAAGAGAGCCACTTTTAAGGCACCTGCCGGCCATTATTGGGTTATTACAGAGCCTTTTAGAATCAGTCCGCACAGAAATGGGTCCTGGCAAATTTAGCTATGTTGGGATGGGCTTCGGATCTCCGTGAGCTCACTCAGGAAAGGTGTGCTTTCTTTTACCTGCCCGTGCCTCTTCCCTCAGACCCACAGCAGCGCCTTTCTGGAAAGCCTTTCACTATGGTGGGCTGGCAGGGAGGGCTGCTCAGGGGACCCCATCTCTCCTCTGGCCCTGCCTTCTTAAGGGACTCAGAGCAGAGTTCATCCTATCCTAGTCTGCTTTGGGAAACACTGCTAGGCTTATTACACTCTGATTCTCCAACCCAAAAAGCACAGGTTTTGCAAAGCTGAAGGCATATGGACAGGCAGGATAGAGGTTTCCCATCTGGCTGGGATCGGCTCTCCCGCAGGTGTTGGGTCTCTGGACCGTTGAGCTGGAGGGCTGGTAGGGGAGAAACCACCGGCTCGAGGAGAGAATGTACCCTCTGTTTCTCCAGCAGGTGGCGCCATAACTTTACCTTCGAGCCTTGAGTGGCCGGGATCCAGCTCTGAGTTTGCAAGCCTGGGATTTGAATCACCACCTGAGACTCCCCTTTTCGGTATTTGGGGCTTTGCCAATTAAGTCCAGTGAACCTTCTTCATCCCACTCTCCTTGCAACACCTGCAATATTTCTGGTTTAACTGACCATCACAAACACTTGTCAGAAATACTGATTGGCCTTCTAGACCGAGAGCATTTGGGCAAGGAGGAATTTGGGCAAGCCATAATTATGCTATCACTCTCAAGTTCTGGGACTTTCCCCAAACACCCCCAGCCTCCTTCTAGAGAGATTTGCCATCCGTTTCTAGAGCTTCTAAAATCGATTTCTATTTTCAACCTAATAAAGAGATCTCTTGCCGGGCTGACACGTCACAGAGGCTGGGGAGACAGCGAGGAGAACTCTGGCTTTAACTGCGAGCAGTCTTTGGGAAGATGAAATCCTGACCTATAAGTCATACATGGAAGCATATATTTTTACACGTGTTTATCCCTTATTGCATGAAGTACGACTGCTTCTCTTTTTATAGAATCTCGGAGTTAATTTACCTAATTCAATTGCTCAGCCAATGCAGGATTCTCTTCTGCAATTTAAAAACTGAGGCGGGGGGTTGGGAAGCAGTGTCCTTTGAAGTTTGCACACGGCATTCACATCCATTTCAATGCCTGGTCCGGTCCTGGGAGATGCAGAGTAAAATGACTTGCCCAGGGCCTCACAGCTCCTTAGGGGAATGATCCAGTAGGGTTACCTCCCAATCACCATTGGGCAACACCTGTCCAGCCCTTACTGTCTAGTGCCGACAAGCTTTCCCTCCGAAGGCCGTCCATCCCACTGTTCCGTAGCTCTGATTTTTGAGCAACACTTTTCCTTATTGTCTGGCTGTCCTCGGCCGCATGACCACTGCCTCCAAATCCAGTGACTTAAAACAACCGTATTTCAAGTTCTTGTATCTCACAACTTCGTGCATCAGGAACTCACTTGCCTGGCCGATTCCTCTGGTTCCGGGTGGCACTGACAGATGTCAGGCAGCTGCCTGGGGCCTGGAGCAGCTCCTCCTGTCTTCGGGCTCTCTGGCAGGGGTGGCTGGAAGGCTGGGCTGGGCAACGCCTCCGTAGGCTCTAGCACAAGGCCCCCCGGGCGGCCGGGTTTCTTAAGTGAAGGCCCAGAGCTCCAGAAGGGAGTGCTCAGTGATCAAGGTGGAATTCAGGACCTTGCCTGATTAACCTTGGAAATCACAGAACGTCCTTTCTACCATATCTGGTTGGTCAAAGTAGTCAGAGGCTTGCCGGGGGTCCTAGGGGAAGGAATTCCACCTCTTAATGGAAGAGGCGTAAAAAAATCTGCCCTCGTGTTTTGAAACCACCACACTTACTGAATTGAATTACCTTTTCTATATCAGCCTCTCGCTCCATGCTTACTAAATCTACTCCTTCTCTATCTAAAACCTCTTTTTTGAGTCTCAAGTCAGCCTCAAGTCAGACTCCCTCTCAAGTCAGCCTCAATCCAGCCTTAGATCTAGGACCCAATCCACAAAATGGCCCTTTGTTTGGGGTGAGACAAGGAAATAACTTTCATATTTTATCTATAAAATTTAAATTGATGCTTTACTAATATTTCATACATAGATCGAGGCTGCTACTCATCTTCAGGTCAAGTTCCAGGTGAAAATACGTAACCTGCTGTATGTAAGGAACTCCAAGAGAAGATAGGATGTTCCCCCAAAGGAATGAAAGTCCCTCAAACATTTGTATTCCTTGTGTAGCAGAAGTACGTGAAGGCCAGAATGATCATATCTAGGTTATAAAACATTATCCAGGGGTGGCTAGGTGGCTCAGCCAGTTAAGCATCTGACTCTTGGTTTCAGTTCAGGTCATGATCTCATGGGTTGTGAGATCGAGCCCCACATGGGGCTCTGTGCTTACTGGAGAGTCTGCTTGAGGACTCTCTCCCTCTGCCCCTCCTCTGACTCACTCGCTCACTTCCTCTCAAAGGAATAAATAAATCTTAAAAAAATAGAATTCAGGGGCACCTGGGTGTCTCAGTGGGTTAAAGCCTCTGCCTTCGGCTCAGGTCATGATCTCAGGGTCCTAGGATCGAGCCCTGCATCGGGCTCTCTGCTCAGCGGGGAGCCTGCTTCGCCCTCTATCTCTGCCCGATTCTCTGTCTACTTGTGATCTCTATCTGTCAAATAAATAAATAAAATCTTCAAAAAAATAGAATTAAAAATATATGATCCTTCCCCAAATGGTTAAGAGGCACAAAAAGATTTTACAATCTTTAGATTGAAAAACTAAGCAAATAATACAAGCAGGACGATGTCCCAGAAAGCAGGGAAGGAGTGTATTTCCAGATCCCTTCCTGGTGACGCTAGGAACTAGACCCACACCATGAAGGCAAGGCACACATCTTACATGTATTTACAGACTAGCACTGGGTATGATGCCTGACACATCATAGATTCTTTTTTTTTTTAATTTTTAAAAAATTTATTTGACAGAGAGACAGTGAGAGAGGGAACACAAGCAGGGGGAGTGAGAGAGGGAGAAAGCAGGCTTCCTGCCAAGCAGGGAGCTCAACGTGGGGCTCGATCCCAGGACCCTGGGATCATGACCTGAGCCAAAGGCAGATGCCTAACTACTGAGCCATCCAGGCACCCCAAAAGGATTCCTTAGTCTTTTTTTTTTTTTTTTTAAGATTCTATTTATTTGAGAGATAGAGTGAGTGAGAGAGTACAGGAACAGGGGCAGCGGCAGAGGGAGAAGCGGACTCCCCTGCTGAGCAGGGAGCCCGATGTGGGGCTCGATCCCAGGACCCTGAGATCATGACCTGAGCTGAAGGCAGAGGCTTAGCCAACTGAGCCCCCCGGGTGCCCCTGACTTTGTAGACTCTTGATTAATATTGTGCCACTGAACTGCATTGAACTTCTGGACTAACCAGCTCGTTGGTTAATGTCTTTGATGAGTAATTGCCAATAAACCCCATGCCTTCATCTTCAGCATCCCAGTCTACAAATTTAGGTTATTTGCTTCTAGAATGTTAGTTGCTTACCTCAGTTTACCCATCAATGCTCTGCCCACACGCGTGCCTTTGTGAGACCTTCCTGAACTTGTTTTCATCCTCTTAGTCCTTCACTCCTTAGGGCAGCAGAGTGTTGTCTGCATGCCTAGAGACTTACCCATGATCCCCCAGAGCTTTTACACAAGTGAGGTAAAATGCTTTGGGTACCGATCCTACAGGCTGGGAAGGGGACAAAGTCAATTCTCTCTGGCTTCTGCTAGCTCATTACCCCACATAGTTACTACGAAACACTTCCAGATTTTTCCCTCTCTGCCTCTGGACCCTTCCTGAGAGGGCCAGCCTGAGAAAAGCCTGACTAAAAGTAGAAACATCTCTGGAAGCTTCCTGAGTCCAGACAAATTTATCTAGGGATCTGAGTGGCTGAGCACTTTCTCAGCATCATTTCAACGTTAGCATAGCTGCTGCGGAGAGCAAGCATGGGGAACTTCTGCATTCGGGTGCCCGGGCTGGGCGGTAACAGACCTTGTCACAGTACCCTCTGGTGGGGTCAGCTTGCACTGGGGAACTAGGAGGTGCGACTTCTCAGCTGCCTTCGTCGCCCTAGGCAACACTCTAAATGGAAGTATGCGAGTTTACTATACCTTTGTGAACCAGGAATGGTCAGACTTAATGCTACATGTCAGAGAAACACTGAGAGGATAAATGCAAATTACATACATAAAAGGGCCCTAGTGTAGATTCCGGGCAGGAAGATTATACCCTGGATTTGGACAGGTAGTTAAAATTAGTTAGATACAACCGCATGTGCCAGAAAACCCAAGGGCTTTAAAATAAAATAGGTGTCTATTTTTCTTTTACATTAATAAAGGTAAGAGTAGGAAGTCTAGGGCTGAAATATCTACTCCAAAGTCTTATAAAATTCAGGCTCCTTTTGCTTGGCTTTTTTTTTTTCCTTTAAGATCTTATTTATTTATTTGTCAGAGAGAGAGAGAGAGTGAGCACAAGCAGGGGGAACAGCAGGCAGAAGGAGAAGCAGGCTCCCCTCTGAACAAGGAGCCCGATGGAGGACTCGATCCCAGGACCGCGGGATCATGACCTGAGCTGAAGGCAGACACTAAACTGACTGAGCCACCCAAGTGTCCCTTTAGTTTGGCTTTTCCACCAACTTTAGCATGTTGCCTCATGTCCATGGTGGTCAGAGGAAGGGAGAAGAAAGGACTCCTCTTCCTTTAAGAACACTTGCAGAGATTTGCAAAAAATACTTCCAATTGTATTCATCAGTCAGAGCTTAGTTATGCAGTACACCTATCTGCAAGGGAGGCTGGGTAATGTCGTCTTTATTCTGGGCAGCCATGTGGCCAGCTACAAATTGCAGGTTCTATTATTACGGGAAATGTGGAGACCGAATAAAGGGGGCCAAGAGTCCTTGGCCAAGAGGCCAAGAGTGAGGTGGGCTGGTAGAGTCCATTACCAGAAAGCAAAGGACACTTATTATCCTGCCAAGCATACAAAGCACTAATGAGTGTGAAAGATAACTCCTTATTATATATAACTCCTATAACTCCTTCCTTATTTTTTTCCAGACATACTCCTGCCTCCCTCCATTGTGGAGTGTGGTCCAGTTTCCCCTTGGTGGTCAGGGCAAATGGCCCAACTGGCACAGTCACGTCCTTCTTTGCCTGTTGACTCAGAGGCACGACAAGCCCAAAGTGGGCAGGTGGCTGTCTCAACTCCTGGTTCAATAGAATCATCTCTGAATCTCCTGGCAGAAGCCTTTCTCCTGGAACTAAGATCTCTGGGCCAGCAGAGCGTACTGTCATGGGATCGGGGAGCAAAATCTGTGCTAGTAGGTCACTAGGGAGAATAGGAAGTGGTACCCCTTCCATTCTACCTCTTGATTCCTGGACCTTTGAATTCTAGCGATAGGAGAAATAGCACCATATACTGGAGGCTAATTCAGAACATATGCAGCTTTCTGGAGAACCTCACCCGAGCCTTGCAAGGTATTGTCACCTAACTGGGGCTTCAACTAAATCTTCAAAAGATAATTCCAACCTTCTGTCAAGCCAGCTGCCTCAAGATGGTGGGCAATCTGGTAAGACCAGTGAATTCTTTGAGCACTTCTTTTGCTGTGGGGTGAGTTTCTTGATCAGAAACAATGCCATACACAATACCATGATGGTGGAGAAGTCATTCCACAAGTCTGCGGATGGTGGTTTTGCAAAAGCATTGCATTCAGGGAAGACCAATCCAAATCCAGGGTAAGTGTCTATCCCAGTAAGAACACAGCCCCTTCCATGATGAAAATGGTCTAATGTATTCAGCCAGTCCCTGGGGAATGGTGCCATATCAGGGACTCAGTGTTGGTCTCTGCTGCAGGCAGATTGGACACTCCATGGAGGTCATAGCCAGGCCTGCCTTTGGTGAGTCAAAGCCCACATTGCTAAGCCCATGCTTGACGTCCATCCTTGTCACCCTAGCTGCTTTGTTCATGAGCCCATTGGGGGCTCATGACATGGGAAAAAAGATGGCTGAGGAAAGAGACTGGCTGGCATCCAGAGAACAGGTCATGTTGTCCACTTGATTATTCAACTCTTTTTCTGCTGAGGTCACCCTTTGGTGGGCCTTAACATGGAACACAAAGATCTTAATGTTTTCACCCAGTCAGAGAGGTCTGTCCATATACCTTTTTCCCAGACGCTCTGGTCACTGGTTTTCCAATCGTGTTCCTTCCAAGTAACCAACCATCTAGCCAAACCATGGACCACAGCCCGTGACTTGGTATTTAATCACATGTCTGGCCATTTTTCCTTCCAAGCAAGCAAAATGAACAAAACTGCAAAATTGAGAGTACAGTATGGAGATTTCCCAGGCATTCCCTGCTCCCACACAGGTGGAGCTTTTCCTCGTCACCAGAGTTGTACTTTTGCTACAATGATGGACGTATGCCCACAACATAATCACAAATGTCCCTGGTTTACTTCAGGGCTCACTTTTGATGTTGTACATTCTATGGGTTTGGACAAATTTATAAAGACATGTATCCACCATTATTCATCCTCCTACTTACTCACTCACCTACTGAAGGATATCTTGGTTGCCTTCAGATTTTGGAATACCTGTTTGGGCAATTATGAATAGAGCTGCTAGAACCATCTGTGTGCAGGTTTTTGTGTGGACCTAAGCTTTCAGTTCCTCTATGTAACATTTTGAGGAGATGTTTTGCTGGATATAGAATCTTGGTTGACAGTTTTTACTTTCAATGCTTTCAATAAGTCATCATATGGTCTTCTGGCTCATGGGTTCTCTTCAGTTTTCTTCTTTTTTTCTTCTTTGTGTTCCTCAGATTGGATAATTTCAATTAACCTACCTTTAAGTTGGTTGATGCTTTCTTCTCCCAGCTCAAAATGCATGTTGAGTCCCTCTGGTGATGTTACATTTCACTTACTGTCATTTGCAACTCCAGATTTCTATTTGGTGACTTTTTAAACACTTTTTGATTTATTTTTATATATTTTTAAAAAGATTTTATTTATTTGAGAGGGAGAGTAAGCGAGAGAGAGAGAGCACGAGCAGGGGCAGCAGCAGGAGAGGGAGAAGCAGACTCCCTTCTTAGGAGGGAGCCCGATGCAGGGCTCGATCCCAGGACCCTGGGATCATGACCTGAGCAGAAGGCAAACGCTTAACCAACTGAGCCACCCAGGCGCCCATATTTGGTGACTTTTTATGGTTCTAGTTCTTTACTGATACCTCTATTTGGCGAACTCTTGTTCTTTAGTTCTTTTTTAAATAAACATATTTATTTAATTATTTTTTTAAAAAGTAATTTCTATACCCAATATGGGGCTCGAACTCACAACCCCAAGATCAAGAGTGGCATGTTCTACCGACTGAGCCAGCTAGGTGCCTCTCTTTAGTTCTCTAGGCTTGGCTTCCTTGATTGCCTTGATCACATTTAAATTAGATGACTTAAAAGTTTTTGTATAGTAAAGTCAATGTCTAGATTTTTTTCAGAGACAATTTCTATTAATTGCTTTTTTTTTTTTTTCTGTGTTCAGGCTATCATTTCTTGCTTCTTTGTGTGCCTTGTAATTTTTTCTTTTTATATCTTTTTATTGCGGTAAGATATACATAACATCAAATCCACAATTTTAATCATTTTAAAGTGGACAATTCAGGGGCATTAAGTACATTCACAGGGTCGTGCAGCCATCATCACTCTCCATGTTCAGGACTTTTTCATCCTCCCAAACAAACCTCTGTACTGTCATTATTATTAAATGATAACTCCTCGTATCCCCTTTCCAGCCTAGTGCCCTCTATTCTACTCCCTGTCTCTTATGAAGGTGATTATTCTAGGTACTTCACCTCAGTGGAATCACACAGTATTTGCCCTTTTGTGACTGGCTTTATTTCACTTAATATAATGTTTCCAAGGTTCATCCATGCCATGGCATGTATGAGAATTTCATTCCTTTTTACGGCTTTTTAAAAAAGATTTTATTTATTTATTTGTCAGAGAGAGAGAGAGAGATCACAGGTAGGCAGAGAGGCAGGCAGAGAGAGAGGGAGAAGCAGGCTCCCTACTGAACAAGGAGCCCGATGCGGGGTTTGATCCCAAGATCCTGGGATCATGACCTGAGCCGAAGGCAGCCGATTGACTGTCCGAGCCAACCAGGCGTCCTGCTTCTTATGGCTTTTTAAAATGAGTAAATTCTATGTTGTATGTCCACTGTATGTATATAGCACATTTTTTTAATCTCGTCATCTGTTGATGGAAACTTGGGTTGTTTCCACCTTTTGGCTATTGTGAGTAATGCTGCTGTGAACATTGGTAGGAGAGTATCTGTTTGAGTCTCTAAATTCTTTGGGGTATATATTTAGGAGTAGAATTGCTGGAACACATGGTAATTCTATGTTTAATTTTTTGAGGAATGGCCACACTGTTTTCCACAGCTGGCACACCAGTGTACTCAAATGTACTCGTTTCCTCATTTCACATTTTAAACTCCAACCACCAGCAATGCACAAGCGTTCCAATTTCTCCACATCCCCACCAGTACTGTTATTTTCTGCATGTTTGATGACAGACATTTTAATGGGTGTGAACCTTGTACTTTTTCATTGTTATTGTGCAAGAGTAAACATTTTAAATATTATAATGTGGCAACTCTGGAAATCAGATTTTACTCCCTCTCCTGGGTTTGCTAGTATTGCTGTTTGTTGTAGTTGTTTGTTTGCTTAGTGACTGTACCAAACAAATTTAGTTAAATCTGTGTTCTTCATCATGTACAGTCACTGAAGTCTCTATTTCATTAGCTTAGTGGCGAGCTAATTTTTGGATAGGGACTTAAAAACTTGGAACCGGGGTGCCTGGGTGACTCAGTGGGTTAAAGCCTCTGCCTTCCTCTCAGGTCATGATCTTAGGGTCCTGGGATCGAGCCCCGCATCAGGCTCTCTGCTCAGCAGGGAGCCCCCCCACCCCCCCCCCTACTCATGATCTCTTTCTCTCTGTCAAATAAATAAATAAAATCTTAAAAAAAAAAAAAACAACACCTGGAACCACCAAAAAGAATCTCCTAGTCTTGGGGCACTTGACTGTCTCAGGCAGTGGAGCATACAACTCTTGATATTGACGTCATGAGTTCGAGCCCCATATTGGGTGTAGAGATTACTTAAAAAAAAAAAAAATCTCCCAGTCTTTATGGAGAGATTCAGTGTGCAAGTTGCCTTGGGTCTCCAACACTCAGCCAGGAAGAGTGCAATTCTGTTGTAGCCTTGCCTCTTGCTTATGCAGAGCCTCAGGTCAGCCAGAGGCAAATGCTTAGGGACTTCTTAGGTCTTTCCTGAGTGTGTGCATAGCCCTCAGCATGGGTGTACCCTTCTAGAATGCCAGGGATAGGTTGGAGCTTCTCAAAGCCCTCATTCCCCAAAGCAACTCACTCCTCGACCTTTCTGTCAAGCTTTTGGGATGGCCTATTTTTTACCCCCACTGTTAGCCATTGCCTTAGGCAGGAGCAATTAAAACATTTGCCTATAAATGTTTCTGGAAAATGGTCCTTGGTTGGTGGCTGTAGCAGAAGGTGAGTTCTAATTAGGTGGTCAAGACAAAGACAATGTTTGAGTAGGTTTTCGAGAAAGCTACCATACAGATTAAGTAAGATCAGTTTGTAAGTGGGGTCCATTCTTTTCCCTCCTTTGCTGGTACTCGGAACACAGACTGTTTCTTCCGAAGCCACTGATGAACTGAAAACGGAGGAATGGGACCAGGGTAAGTTCCAATGCCACAAAACTTGATGTTCTTACTAAGATTCAGTCATATTCTCAAATGAGGGCTCCCAGGGTTCTTCCAGCTTTTAGTTAGTTTTCAGAATTCTAAAAAATTTCCTTCTTAGGGGCTCCTGGGTGGCACAGTCGGTTGAGGGTCCAACTCTTGGTTTCGGCTGGGGTCGTGATCTCAGCGTCATGAGATTGGGCCCCGCGTTGGGCTCTGCGCTCAGCTCGAGTCTACCTGAGACTCTCTTTCCCTCTACAGCTGCCCCTCCCCACTCTCAAATAAATATACACATCTTTTTTCGTAAGATTTTGTTTATTTATTTGACAGAGAGACAGAGAGAGCACAAGTAGGCAGAGCGGCAGGCAGAGGGAGAAGGAGAAGCAAACACCTCGCTGAGCAGGAAGCCCGATGTGGGACTCAGATCTCAGGACCCTGGGATCATGACCTGAGCTGAAGGCAGCCGCTTAACCAACTGAGCCACCCAGATGCCCTGATTTATACATCTTTAAAAGTTTTTTTAAAAAATTTGCTGCTGACAGCTCTTGCCAATTTTTTGTGGTGTTGCTTTTATGGAGGGGGCGGACTTTTGGAGCTCTTTCCCCTGCTATTTTCTCTGGAGACATTGTTCCCTCCTAAAACTTACCCAGCACAGCAGCTCAAAGACAGGAGATTCAAATAATTATTCAGGGGAACATCAAGAGAGCCGCCAAAGATCTGTTGCCTCCTGAAGGACAATGCTCCTATCCCTGCTGTCCTTCCCAATGTCTGTCTGCCAAAGATTTGAGGCTACTCTCCACACTGATCAGATTTCCTCTGTCACATCTATTGAATGAGAGTCTATGGAGAGTCCTGTCTCCTTTTATTGTGAGGGGAATTGAAGTTCAGAAAGTCTTACTGACTTGCTCAAGGTTGCACAGGAATGTGAGGTTAGAGGTAAAACCCCCAATCTCCTGTCTCCCCACCTAGTACTCTCTCTAAGGGATGAAGCTAGAGATGCGTGTGCAGGTTGCTCTGTGTGGGTGAAGCAAAATCTCATTTTCTCCTTTATGGCTAAGTGTTGGCCTCAACTGATCGCTTCTTATTCTCCCTTTCTCTCCCCACTACCCTATTCCCACACATCATGGAGAAAGGATTTCTTAGGGCTCTTGAATAGGATGCTACCCTTCCTGGCTTCCAGAGAGTAAATATTTTCACCCAAAGCACTGCTTCCAGAAAAGTCCACTCTTTTAGAGTTCTTTACTGCCTGCTGTGGTCTGTCCCAGGGAATCAGGCATGTTGGAGAGGGTGACCTTTCCCTTCACAAGTGAGGACATAGATCCAGTCCTGTTTATATTGGAGATGCCCTGTCCAGCACACGCATCACATTTATCTGGTTTGTTAATTAGCCCGTTGTGTTCTAGAAGCCCCTAGAATATAGTATGGATGGCGCTTGCCGGGGTTGGTGATGCTCTAGAACCGAGTTAGACGAACTTGGAGTAACCAATAGATATCATGTTGGCTCAAACACACACACACACACACACACACACACACACACACACACACATTTATCTCTTATTTAGTCCAGGGCATTTGCTCCAGGTTAGGGTGTGTGCGTGTACCATGCTCTACTCCATGTAGTCATTTAGGGACCGAGGCTAGTGGTGACTGCCATCTTGAGTGCATGACTTCCAAGGTGACTCTAGTTATTGCCATTCTAGTGTGTAGAAGGGGAGCATGGGGAAGAACAGGTGGGAGATTTTACAGGCCAGTCCTCCAGGTGGCCCACATCATGTCTATTTATGTCCCTTTGGGGAGCACCTGTTCACAAGGCCAAGTCTAACAAGAAAGGCTGATGATAAAGGTCATGTAGTAGGTCAACCAGATGTCAGGTTACAGTCCTGTTATTAATGGAGATGGGTAAAAACATTATTCATATCCCCACATCTAGTACTCAGCAGATGGTGGTACCCAGGAAATACTGAATTGGGACAGATGAATGAGTGAATGGATAGAAAGATGAAGGAAGGAATGAAGCAATTCTTTTAATACATGATTACAGAAATGTTTTTGTGTCTCCCAGTGTTTCTCCCACAACGCATCCTTTATCCTCCCATCTCGGTGTGAATGCATGGGGAAATAATTTTAAATGACCCATTATTAGCAATTTCAGTCAACGGAATTCTGGAGCTACATTATATATTTGAGGGAGGGAGGATGAAGATCACAGCAATCAGTGTGATTTTTAACTTTTTCTTTTTTTTTTCAAAGATTCCACCTATTTACCTGACAGAGAGGAGAGAGATCACAAGCAGGCAGAGAGGCAGGCAGAGAGAGAGGGGGAAGCAGGCTCCCCACCGAGCAGAGAGACCGACTCTGGGGGTCTCGATCGGGGCTCGAACGAGGACCTCGAGACCATGACCCGAGCCGAAGGCAGAGGCCCCAACCCATTGAGGCGCCCCATGATTTTTAACTTTAAAATGAATTAGCCCCGAGTTTTTGATAACCAATTGCTTTTGTTTTTTAAAAACAACTTTTTTGTTTATACTTTGCTGGTTTGGTTTTGGTTTTGCTTGTTAATGGTTTCTATAGAAACACAGAACCTCTGTAAGGGACCTTGGAGATGACCATATCTACCCCTCTATGAATTCAGATGCAGTGTCCCCTAATATCCATTCTCACATTCTTCCTTGGCAATAGAAAGGCCAAATTTTACTTGTACATGGCTTTTCGGAGCAAAACTACATTTCATATCTTTCCTGGTAGTGCAGTGTGTTCGCATAACTAGGTTATGGCCGATGGAATGTTGTAGAGCAGCTTTTAAAAATCTTTCTTAACAGGCATGGGTATTTGGGTGGCTCAGTTGGTTAAGCATCTGCCTTTGGCTCACATCATGATCCCGGAGTCCTGGGCTGGAGCCCCAAGTCAGGTGCCTGCTCAGTGGGGAGTCTGCTTCTCCCTCTCCCTTTGCCTGCCCCTCCCCAACTTGTGCTCTATCTCTCTCATAAATAAAAAATCTATTTATTTTTTAAAAGATTTTATTTATTTATTTGAGAGAGAGAGTAAGAGCAAGGGGAGGGGAGTGGAGAAGCAGAGGGAGAAGGAGAAGCAGGCTCCTTGCTGGGCAGAGAGCCGGATATAGGGCTCAATCCCAGCGCCCTGGGATCATGACCTGAGCTGAAGGCAGCCAGCCGCTTAACCAACTGAGCCACCCAGACGACCTCATAAATAAAAATCCTTAAGATAAAAAGAGACAGTGGGCATATGGCTTGTACCTTCTTCTTCATTCCTTCCTCCATATTGTGGCCATCCTGGGCATGAAGTTGAGGTCATGAAGCAACAATGTAGGAAGAGCTTGGCTTGCACCAAGCTTCGACTGTCTACCTAGATGCTGATGTGTGAGAGAAAGAATCTTCTATTATACTTAATCACCCTTGGTTTTTTTCCCATAACTTCCAGTCAACTAATGCACTGTGCACCAGAGGAGGAAACTGAGCCCCAGAGAAGTGAAGTGATCTGTGGTCTGTAACATAGGACCTATATCTCCACAGGTACTCTTTCCTACGGAAAAACCAAGATCAGCAAGACAAACAAAACAAAACAAAACCCCAACCCATAATAGCAAGAGCAGCAACAATAAAACAGGTCCACGGAAAAAGGAAAATTTTACAGAACACAGATTTCTCTGTTCTGAAATCACTGGGGATTGACTAACTCTTCATACAGACTCCATAAATCATTTTCCTTGGCTTTCTTTGTGGTCGCACAGGTAGCTCCGTTCCCTGGTTTCCCCGGCCCTTGGGCTGGTCACGTGACCAAGCTCTGTCCAGTGGGGAATGAGTGGAAAGGACGCGAACCACTCCGACCGGCCCCCCCCCCCTCCCATGACTGTCCTCCAGGCTCCTTACCCCACCAGCAACTGCATACAATGGACTCTGAGGTTCCAAGTGAGGGTGGAACCAGCCAAGGGGGGGAGCCTGGGTCTATGAATCACCCCGGGAAGCCACCTGCTGTCAGAAACACCCCTCGGACTGTTTCGTGGGTGAGAAATAAGTTCATGTTTGGGCGTGTATTAGTATATCCATGCACAATACAGTCTCTTTCCCCCCTCTTTGCCTCACATCGATTTAGGTTGGAAGCTACTTGTGGTGGGTCGATTTTGAATGTGAGGCAGACTTCTGTTGACACAGCGACCAGGTATGGTGGGATTTTCAGTCTTTTTGGTCTCAAGTTTGGCGCCCAACCCATCCCAGTTGCTTCTGAATGATGTGACCCTGCCCGTTTGGACCCCGCTGAGCCCTCCGGATTCCTGGTTGGGGAGGGACAAGGGGGGTGGAGAGGCACTGCCGGCTGTCCTTCCCTGAGACCCTGCCTTGGCTCCAGCCATTGTGGGTCCTCACTGTTTCTCTGAAGTCCTGTCTTCACTTCTGTTTTGTCCCTACTCCCCTTCTACATCTCTCCTATGTAATATTATTTGCCTTCAGGAGGACTGCTTAACCTACTCCTTTAAAAAATAATAAGTAAGTGATAAAGTGAGTCCTTAATTCACAGCTCTAAACTGACACCAGGGGCTAGTCTTTCAGAATAAACAGAAGTCTTGAGTCTCTTCCCATGTTCTCCAGCTTAAAAGCCTACAGCCCTTTGGGGATCACCCACAAGATTCTTACATTTTGAGAAAATTTCTTTTTTTTTTTAAATTTTATTTATGTATTTATTTGACAGAGAGGAGAGAGCTAACAAGTAGGCAGAGAGGCAGGCAGAGAGAGAGGAGGAAGCAGGCTCCCTGCTGGGCAGAGAGCCCAATGCGGGGCTCCATCCCAGGATCCTGAGATCATGACCTGAGCCAAAGGCAAAGGCTTTAGCCCACTGAGCCACCCAGGTGCCCCTTGAGAAAGTTTCTGGCTCAGAAATTTTAACTAAATTAACCTGTCGGTTCATTTCCTTAACCCACAGCTCCTGAGCCCAGTGAGAAAGCAAAGCTCTGGCTCTCGGCTCTGCCCACTTCCTCAGGCTTCTCTTATATGGAAGTGGCCTTTCCAGAGAGACCTGTTTTCAGGCATTCCTGTTAGTTCTGATTTTGAGGTACACTTACTTTAAGTCTCTGCAGCAGCTTCTAGATCTCCATGACCCATGATGGCTGCCATCTCACTGCACCCTTCCCCCAATCCTAGGGGAACAATCTTCACTCTCTGGGCTGGTTTGGTACCTGCTATTTTCCCCAAACTAAACAAGAATCACCTCCACAAGGGAGTGCAGAGGAAAGAGCCTCTACTAATCCTGGGGCCTCAGGAAAGCCACACCGAACACCTTCCTTAGTCTCATGTTCTCATCTGTCAAATGGGGATAAGAATTACTTATCTGCCTACATTATATAATTGAGAATATTAAATGATAGGAAGTTCGTGAAACCAGTGACACCCCGCAGAGTGCCACATACATGCTAGGAATATCCAGACTGTTTTGCTTTTAGAAACCGTTCAGCTCCATCTTTTCTAATTCCCTCCAACCCCCTGCCTCCAGCCTACTGGGCTGAGGTTCCTTCCTGGAGAGGAAAAGGGAGGAATACCTTACACTTCAGAGCTGGCCTCCTTTGCTGGACCTCTCTCCACCCTCCATGCACTCACTCCCTTCCTCAGGCTTGGACCGCTGACCTCCCTCGTCAGTTCAGGTGTCTCTGGGTGGCTTTCCAGGGTCGCCAGTGGGTCTGCCTCGCAGCAATAGGCTATTTCATACACCCTGTCTTGAAACTGACAGAATCACCTAGCTCAGGTGGAATCAGAGTGCGGATGGAGAAGGGCCTAAGCTGGGGGAAGGGCAGGGTGGGCGTGGTTAGTTCTGGCCCTAGAAGGCGGTCTGGGTTCTCCTCCCATCCCGCTGGTAAATCCGTGTTGATAAAGTGACGCTTTAATACAGTACTACTGCCCCCCAGATGGAGAGCCCTCTCCGCAGCACGGGGCTAATGGGGGGTGGGATGGAAAAAGAGGAGGGCGTCCCATCCAACACTCACGTCTCAGCCCTCAGGGTCTCCAAAGCGGCTTCATCTTCCGAAGCAGAATGGCAGAGACGAGGCCAGAGTTTCAGGAGGGCAAAGAGGGAGATAGCAGCAGGTTGATCCCAGGATCCCGAAGTTCCATTTGGGGATTCTACCGGTGGAAACCCCCTCCGTGGTCCGCGGTGCGCCCTGTCTACCTCGTAGACGGCAAGCGGGGAACCTGGGCAATTATCCCCATTCTCGCGGAGATGAACTCTCTCACCCGACCGCGTCAAGGCACGAGGCCACGATCTCCGCTGCCGCAGCTCAGTCTGGAGCCAGTCCTCGTCGTAGGTTTCTCATGGGCCTGGCGCTGCCCGGATCCCCGCGCGAGTCCCTTGCGCCCGCCTCGGCCGCCCCGGCCCCACGCTCGCCTGCAGCCGCCGCCCCAGGAAGACCGTGCGCTGTGGCCTCACAGAGAGCAGGCTCAGATGCCAGTCCTGCCCGCCGTAAGGTGCGCGACTCTGGGCATGTTCCCGAACACGGCGTCTCAGTTTCATCTACCAGTAATAATAGCTTCTTTGTGTGGCCGCTGTGAGAATTCAACAGATACCGCGTGTGCAAAATGCCTGGCGCGTAGTAAGCGTTCAAGAAATGGCTGTTATGACCTGTTACTCTGGGGACCACCGAGTCACCGTAGAGCCGCGTTTCCATGGCCCAGGGCAAGTTACCTGGATAATTCTGTTCGCAGGGAGCTTTCCAGCCAGTGAGAGCGCCTGGCTGGGCAGAGCAACGCATGCCCTTGGGAAAGACCCCGAAGGAAGGGATGGAGGGCCGGTGGCTCCGCAAGTTTCGCCGCCGGTTGCTGTTGCCTTCCCGACTGACTTGTCACTCTCTCTAAGGGAACTCGGGCGGCTCTGGTCTGACTCCCAAGCCGCAGGAGCCCGGGTGTGGGCCCGTCGGGCCCGGGTATCCTGGATAGGCAGAGGATGGCGACTGGGGATGGCACTGTAGCCGATGGTTTTGTCGCCGCGGTGCGTCCCAAAGGTCCCGGCTCCCGGGCCTCTGCCTCACGCCCGACCGCCAGCTCAAAGGGCCGGAGAAGCCAGCCACCCCAGCCCCGCGGTCCCTAGCTCCCCTCCCCGCAGGCGCCAGAGCTTCCCGTGATTCCGAGCAGCGTGCCGGCTACTCAATCCGAAAGCCGGCCGCGCGGGGCCTGGCGCCCAGAGCGCTGGTGGGACTTCGGAGGCCTCGGGGCAGGCGGAGCAGCGGGATTTCTCCCCTTAGCGCACCGGTGTCTGGCGCTTAAACACTGCTCCGCGAGTGAGGACGCGCTAGGCACTCCGGCTGGGCAGGGCTGCTGATAACTGTCGATTTAGCCTTGCCTGGAACCTGGGCCACTAACATCCTAAAGAAGAGCTCCCTCTACGTGTCCGCCCTTGTGCCAGCCTGTTGGGTTCGTGGGTCTTCCAAGCGCGGGAGACTGGAGTAATTAGAGGCGTCTTTCCCGCCTTGGGGGGGGGGGGAGCTTTCTTTAGGCACATCCACCTGGTGTTACTTAGCCTCTCTCCATGGCCGGGGTGGCTAGGAGCAGGCATCTGCCTGGAAGGGGACACGCCCTGCTGTGAGATTGTGGGAGAACTGTAAAACTCTTCCCATTTTGGGACACCCAATCTGACCCTCTCCCCTCCTATTCATCCCTGCCACCCAGAAGCCATTTCTGAGTTCCGGTCGCGCAGATACCTATGGACTTTCGAGAAGAGACACCTTCAAGGCGGCAAGTGAGACCTTGACCCAGACACTAGGACTCGTGATCTTTGGGGCCCAGGCTCAGCTCCACTGTCCAGCCCCTGGCAGCAGCGACACAGGGAGCTTCCATCCCTCCCACCCCACCCTGCCCCTATTGACTTCAGGAATCAGGAAGAACTTACCCCCGATTGGGCTCTGGCGGGGTGAGAGGAGAGGCTGGTCCTCCTCCAGCCCCAGGCCCCTTCCTTTTAGGAGCGGGAGCCTGCAGGTGAAGCCTGACAGCAGGCTCCCGGGAGAGTTCTGGGAGCGCACTGGCTCACCCGCCCATCTATGTACTCAAAACCAGCCAGCCTCCCGGGGCACACGTCCCCCCATCAACGAACACCAGAGCATTTTTTTTTCACCCTATTGTGCCTACACACTGTCTCGGGCCTTCTCACATTTCCCAGTACATCCTCACGCACTGGGTCTCCGCCATTTCCAAATGTCCTAGGCAGCTTTGCGCCC
>CM052811.1:53542953-53566167 GCA_028533885.1 Nasua narica
GAAATTCGTCCCAAACTTGCCAGCCAGTATTGCTTCCTTCCTCCCCTGAATTCGGTTTTTATAATCCTCGGTTTGGCTCTGGTTATGTGCTCTCTCCTGTTGTTAGCTAACTCTTTTGAAGATGTCTGTCTTCCTGCTCTGACGAGGCTGTAAGGCCCTGGCGGACGTTCCCACTTTTTCTGCAGTCTAGACTTGGCTCTGCCACTAATTAGCCACATGATCTTGGAAAAAAAAATCACTTTATTTCTCTGGGCCTTGGGTCCCTCGTTTGTAAAACGAGGAGTTAAACTAACTCAGAGACTGCTGAAAGCCTGTCTGCCTCGAACATTCCTTGGTTCCATATGGTTCTGACTGCTTTACGTTGCCTAGGACATGGTTGACATCCAAGAACACACCTAGTGGATTTAATTAAATTGAAATTTTAAGCAACGAAAGGCTATATGTCCCCAGAGAGGTCATGGATAAATGGCCCCAGGGCAATGCCACAAATCATGGTCGTTGGGGGGATTCATTCTTCCTGAGCCTCCCCCACTTCTGGGAGGCCTCTCCTCTCTGTCTGGAATTTGCCATTTCTCCTCAGTGCTAGGTGTTTCCCTCCTTCCGTTCTTTACCAAGACCACAGAGAGAACAAAATACAATAAGGGATGTGCCTAGGGCTGTGGGGGGTGGGGGATGGGGGAGGAGGAGGAGAAGAGCAGAACATGAGGTCATAATCTGGAGGGACCAGACTTTTCAGAAATCATCTGTCACAGCAACCTAGCCACCAGAAGATGTAAATAAATTAAGATGGTAATTCCATCTCAGATTTGTGGTGCTGCGAGCAGCCCTTCTAAGCGCGGCTCTCACGGTGTGTGATGTCACCCACAGGCCTTGATGGAATTAGAGCCCTAATTTATTTACGGTTGGGGATATGCTATTCCTTATGGCATTGCAATTGTCTTTATTTTATAGGCTGCTTGAAGCAATTGAATATGGTTGGGTCCCGCAGAGGATGCATACCGACAGAAACTCAACAAGTGAGAGCGGGCTGGCTAGAGGCACCGCGGTCCAGACTCCCCGCCCACAGCCCGCAGCCCAGAGCCGTGGTGGACCTGCCAAAAAATGAGGCTTCACGTTTTTCATCTTCCTTGGTTGCATCTCCCTCAGGAAGCAGGAACCTCCCCAGTGAGAGAATCGGGAGCAGTCACAGTAGGGGTATTCTTCTCAGAGAGCGACCTAAGCCACTGTGGAAACAAAGCCCCGGCAGGATCAAACGGGGTCAGAGTTTAAGAGGACAACTGCTCCACACTCGGAGAGGAAGCAGACGTGGTTTAATCTCCTCCACACCGTGTATGGGGCTGTCTGGACCATCAGACAGTGCGGAATAGCGTAAGCATTTGGAGTCAGAATCCCCGGGTGCAAGTCTCAGCTTTGCTGCTGTCTGTGTTGTCCGGGACGATTCACGTAACTAAATCTCGGTCCTGACAGGTGAAATGGAAATATTTTCCACCTCAAAAGGTTGCCGAGAGGACCAAATGCCAATGTAGGCAAAGGGCTTGAGTGGATGGTGGATGAGTGTTGCATTGATGGCCACTCCAACCTGGGGAGGCAACGTGTGAATGACCTCACTTGCGGCACCATCTCTCCTCTGGGAGCTCTTGAACTTTCAAGGGATCCATATCTAAGGACAAAAAAGCACTTGCTGGTATCCTGCATCCCTGACCCTCTGACCAACAGTTTCACGAATAATGACTGAGTCCTCTCTTGGTAGAGTATCAAGGCATCAGGCTTCCTCAGGCTATAATGCTGTCAAGCTTTGGATTCTCATGGGCCAGAGGTTCCTTCTTTCTTCTAACTTCTCTCCTCCTTCTTCTACAGGAGTAGTACATTAGTACAGTAATAAAGTTCTGTTTTATTTATTTGATGGTTTTATACATGGATTTGTTCTCTTTGAGTGTATTATAAACACTGTGTCATGGAGCAAAATATTTCTTCTTTTTAGGTTCCAAGTTTCTAGAATGTTCTCAGGTCTCACTTGAGGAGGGAAAAGCTAGGCAGAGAAAGGAACTCTAGTTTGCAACTATATAACTTCCGGTATCCAAATTCCTATGGAACACGGTTATATGTATTTAATGAAATAGTTAAGTGATGCATGGATGGATTGATGGGTGGATGGAAGGAAAGAGAAGGAATGAAGAAATTTTATACAACTATGTGTCTGAGCATATACTGCAGTTTGTTTGTTTCTTTCTTCTTTCGAATTTTATTTATTTGAGAGAGTGAGAGAGCAAGAGAGATCACAAGCAAGAGGCAGGGAGAGGGAGAAATAGACTCCCCACTAATCAGGGAGCCTGACACAGTGCTCGATTCCAGGATTCTGCGATCATGACCTGAGCTGAAGGCAGACGCTTAACTGACCAAGCCACTCAGGAGCCCCTGTAGTTTCTTTACCTTTGAAATGAGGAGTTTTGACCTAATGTTTCTGGCAGTTATGTCCAGTAAATAATATCTTATAGATCTATAGTTTATTCCATCATTGGTGAATACATTACACAGGGTTTCACTGCCCATTGCAGACATTATTAATCAACCACAGCACTATACCTTCACAAATCATGTCACCACAGGAGATGAAATACATTGGCCTCCTCAGTTTACTCATTCAATCATCAAGCTATTATTGAATAACCTTCATTTTTTTCTACTTAAAAAATTTTATCTTTCCACTTTCCCTATCCCTTAGCTCCCTCAGTGACCATTGTCATGAGAAAAATTTATAGGGAAAATGCAATGGATAAAATGATTTTTAGATGAAGCCATGAGGAGTAGTATCACGAAGGATGTGGCACTTGAAAAATTATTAAAGCAAAACACTAATAACCACTACCATTTAGCAGAGGGTCTGTTCTATGACAGGCATTGAGTCTGTCCTTGATCTTACTAATCCTAACAATACTTCAAGATACTTGTTATTTTAACCATCTTACAGATGAGGAAACTGAAGCTCGGAGGAGTTAAATCACTTACCCAGGCACACCCAGCATATGAGTGGCAGAGCTGGGATTGACTTTTTAAACCCATGGTTGGTAGGGTTTTCATAGATAGAAACAGAGGAGACAGAGGAGGTCACTATTGGCATCCCCCCAATGAAAATATTTAGGTATAAATCTAACAAAGTATGTACAAGAAAACTATAAAACTCTGATGAAAGATATCAAAGAAAGGTATCAAAGATGTCAAACCATGATGAAAGATATCTCCATGAAATAAATGGAGAGATATTCCATGTCAATAGACAGGAAAATACAATATTGGCAAGATGTCAGTTCTTCCCAACTTCACCTGTAGATTTAATGCAGTCCTATCAAAATCCCACCAAGTTATTTTGTGGTTATCTACAAACTAAGTTTACAAGCAGAAGCGAAAGACCCGGAATAGCCAACACAATATTGAAAAAGATCAGAATTGAAGATGGACACCACCCAATGCCAAGACTTACTCTACGGCTACAATAACTGAGACGATGGGGTCTTGGTGAAAGAATAGACAAATAGGTCAATGACACCGAACAGAGAGTCAGAAATAGACCCACATAAAAATAGTCAACTGATCTCTGTCAAAAAAGCAAAGGCAATATAAGAGAGCAAAGACAGAAAAACAAATGGTATTGGAACAATTGGACGTCCACATGGAAAAAAATGAACTTAGACACAGACCGTACACATTTCATAGGTAGAAACAGAAGGGAGGGGACAGAAGAGGCCCCAGGAAAAGGGAATTGGATAACTGTTTAAAACATATCGAAGTTAATATGCAGATGGTCCCTGCATAATGAGATCAGTGTAAGATGAGCACACAAGGAAAACTGGCTCATTTGAAAGCAGACCCAGGCATCTCAGAGCAAAGAGGGCCACCTAAGGTCACGAGCACCTACCTGCCCAAGAGGAAGAAGCAATGAATCCACAGGGAAACTTCTGCAGACTGGGGATCAATTCCTGCAATCTTGCTATAGAGGGGGACAAGCTTCAGTACTAGGCTCATGTGCTGTGTCCTCAGGAGAGCGTGGAGGACCGGCAATCTCTGGATGGGCAGGTTTCACGAGGGGAAGAAGGGACCCTCTACTTCATGGTTCATCGTAGAAATACAGAGTGCAGAGGGGTTGGTGGTATTTCAGTTTTAGTAATGTCATTCTCTGATCTCTCTGTGTCAGGGAGACATAGGGGTCATTCAAGGGTCCCTGTAAAGTCCAACTACCAAGAGGAGCAAGGGTGAGGTGGGGGGTGACCAGGCCAGGCTGAGCCAAGTCAGCGGTGGTATGGATTCTGTTCTGGAAAAGAATTTCTGGAGGCAGCTGAGAACATCAGGTGGGGGTAGAGGACAAATGGCAGGGCGAGACTTTGGGAACTGACTGAGGAGGACCATCCCATTGTGCCTTCTTCCAGTAGTCTGAGCAGTTAGGGAGCACTGAGAGGAAAGAGTGGAGAAATTGGAAGCCAGTTCCAAACCCAATGTTAACAGAATTTCAGGGCCTCTGGATGAGGGGGCAGAGGGAAGGGAAGGCTCACGAATGGCTTGCCACTGTTGGGTGGCTATTTGACATGGTGGCTGGTGTCCTTGTTTGGGGGAAGATGAGCTGACAGGCTTACCTAGATAGGCTTACATCACAATGAAAAGACTTGAGAGGGTGAATGTGAGTTCTCATATTCAGAGCGTCCTCTCAATCACTTCCCCTCCCTGGGCTTCAGTTTCCTAGTTCTTGTTTGTTTGTTTTTGTTTTTTAAAATAGGTTGCATGCTAGGCGGGGCTTGAACTCACAACCCTGAGATCAAGACCTGAGCTGAGATCAAGAGTCAGGTGCTCAACCCACTGAGCCACCCAGGGGTCCCAAGTTACCTCATTTTTAATGGAGACTCCTGGAGCAGACGACCCCCTATCGTGCTTTCCAACTTTAAATCCTGTCCTTCGACAAGAAGACTCTGAAAACCCTTGTCTTCAAGGAACTTAGGGTCTGATTAAGGAGGTACAGACCGAGCGTGCCAGTGTGAAAGGAGCCGCCTGCACAGCAAAGGTGGAGAGGAGGGGTGGGCTCAGACAGCCGATTAGTGCTTGGGGTAGCTCAGAGCCGGGGGCTTGGGGCCAGGACCGGGCTAAGCCAAAGCCCTCTGACTGGCATACGGGTCAGATACTGGTTATGGGTGAGAAGCTCTTTCCCAGACCCATGGCTGCTCCCCATTCTCCCCGTTCGCCCAGTGGGGCAACCGGCCAAGGTCAGGAGCTGCTGTCTCAGAGACCCTGTTCCTTGTCGGCTTGGTGCCTCCCCTGCCTCTTTGGGCCCCGGAGACGCTAACCTGCAGGCCCTGAGAGGCAGCTCAGCCCGCATCTTGAACTCATTTTCCAGCATGAGGGGGTCTGAGTTTATGTCACAGCCCAAGGCACGTGTTTACTCAGCTTCTCTGCTCCCCAGCCCAAGGAAAGATAACTGAACTTGATGGATAACCACTAATTGGATCATTACCTTCATTTTGAAATAATTGCCCCTAGCCACTGGGGGCATTAGTTCCGAGCGCCCCCCCCCCCCCGCCAATCCGGCCCACGGCAGGCTGTGGAGCAGAGGACGGCTCCATCGGCTCAGACCCCGGCAGGACCGTGACCTCGCAAGGGCTCGCAGCTGTGCTCCGGGCCAAACTACACCGTCCAACAGGCCCCTCCACACCTCCTCCCAGACTCCTTGTGCCCAGCCATCAGGGTGCGCCTTGCTGCCGCAGATGCCTCCCCTAGAGTGTGCTCCCGTCATTGTCCCTAGTGCTCCCAGGGAACACGAGTTCCCACCAAACCCTCCTCTCTGCCTCTCCGAGCATCCCCTCCCACGGGGTGCCGCCCCCCGCCCCCTGTTCTTGCCGCCTACAGCTTACCTCCCCAGGTGGAGAGCAGAGCCCTCGAAGGCAGGTCAACCCCTCTTCTCTCAGGCAGCCCTGGTGCTGCTGGCACTGAGCTGGGCACCCAGCGGTGGCTCATTGGCTAACGGATGCGATGGGGCTGGAGGGACGGGCCGGAAGGGAGGGCAATTGATTCCAGCTGAGGAACGAGGGCGGCGGGCCTGGGCTGAGGGTAACGGATGCCGGGAGGGTGGAGGCAGGAGGGTCAGTAGCTCTGAAGGCGGCCCCCCACCCCTCTGCCCTGGTGGCTCCAACTCGGGAGCCTGGGTTTAAAAAAAACAAAACAGTTTACAGAAGTAATCCCTCTGAGAGTGATTAAAAAAATCACCAGAACTCCTGAGATGAGATACGACAGCCGTTAAAAAGGCTTTGAAAAATAAGTAATGACATAGGGAAATGTTCCTACTAAGTGAGGGAAGAAAACCCGACCAAGTTACAAAAGATAATGAACAAGATGATTCCATTGAAAAAATGTTGTTCAGACATCCATGTAAGAGAATGGTAGTGGATGGGTTTTGCGTCCTTCCAGCGTGCCCCGCACGGTGCTGTGGGCCTCCTGGGTGCTACCTATCAACTCCCGGAGCTAGGCTCTGTTCTCCCCACTTCCTATGTGGAAACGGAGGCACAGAGGGGAAGTAATGTCCTCAGCTTTCTTTCTATGGAGCCGTTAGAGCTCAGAATCTCTTAGGCTGCCTGGAGGGCCTCACACAGGAGACTCAGGGCCAAACGGCAACCATGCGCTAGGGAGAGAAGCCGGGGGCAGGTTGAATGGAGGACAGCTCAGGGGTGCTCCCTGCATCCCCACAAGAGGGGAGCTGGGGACGGGGAGGTGGACCGTGGCTGCCTAGAAGGACGAAGGGCTTCCTATTGCTGATGGGCAGGGAGGAAGTCTACATCCCCGGAAGTGATCAGGAATGAGCCCAGAACCAGCTTCCCTGGACACTGGAGAGGGGACTTCATGCCAGGCCGAAATGACCTCAGACGACCTCGAATCCTCACAGCCCATGAGGAGGGCCAGCCTGGGAATGCCATCCAGGGCTCTCCCTGGCCAGGTGACTGGGCAGAGAATCCAGGTGCTTGGGAGCTGCTCTTTTGCCCTTATTATGGACTAAAAGTTTGTGTCCCCCCAAGTAAATACGTTAAAACCTTCCCCACCAAATGGGATGGTATTAGGGGATAAGGTCTTTGGGAGGGGATCAGAACTCGTCGAGGCCCTGAGGGTGCAGACATCATGGTGGGACTGGTGTCCTTCTAGGAGTCAGGAGAGAGCTTGCTTCCTCCCTCACCTTCTCTGCTCTATGAGGAGACAAGAAAATAGCTGCCTGCATTCCAGAAGAGGGCCCTCTCTAAGAACCCCGCCATGCCGGCCTCCTCGTCTTGGACCTCCAGCTTCCAAAACTGTGAGGAAGAAATTTCTGTTGCTAAAGTGGCCTGGTCTGTGGCACTTTGTCACCCATAGCAGCTGGAGCTGCCTGAGGTCCCCTTCGGGGCAGTCCCCTGTGTCCAGGCCTTCCTGTACTTTCCTTAAGAGAGTACAGACTATGGCCTCTCCTCCTCGCTCTCTCTGTCACCAAAGCATGCATGAGCTCCACATACTAATTAAGGCCCTGGAGCCCAAGATCCAGTTTTCCAACATTTCCTACCCAGGGTACCAGGGTGAGCTTGGGTGGTGGAACCGAACATTCTGGAGGAAGGCCATGCTCAGTAACACTGTTGTCCTGCAGAGAAAGGCTCGAGGTGGGGAGACGGCGTCTCTTCTTGCTTTCTGGGACCTCCTGAGCAACTGTGTAAAGCTGGCCAACTCAGGCCTGGGAGGTCTGAGCTGTGTGTGGTGGGGGAGGGGGGTGGTGGGTTGGGGGATGCATCACCTGACTGAGATCTTTTTTTTTTTTTTTTTTCTGACTGAGATCTTAAGAGTCCACTTAGTTTTCCAGGTCGTGTCCTGACTTTTGGAAAGGACACCGGGCTGGGAAATTCAAGCCGACTTCGCCCCGCTATTTCAGAGTGTCCACGGGTGTGCATCATGGTGATTTGCTCATCAGTCAACTCTCTTTATCGCCTGATAATCGTGCGGGCAGCCTTGGGCACATGTGGGCATGTGTGGGCACCCGCGGACCCGTGGGTGTGTGTCTGAGGGGACGAGCCACGAGGAGAAGGCACCGCCCTGCTGTGGGAATAAGACGGACCTGGCAATGAACCTGGCAGTCTGGACCCCGCTCTGCCCAGAGCCGAGGGAGACAGGACTGGCAAAGCCTTTGGACTGAAAAAGCCCCAGGTATAGCCTGGAAGTCTATACTTCGTGAAATACACCTTTACCCTGTGTCTTAAAAGAGGTACCTGCCCCTCCTTCAGCCAAGTCTCCCTCTCTACCCCCCTTCTCTGCGTTGGTGTCCCTATTCCTCTCCATTTCATCCTATGGGGAAGACACCTCCCTTATCCTGACCCGTAAGCAGCCTTGTTTTCCTTCCCAAGGGGAGGGTTGAAGATGATGGAGCGCAGGGTCTCAGGAAGATGATGAAGTCAAGGGTGACCCCGGGGCTCCATGCCTGGGTGGCTGTGGGTGCTGTGGGCAGTGGTGAGGGGTGGTGAGGGACAGTTGAGGAGGAGGAGGGATGATGCGCAGAGGAAGGTGAGTCAGTGTTTTCCCAGCTTGACTCCTGGGAAATTTCAATAGAACAGGTGGCAATAAAAACCACTGCCCAAGCCCCCAGGATGCTTGACCTTTGTCACTGACCCTGGCACGTCTGGCCAGGTGGGCATGTGTTCTGACATCTGACTCATTCTCTGTGCTTTCATGCCCCATCCTTCCCAGAAATCTGACCTCCTCCGCTGGACTTCTCGTGGCTATTTTCTACTGGGCTCTGCAGGAAGCATCCAGAATGTGAGCATACTCTGGGCTATCTAGCCCGGCTGTGCTGAAAGCAGTAGAGCGAGGCTCTGGGGCCTAGCCTAGCCTCAGTGCTCTCTTTCCCGATGAGCTCTGGCCCCCAGGTGTGTGTAGGACCCGTCTAGAGGGCCCCCGCTGGACTGGGGCTGATTCTGATGCGTTTGATATGACCCAGCGCTGGGCAGCGCTGCCTTCCCGTCCCCAGGCTGGACCCTGCCTTCAGGCGCTTTCAGCAATGCACTCAGGCCTGCCTCTGTCACAACCAAGGGAGGAACAAAACATCACATCGGGAGTACCAGGCCCGTGGAAACAGCCTGTAGCACTCTGTAGCTGATTGCCCCTGGGCCCAGCGGCCTACTTGCTAGCCCAAGGCTGCAGGAAACGGGGCAGGGCGGGGGTGGAGGACAAAAGTTCTTTCTGTTTTGGGCTTAACACCTGGGACTGCAGACAATGCCAAGTGCACGGAGAAGATTTAGGAGTCATTCTGTAGGAAGCCAGAGTGTAATAAGCTTTAGATCAACGGTTCAATACGCTGGAAGTTCTTGCCCACCGCCCGAGAGAGGCTTCCTCGTACACTATAACCCGCATCTTCCCCCTGAAACATCTTAGCTCCATGAAGCAATAAAACAGTCTGGCCTAAGTTACCAAACTTCTTTGAAGTCCTGGAGAGGCCCATAAATAAGGTAGGAACTTTGGAAGGGGGCACTCATTTGGACGGATCCCTATACAACTTTCTGAGAGCTGCATTGATTTGTAGCTACTTCTAAGTCAATTTCCTGGGGTTCATAAATCTTCATTCGAGCAAAACCGAAATGTCATCAATATTTATTTGATGCATTTCTTACCGCTCCATAGGAAAGAAAGGAAAAAGAAAAACAACCACCACAACAACATGCCGGCATTCTCAACCGCCACCCTGGAGCACGCCTGGGATGCGGCCATTGCCGGGTCCTCCCGGACCATCTCGTCCTGAACCATAAACCCCAGTAACAAATGTACCATTTCATGGTCAGCAAGAGTGGTAACTGTCACTGGAGAAATAAAACTGAGTTATTGTTTCCAGTTTCAAAAGAACGGCAACAAGTATATAAAAAAAAAAAAAAAACAATCCTGTATGTGATCCTGTCCTCTTCCCCTCAGACACCTGCAAACATCTAATGTTTCACTGAACCCTGCCACATAAATGCATAGCTTCACTCACTAATCCATATGGCTCCAGAGACCATGGTTACATGAGAACTTAAACTGATGGGGCCAGGCAGCCCAGGGCAGCTTAATCTTTTTTAATTCAAATCGACTGAGTCCCATGTGGGCCCGGAGATGATACTCTATATGCTGCAATCAGACTGACCTAGACTTCTCGTGCTCTAAATGATTAATGAAACTGCCTCGAGTTTGTTTCTATGGTGATTGGAAACCCGACCCGGACAGAGGAATCTGCCATTCACGGCGAACGGAACCGAAAGGGGGGGCGGCCCGGGGGACCCTGGCCACTGGTGGGGAAGAGAAGATTCCCAAATGCTTCACGGTCCCCTCCCTGGGCCTGCTGCCCGGCTCGGAGAGTGCAGTGAGGAAGAAAATGGCCCATTTTGGGGGAGTTTTAACTCAACTGAACTGCGGAATTATGTCCCCGCCCCCCAAAGAATTTAGGAATTCTAAAGTATTCCTAAGGCGAATGAGTGAAGGGTTGAGGGAAGACAGCGTTTACCTCACCTTTGGTTTCCTAAAATAAATACATGAATCAAGACCGTGAAATAAAACCACGAAATCTTTTTTTTAAAAGATTTATTTATCCATTTAAGGGGGGTAGAGAGAGAGAGAGAGAGAGAGAGAATTTCAAGCAGACTCCCCACTGGGCCCGAAACCTGATGTGGGGCTCGATCCCCCGACCCTGAGATCATGACTGGAGCTGAAATCAGGAGTCTGTTGCCCAACCGACTGAGCCCCCCAGGGGCCCCCAAATCATGAAATCTTTTGATTCCTTTTTCAGAAAGAGTGTTTTTGCCTATTATTCTCCGGTCATGCTGTTTTCCTCCTTCATTTGAAATAGGTCCTATTTGGCTTCACATGGCAAGACTTTGCTATCAGAACCGACAGAGGCAGGCAACATGGGACTTTGGGGGAATTGGATGCTGATGAAGGAGAAGCGTGGGTATGAACGTTCGTGCCAGAGGTCACCTGCTGTCATCTGCCCAGAAGGACAGTTGGGTCCTGCTTCAGCATGAAGTCCATTGTAGCTTTCCCACAAGAGCCCCAAACCCTGCCCAGGTGCCCCAGCCCCATGACATCCTGCACCATTGGAGAGGTCACACGGGGAATACCAAAGAACATACTTTGCCATTTAAAAATCCAAAGCTTAAGGGCGCCTGGGTGGCTCAGTGGGTTAAAGCCTCTGCCTTCAGCTCAGGTCATGATCTCAGGGTCCTGGGATCGAGCCCCGCATCGGGCTCTCTGCTCAGCAGAAGCCTGCTTCCCCCTCTCTCTCTGCCTGCCTCTCTGCCTACTTGTGATCTCTCTCTCTGTCAAATAAATAAAATATTAAAAAATAAATAAATAAAAATAAAAATCCAAAGCTTAAATGCAGCGTGGCCACTGAATGAGAAATAATGAGTATAAAAGTCGGTGGGGACATCATTCCCTTCCTTCTTTCTTCCCCTGCTTCCCACCTACCTTTCTTCACGTGGTCCCTGGACACCAACTTAAACAGTCCCCTGCCTATAAACCTTTGATGCCCCATGTTCCCTGAATGTTTTCCCTAATTTTCCCATTTTCTGCCATTGCTTTGCGGTTCCCTCCTTCAACGCCATCTGTTGAGACCACCCTCTTTGTTGAAATCATCCCACGCCCCAGTTCGAAAGCCACCCCAGCACAAGGGCACCCTAGCTCCTCAGTCGCAGGGGCTCCCTCCTTCATGCTGTGCCTTTCAGAATAGCGGTCCCAGGCTCTGCCTTGCATTTTGGGACATCCTACTCCTGGCCGGAAAGCTTGGTGTGTAGTGTGTGTTCGATCCACGTTTGTTCAATTGGATTTCGTCTCCTAAACTTACCCCGTGATCCCTGTTTCCGCTAACCACTAGCTGGGAAATTCATCCGGCCACCATGTCTGTCGTCCCCAACAGACTGACGTCTGACGGTCCCCGTTAGCTACTCCCGGATCACCGAAGGCTTCAGGGCTTTGTGGCTCTGCAAACACCCAGAAATGCTTCTGGGAAAGCAACCAGGAGCTGCTTAGATCGGTTCTGGGTCACTCTTAGGACAAGAAGCAGGAGCTGAGGTTTCTGCAGAAGTTTCTCCAAACGAAAACCTTCCCTGTTGAAGGCCTGAGCCTGGTCCCAACCCAGGCTGAGAGCCGTTCGAAGGGCTGTCTACCCCTTTCTGGTGGTGACTCGGCCATGCTGGGGTGCACCTGTCTGGCAGTGCCCTCCCTCCGCCCTCGGCAGGGGAAGGAGAACCTCAGTAAGAACGGGCCTCAGCCGGCCTCTTGCCCATCCAATTCAATGTTTTCACAGACGACCCGCTGGAGAGCAAGCCCTTGGCCTTATCTGACTCTTCCACTGGGGGGAGGGGGTATCGTGTGTGTCTGTTTTGTTCTCTCAAGACACAGTCAGCAACACTTGGGCACGGGGCCCTGGTGAGAAGGGAGTGGCGGCCGTCCAGATGCCCAGGAACAGATACTTGGGTGAGCAGAGACAGGTGACTGCCTCTCTTGGCAGTTGAGAAACCCGAACGAGTTACGTCCCCAGCCTCACCTCCATTTCACGGGATTACAGATCCCAAATCTCTCCCCTGGAGCGCCCCAGCACAAACCTCACAAGATACTCCCCTGTCATTTGTCCCTGCCTCTGCTTCATTTGTTAGATGGACAATCCGTCTGTCCCCGAGTCTGTCACGCTTTGCAAGGGGTAAAGAATATCTCTTCCCTGTCCCTGTTATCTCCCTTTGCCCATTGCCCTGTCTGACCAAAATGTTACTTGTTAGGGCTATGCCTTTTTTTAAACCACATTTTATTTGGAAGGGTTCAGGGAGCTCTCTTTAGAAAGTTCTTCCATGGATGCTCTGAGCACTCGGCCAGAGCCAGGCAGATGGGGTGGCGGGCCGGGCGGGAGAACCTGGGGACCGCGTCAGCCCTGGGGTGAGGAATGTGAGCCTTGCAGGAGACATGGCAAGAGGGAAGTGAAGCCATGAATATTTAGTCGAGGGGGAGGGTGGAATTCGACCCGACGCTGATACGCAGGAGGATTGGACTGATAGCAAAATCTAAAATTAGAAGCCCTCTGTCTTGGGAGTTCAGAGCGCTGGCACTAGAGGAGAGCTGGATTTAAAACTGAACCGGCCACTTACCAGCTGAATGACCTTGGGCAAGTGACTTTCCCTTTCTGTTTCCCCAGCTTCCTCAATCTGCCAAGTGGAGATAATGGAGCATTTCCTCCGCGGCGGTGTTGTGATGAGTAAGTGAGTTCCTGCAACCGTGCCTGGCACATACACGCACTAGCTTTGGTTATGATCGAATAAAGGTCGAAATTAGGTTCTTCCAGAGCCTGTCAGGATCTTTCTCCTAGAGTTCCTTCCGCTGCTCTCCAAAATCCTTCCCCCTCTCCTTTTATTTTTATTTATTTACTTAATTATTTTTTGGAGGAAAGGAGGGTCTAGGCCACCACTCTCCAAAAAAATATAATGCAAAACAGAAGATAAAATGAAATTAAGTTGCAAACACACAAAAAATCAGGTTAAATTAATTTTGCTAATGTATCTCATTTAACCCAGCACACCTAAAATGTTGTCCTTTCAACGCGTAATCAATAAAAAAATCACAAAGGAGGTATTTCCCCTCTTTTTGCGTACGAATCTCATAAATCTAGTGTGTATTTTACGTTTACCGCGTGTCGCAATTCAGGTTCCAGATCGCCATCTAGAATACTCGGTCAAACTTAGGTGCCCATGAGCTGACAGGTGAAAAAGTAGCATTCCACATGCCCGCATTGCTCCAAACAACTGGGTGCGTTTCCAATGGCTGAATCCAGTATCCGTTATTAAATTGGAGTACATTAAAATGAGATAAGTATTCCATTTTTCAGAAGCACTAGTCACATTTCAAGTGCTCAGGAGGCTACAGTCCTGAGCGACATGTGGCTACCGTATTGGACAGCACGGTTCTAGAAGTTGCTAGAAGGAATCAAGCTTAACGTGGTGTCTGGCTATGTGCAACTCAGGCACAAGGAACTGAACGGGAGACTCTGTGACATCCGAGCTTGTTCCTTCGGGGGAGGCGGTAGGGTGGTGTGAGGACAAGGGTGTCCCGGGAATTCTGCCCACCCCTTTGAGAACCAGGATCCACCATCTGTCCTCAGTGCCAGAAATGGTACGCACAACCTCGTCAGTACGGCGCATGACGATTTACTCGTGGAATAAATGAGTGGAAGGAGTGTGGTGTCACAAGGACCCCAACTTCTCTGTCTACATTCCTGAGCAGATCACTTAATGCTCCATCCGCCCAGGAGTTCCATAATGGGCGGCCCTCCACACACCCCACCGGCCAGGTGGGGTCTCCAAGCCCCGCAAGCCCCCTGTCCCTTTGCTTTCAAGGTGTCCGGCTCCAGTTTCCCCACTGACTTCAGGCCTGGCCTTTCCTCCTAACGGAGTGGCCAACAAAGGCCTGCTTTGGTCTCTCTGGCCTGGGAATTCATTGAGAAGAGGCCACAGGCCCATGAGCTGACTCAGGGAACACATAGCAAGGCTGGGAGTTGGAGACTGGGGTTTATAGCTAGTTGGATCCTGAATAGGCTGTGTGACTCTGGGCAAGTCAACTGCCTCTCTGGGCCTCTGTTTGTTTATCTATCATAAGGGCACGCTAATGTTTGTACTGGCCACCTCACAGGGCTGTTGTGAGGACTGAATGAGATAATATATAAGAAAACACCATCAAGAGAAGTACGTCTTATGCAAGCACAGTGAGGTATTATTTTAAGATTTTATTAATAAACACATACCTGTTCCGTCAGACTATCTCAAAGAAGGAAAATGTGTTACTTGAGCACGATGTGGTATTAGTTAAATATTTTGTTAACGAGTTAAACCATCTCTGTTATTTTGTTTGATGCTCTTGAGGGATTTTTTTTATCCAAGAAAGAAAGAAAGAAAGAAGGGAGGGAGGGAGGGAGGAAGGAAGGGAGGGAAGGGAGGGAGGGAGGAAGGAAGGAAGGAAAGAAGGAAGGAAGGAAGGAAGGAAGGAAGGAAGGAAGGAAGAAAAGAAAAAAGAATGACATATTTCATAGAATAAACCAAAGTTGGAGTTTGGGGAATCTAGCCAGACATGTTCTACCCCAGGAACAGAGGGTTCTGGAAGGATACATGAGAAGTGTTTAGAATGTGTAAAGGGATATTACACCAGATCAGGATAATCTATTTTTGGGGGGTCGAGGTTAGCGTGGCAGCAGGAGTGGGCCTAGAGGCAAGCCACAGCTTGGACACGTGTAGGGTAAGGCTCTTGGGGGTGTCCCGGAGCAGTCTGAGGGGGTGAAGCAGGGGTTTAAGCCCTGAGGGCTTCCATACCCAGCCCCGACTAGCTCACCTAGTTTCAAGGTACCAGAAGGAGCTAGAAGGTAACCTAGAAGGAAAGGCTGGGAGCGGGGAAGAGAGGGAAAACCACGCATGAGACCAGGTGCAGGGAAGTCTCTTCCTCTCAGGCTCCTTTGTCACCCGAGGGCTGGACTCTGCCAGGGTGTGGAGTGGGGACCTAGTGACTTTAGATTCGTAGGAATGGAATATGTCTCAAGTGGTGCTCAGAATGTCAGACGCTGCCTCTTGCTAGCCCCCAGTTCAAGGTCATCCCCAGAGAGAACTGAGACCACAAGGTTTGAAGTGAAGTCCTGCCTTGTTGTTTGCTTAACCACCTGCAAAGAGGTGGGGCAGCGGGCTCCATTCCTTCTGTCTGCTTTTTTAAAGAGAGCCCAGCCCTGCCCCGAGGACATTGTGGGTTGGGAGATTCCCATCCACGGGGAGCAAGGATGGGCTGGACCGAAGGAAACCCCCTTTGTCTTTTGGGAATCAAGCATGTAGATTAAGGAGCCAGAGCGCCTGCGGCTAAGTCCTGCCTTGCCACTTCAGTTAGAGTTAATTAACTGTGTTCCTCAGTTTCTCCATCTGTAAAATGGGACAATAATAGTACCTACCTCAAAGACTGTTACTAAGGGAAAAACGAGTGAGTATTGCAGAGCACTTAGAATGGTAGCCGTTACGTTCTTTTTATGTAGATACAGTTTTTCTAAAGGACCCCTGACTATTTGATTCACTTGGCAGTGTCTTCAGCCTCTAGTGGGCACTCAGTAAATAGCTGTGGAAGGAAGGAAGTGCTCTCTCAAGGACAGCTCTGGAAACAGAGCGATACTTTGCTAAGCCATAGAAGGCACTTCTGGGGGAGACGGAAGAAGTGAGCAGTGGCAGCAAGGGTCTCTGCCGAACCTTTGCCTTGCGAAGGGGGGCAAGACTGGGCTGTCTTCCTTTGCTCTTGTCCCACTCCTCTTGTTGTTTCCCCCATGTGTTTAATGAATGTTTATAGGCAACCACTTTCAAGGGATGCCCCGTGAGGGGCCTGCTCAGAACACTCCAAGCCCCTGTCTAGCCCTGCCCATTGGCCCTGTCCACCTCTGGGTCAACGCCGGAGAGTGGCAATTACTGGCTGGCCAATTAGACAAAAGCTCCCTCTAGCTAGACTCCAGAACAGTCCAGAAACATAGGCCAATTTTCCTAAGGACATGGGAGTTGACACCACACTGAATATCCTCCCCCCCGCCCCCACACCCACCATATTTGGGGGAGTCAGGGGCAATGATAGAGGGTGGGGTTAAGAAGAGGGAATGAGGATGAAATCTCTCTGCCATCGTCCTGTGTACTTAGCTGCCTCTAACTTCCAAGGGGCAGGGGACTCTGAAATGTCCCTTCCCCTGCCCATGCCTGTTGCGACCCACCCCTGCCCCCAGGCCTGGTTCAGTGATCTGACCGGAGCTCCATTTTGATAACATGATGGGGGAGCATCGGCTCTGGGCCAGGCACCGTGCCCTTGATGGTATGTAGCAAAATGGCGGGGAGGGGGAATCTTCCAGCTCCCTACTGCCTCTGGCTGTGTGGGGAGCCTCGGGCGCCCCCTCCAATGCACCACTGGCTTTCCCCTGTCCCCTACTTGTCTCCCCACCTTCCACTCCATCCACCTTTTCACTATCCTCAGCATAAGCTTCGTGATGTATTTTGGCTCTGGATCTTTGCTGATTTCATTCTCCCTTCCTGGAATGACCTTCCTATTTGTATTGCTCAATATCTACCCAGATCCCACAGGTCTGTCAAGGTGCTCCTTCTCCAAGCAACCTTCCGGCCCGTGGGATCTCATTTTCCCTGCAGTCCCGGCTCTCACCCTCTGTAACCTCTTGGGGCTTGGGGCTGCAGGCCTGGCGGGCAGCCGTACCTGACTTCTCACATTCATGCTTTGTCTTTCAGTGCCCCCGAGAGCTGGACCGTCCGTCTGCCATGCTTCTGGGAGTCCTCCCCGGCTTCACCGTCCTCTCCCTGACTCCCTCCAGGACCTGAGCACACAGTGGCTGGTCAGGAAATACCCGCTAACGGACTGATGTTCTAGCCAGGAGTTCAGACTCTATTAGAAAGCGTGGGAGCCCATTCTGCCCAGGCAATAACGTATCCATGCCGGGGCGGCCTTGCCTGCTGTTCGGTCCTACGTAACACAGGCCACCGCTGACATATCCATGGGAAAATTAATTGCCCTGGATGCAGCCCCAACTGAGTTCTCTGATACCGGCCTGCTCTTTCTGCTGATCTGATTGGACAAAACGAAGGGCCTTCCTCCCTCAGTTAAGTCCTTATTCACCTATGGAATGATTTTGCTCTAGAGAGAATGAATGACAATGGTCAGAAGTGTACTGAGTATCACTAAAATTCGGGCATCACTTACTATGTGCGGACACTGTGCCAAATGTTTCCCACGTGTCATTGCATTTCACTGCTATGACACCGGTGGGGAACTCAAGCTCGAGGGCTCGAGCACCCCCACTTTGGTCATGGGTGGCCTGGTCCACTGTTGCCTGCTGTGTGATTTTTGGCAAGCGTGTTAACCAGCTATAAAACGGAGGTGATAAAAGTACCTGCGGCAGGATTCTTGCCAGCGTTGGAGAGATGGTGTATGCGAAGTGCTTCGAAGCACATAGTCTACACCTTGAAGGTATTTTAGCGGTTATCGTTATCAGTGTCCATTTTATAGGTGGGGAAACTGACTTCCGGGGTAACAAAACAGCTTGGCCCAAGTCACAGAGTTTATAAGTGATATGTTAAGATGTGAGCTTCCTCTAGCTTCATACTCCTTGGTTGCAGTCACTATACTCTACAATGCATCACAAATGCATTCATCTTCTTTGTAGCGGGCCCCGTTCTGGGCAGGAGGCAAACAATTACCTTACGTAAACTTCCAAATAATTCTGTGAAACAAATTTATCTCTCTCTCTCTTTTTTTAAAGATTTTATTTATTTATTTGACACAGAGAGAGCACAGGTTGGCAGAGCAGCAGATAGAGGGAGATAGAGAAGCAGGGCTCTCTGCTGAGCAGGGAGCCCGATGTGGGGCTCGATTCCAGGACCCGGGGATCATGACCTGAGCCGAAGGCAGCCGCTTAGCCGGCTGAGCCACCAGGCACCCCACAAATTTATCTCTTGGGCAGGGAGAAGTCTGGGAAGAGCTGCCAGCTGGGCCAATATGTGAGGACAGGGTCTCAGGGCTTGCAGGGGAGGGGGTCTCAACACCACTCGAGAGGTCAGGAATGTCTTCCTAGAGTGGAAGCTTCACCTAAAACAGCTGTAAACTTGATGAAAACAAGATTTCTTCTTTGTTTTGTTCATCACTGTATGCCAGCTCTCACACTGTGCCTGATATACAGTAGGTGCTTAATAAGTATTTACTGCATAGATAGAAAGTGAGCTCTCAGTTACATTCCAGGCAGAGAAAACAGGCTGTGCAAAGTCCCAGAGGCGGGAGAGAGGGCATCCATGGGGGGGGGGGGTGTGTGGTTACTAAATTGGTTGAGCCCCTTCTACACCACGGGAATGTGCTATAAGGCAGGTGAAGTTCCTTCTGGGCGGGGAAGGACCAAAAGGCTCACAGGAACCCACTCCTGCTGAGCAAGGAAGCAGTGCTCACCCTAGGCTGGAAACCCTTGGGAGTAATGAAGAAGACTGTCCTTGTGCCTCTTAGACACAGGTGGGTTGGGGACAAGAGGCCGACAGACAGAGGAGAGCCATTGGTAGGTGGCAAATGAAAAAACCGTGAGTGGCCCCAGTCCATGAGCTGAATCCTGGCTCAGGCTTCGAGGCTGCAGAGGAGGAGAAATGCACAGCTGAGACAGCCTAGAAGTCTGACATCCTACGGGTACAGCTGAAAGCAGCCCTACCTCTCTGGAAACCAATTCAGGTAAATAGTACTAAGTAATCAATCAGTTCATCAAAAGTTCAGAACATTTTCCAGCACCTTCTGATGTGCAAAGGCCTTTCACCTGCATCTCTGAGCTGGGAGGGACCTCAGGGTGCAGGGAGATCCACCAGGGCTTGATCCCAGGATCCTGGGATCATGACCTGAGCTGAAGGCAGACGCTTAACCACTGAGCCATTTCCTCCTCTGCCTCTTAAAGATGCAGTCCATACAACAACATCAACAACAACAACCAAAGGGAGGAGGTGCTGTGGAAGAGCCCTCTGTAAACTAACTTGGCAGGTGGTCTTAGACACACTACCCGCAACTCCTCAGGGCTCTGTTTCTTTATTTGCAAAATGGAGAAAATGGAGATGGCCCCTAAGGTCCCTTCCAGCTCCAACTTCCTGTGGTGGGGACCTAATTAAACAGTTGATTATCAAATGAGGGCAATATAAAACACACTGCATCACCCAAGAGTGGTGGGGACAGTTTGGATGTGTCTCTGAAGACTGGAAAGCTCCTTAGGGCACATGGCTTCAGAACATGACAGGGACGTGGATGTTGAGGGTACTTGGGCTGCTCTAGCCAGTCTGGGTGTCCATCTGCTTGGCCAGTATAGTAAGGACGACACCTGGAAAGCACGGAGTTCCTAAAGCAGGTTTCCTACCCACTGCCAACGCTCGGGGTTTATTTCTATGGACTCCGCGGCCCAGCCCGTTGGCGGGCTCACCCCAGCCCAGCCCGGTCTCTGGTGGACACGTGGGCCGCATTTCGCTCCCCCAGACTGCAGACACTTTTGGTTCCTCTAAGTAGCTTTGACAGAGCTCAGTGGTATTCCTGGATGAAAGCTGTTTTCTTTTAAAAAACAGATGTTGATGACAATAAAGTCTGAAGAGAAGACTACAATATAAGTGGATTTTTAAATCACTTCTACTTAGAGGAATTTACAGGACATGTTTTAAAAAATATAGCCCCCTACATGATTCCTATTACTAGCTCCATTGATGAAAAGGCTCAACCACATTTGGCTTAACATCCTTAATACAAAGGGGCACCTCAAAACACATTTCCAGATGAAAAATGATGTAGATTTTTTTCCCTTTTCAATTAGACCCTACTTTCTGTCAGTGGGGCTCCCCTGCTACCCTTTACTTGCTTTTTAAAAATTAAAAAAATAACGCACGCAGTCTCTTTCCATTTATGAGACAATAAAAACAGAGAAGCAAAAAGGTAAATGATGATTTTATGGGTATATTTAACTTTTGTGAAAATAGGGAACACATCAATATGATTAAAAATTTAAAAGGAATGAAAAGATAGCAAAACCTTCCCTCCCACTCCACATCAGCCCCTGTGTTGCCCTCCCCAAAGGTGGCCAGCATTAATCATTTTTTGGGTGCGTGTTACCCTTCCAGAGCTACGTTACTCATAAACAAACACAAACCTGCTATTATTTTCCCTTTTTTAAGGTAGCATACTCATATACTGTTCTCTCTATTGTGTTTTCATCTTAGCAATATATCCTGGAGATCATTCCTCTTCATTACAGAAAGACTCCTCTCGTTCTTTTTTCAGCTGTATAGTATTTCATCCCAATTTATTCAGTAAGTCCCCTTTGGATAGGTAGTTGGATTGCTTCCAGTCTGTTGCTGTTACAAAAAGTCTAGAGAAGAGTGCCTTGTATATGCATAATTTCTCACATATGCTCATATATCCATAGGATAAATTCTGAGAAATGGAAGTTGAAGGTCAAAAAGATGTGGGCATTTGTAACTTTGACGGATTAAACTTTCAGTTTAAAATCACCTATGATCCTTTCTCCAGTGTTAGTCATGCTAACATTTTTATGTCTAATTTTCCAGAGTCGCTCATTGAACAAGCATTTACTGAGTCCCTAGGGGCTAAGTGTTTCGTTAGGCGCTGGACAGACAACACTGAACAGAACCAACTTAGAGAGCGGGGGTGGGGATGCACACACGTGGGGCCAAGCAACTGGTATGAATTGCTCCCTGACACTTGGGTGTGAAAGAAAGATTCCCCCCACATCCCATCAAATTTGGCTCTCAACGCTACCCATGCCAAGGTCTGCGCGAAGTTCAACATGAGTTGTTGGGGTCATTTCCTTTCCCATGAATTGTACCAAAATCCTGGGGTTTTTGTGGCCAGAAAATCGGAGGCGGCTCTCGAATGCCCGGCCCACCGTCACAGTCCCTGTGGGTATGCTGTCCTGCCTGCTCCCAGCGCCATTCCCAGCAACCCCCGTGTGGTTCCCACCAGCCCCTGTTGCTTCAGAGTTGAGGCACCAGCTTTCCAACCTCAGAGGAAATCCTCGCCCCCACTGCATCCGACCCCTGGGAGTTTACTCAGTTCCTTGTGCAACCCCCTCTGCCTTGTTTTCAAAATACCAGCTTCCATTCCTTCCTTCCCTTGCCTAGTGCCCGTTGCCTCCTCAGAAACCCGCCAGCACCTGGGAGATGTGACCCTCCCAGAAGAGCTAAGACACCGGACCCCAGAGTTAAGCTGCTTTGAGAACTGGGGAAAGGGAAATCACATTTTCCTTCCTGGGATGTCTGTATCCATGGGAATAAAAATACGTATGTAAATGAATAATCCCACTGCATAAATAAATTAATGAAAATAGAATTGCAACCGTGGCGAGCCTTGTCCGATTCGCCCCTGTATTCCCTGCACCTAGAATAGTGTCTGACACATAGTGAGTGCTCAATAAATGTCTGTTGGCTGAAAGAACGGAGCATTATGAAGCATGGGGCTGGACTAAGGAACGACTCAGGGAGAGCATTGGGGCTAGTGGTCACTGAGCTGGCCTGGGGGGTCAGGGACAGTTTTTCCTAGCTGCCATTTCTACCAATCCTCGAGGATCCGGGAGCTGGATGGGGAGAAGATGTCCAGACTAAGGGAGTGGAAGAGCATTTTCGGGGAAGTGAGCCCAGAAGGAAGCCTGGGGCAGAGGTGGTGCCGGAGGTGACAAAGGAGGGCGGAGACCAGTCTGTGAAGGATCTTGTAGGATGTGGTGAGGGGTGTGGAAGAGTATGCAAACCAGCCACGTGAAAGCTCGTGGAGATTTTAAGGTGGGGAATCAAGGGGTTTTTAAGAATCTCTTTACATTTTGCGGGATCTCCCTGGCAGCCATATCAGTGGCTTGGAGCAGAGGTGTTTAAACCGGATGGCAATCTTCCCATCCCCGCAGGAAGACGTGAACGGTGCGGGGACGGTGGACAAGGGCGCGCAGATTTAAGATGTTGTTTAGAGATAGACTTGATAAGACACGCTTATGGATCGGATGTGGGAGACAAGAGGAAGAGGAAGATTTTAAGAAGATTCCCGTGTTTATGGTGGGCTGCGAGCAACAGTGAGAGGTAAGGGAATGCCGTGCAGGAAGAGGCGGTGAGCCCGGCTGGGTGGGGTGTACCCAGAGGGTTAGGTGTTGGACTAAGAGCAGTGTCCCGGGTCAAGTCCTGTCTCTGCCTGCTCAGCTGAAGGTGACTGGGTTTCCTCTTCGCTGCACTTCCATTTCCTCATCAGGAAGGAAATAATAATAGTACCTTCCTACATTTTTATGGGGGTTAATCGACATCATCTATATGAAATGCTTCTCATAGTGTCTTTTACATAGTAAAGCACCTCATAAAATTTCGCTGTCTTTATCATCGACTTCTAAATTGGCATTTAAAACAGACGGACGGCATTGCATTTTGGGAATAAATTATTTACCCTAATCTCTAGTTGGATTGTCACTCTTTAAAAAAATATTGAGGCAGAACTTCCGGCTCTGGATTAAGATGGAGATTGGCAAACCCTCCTCCCCCAAAACTATGAAGCCAGACAAAATGGACAAAAATAACCACTTTGGTCCCCTGGAAACTGAGCAAAGGGATAACAATCCTAGGAGCGGTTATGCTTGAAAACTGCCGGATTTAGGGCAAGGACAGT
>CM052811.1:53566667-53656531 GCA_028533885.1 Nasua narica
AACTCATATAACTCAATAATAAAAAGACAATCCAATTCTAAAGTGGGCAAAATACTTGAACAGACATTTCCCCAAAGATCTACAATAGTAAATAAGCACATGAAAGAAGGTGTAAGCTCACCAGAAAAACACAAATCAAAACCATAACGAGATATCACTTCAGACTCCTGGTTTAGCTACAGTCAAAAAGACAGAAAATCACTAGTGTGATTGAAGATGTGGAGAAATCAGCTTTCATACGTTACTGGTGGAAATGTAAAATGATGTAGCTGCTTCATTTTTTTCATAAAAGCCTTTCGGCGGTTCCTCAAAAAATTAAACAGAGAGTGACCATATGACCCAGCAATTTTACACAATTCTAGGTATATAAGAGAATTGAAAACATGTTTGTATAGGAACTTGTTCATAGCAGCCTTATTCTTATTTACGGTAGCTAAAAAAAGGGAAACACTCCACACATCCATTAATTGATTAAAGGAGAAACAAAATGTGGTGTATCCATTCAATGGAATATTCTTCAGCCATAAAAAGGAATAAAGTACAGAAACACACTACAACATGGGATGACCTCAAAATCATTATCCTAAATGAAAAAAGCCAGACACAAATGAAATGTTCAGAGTAGGCAAATTCGTAGAGATACAAAGTGGATGGGGGGCTGTCCATCACTGGGGACAGGGTCCAAATAGAAAATGGAAAGTTCTATTAATAATGACAGGATTTCTTATAATTCATTGAGTTACATAGTAGTGATGGTTGCAAAACTCTATGAAATTATTAAAATACTGAACGGTAAACATTTTTTAAAAGGTTGAATTTTAGGTATATTAATTATGTCTCATAAAGCTCTTCTGTATTAGAAAAACAGCTGATGGGCTTTAAGCCTTGGTCCTAAATCCTGTTCTTTTCTCTATTCCTTCTAGCTGAGCTCTTCAACCACTCCAGCTTTCACTGCAGTTGAAAAATCTGTCAACCTCAAGTATCTGTCTCTGTCATGAACCCCTCCTCTGCATTCCTCTGAATTGCCCACTTGGAAGTTACGACAGCATCTCTAGTTCACCATGAATGAGGCTCGAGTTTCGCATTCCCCTTCGCCACCAATACCTGCATGGTCTTCCTTCAGCGTTACCCATTCAGCAAATGGAAGTTGGAAATAGAATAGAAGGAAGTGCTTTCCTTCAAGCCTTGCTGGTGTTGAGCAGGTCCAGTAGATGCCAGACCTTTTCCTGGGCTTGGGTTGATAGTCTATGCTGTGGTGTTGATATGGATGAAGACTTCAGTGTCAGCTTTATGGCTGGTAGAGTCAATATTAGGAAATGTGGCTTAATTTCATAGCATCAGGTGATTTCCCAACATGGAACCCCAGAGGCAAGTGAGTTGAACATTCATAAGCAGAACCAATTTCTGTAGGGCCCTGCTTCTGCAAAACTTAGTGCAAAGAGGAACAAGCAAGGAGGCCATTTTGGTGGACAGGAACCCAGAGGAGGGGTTTGGGTAAGAGCTATAAACTTTGGGGTTCATGGGTACCTTGAACACAACTGAGCCACGGGAGCAGAAGAGATTGTGAGGGGAGAGCATAGAGAAAGAGTAGGATTCAGGGATAAGGCTTGAGGCCATCCACTTTTAAAGGCTATGTAAAGGGAAACAACCCTATGAAGAAGACTGAGGAGCCACCAGACATAGGGTAAAGCCGCTGTGGCATCATGGAGTCAACGGAAGAGAGGGTTCCAGAAAGAGGGAGTTCTGTACCAATCCTCCTTGACACAGGACATTTGCATACATTGTTTTCTGTTGGAATGTTCTTCCCCACTTCTTTTTTTTTTTAAGACTTTATTTATTTATTGTAGAGAAAAAGGAAGAGTGTGAGAATGAGCAGGAACTGAGGGAGAAGGATAAGCAGACTGAGCGTGGAGGCCAATCCGGGGTTTGATCCCAGGACCCTGAGATCATGACCTGAGCTGAAATCAAGAGTTGGACGCTCAACTGATTGAGCCACCCAGGTGCCCCTTCCCCACTTCTTTATCTGCTTAACTTTGACTCCTCTATTGAGTCTCTATCAAAATGAAATTCCCTCAGAGAGACCTTCCCCAATCCCTGACTGTTAGCCCCAAGCGAGTCTCTCTCTTCTTTTACGTGCCCTCAAGGCAAGTGAGTGTCCTATATGACTTATCATAATTGAGTTGGTTGAAATGGGACTAATATAAGTGTAATTGTATTGACTGAAATGTAATTAAATGCCGAGGCATCATTTCATGTCCCCATTTCCCATCCTTCCATGTTGTTTCCATGACAGTCTGTGCTAGTCACCTCTCTAACCCTTTGCTCAAAAATGTTGACGAATATACAGGAGAGTGAAGGAACCAAACCATTGTAAGGGTTCCATGTGATAAGATAGGTTTTTGGCTCACTAATGTATGGGTGTCACCTCTGGAAATAGCGGCTCTCGGCAGAAAATGCACTGGCTTAGTACATACATTTCCTACTAAAAAAGGCAGGGAAGAAAACGTTTTCAGACTTGGAGCTGAACTTGACTGAGGGCTCCTTCCAAGAAGCACCGCAGAGATTATTCTGCTATGACTGTTGACCTTCGTGGAGGATTTGAAAACCCACACCTGCACAAGGGAAGGCCCTTCATGCCTTGTGAGTGTTAGGTGAGTGGCACCGAGTACTTGGCAGTGGGGAGGTCTGCGCTCTCTTCTATAAAGATTTTATGGTAGTGACAGTACGGATGAGAGGCTTTCTCACATGTGGCAGAGCAGAGGTCGCCTTTTGCAGCTCCGTGTCACTTGCAGCAATAAACCTTTTATGACGGTCCTGCTATCTTGCACTCCACGTACACCTTCTTGGCTAATTTCGGTCTCATTCTCTTCTCCCTAAGGGAGGGACCCAAAGGGAGACTGATGTCACAACCATGTATGGGGTCCTAAAAGGAGCCAAAGCCCTCTTGAGCTTTGCAGTTTCCCCCTTCGCCTGGCAGAGGCCAAATTGAAGTTCCACGAGCCAGTCACTCACCGGGTGTGCGCTAGGCGCCTGCCTAGACCCCATCTGGGATATCCTATATGCACTCAGTATTGGGGAGTGCCAAACACTTGGACCTGGCCACCCTCAACCATCTGTGCTGTAACGTGCCCCTGCTCACTATTAGGACTTAACCCAACGGCAGTATAAAACCTACAGAGCCCTACAGAGACGTTAAAAGGCATGCTGCTGGATTCACAACTTTGCCTCCTTCCCAAAGCTTGGTCGGGGAGGCCTGAGATGAGGGGGAGAGGCTTAGAGGAACGCATCTTGGAGAAGGATCGTTTTCTCCTCCACCATCAACGAGGATTGCTGGGTGTCTGGTTGGGCATGCTGTATCCTGTGCATTCTGACCTTGACCTTTGCCCTTTCCCGCTCTTCCAGAACCTTGGTCGTCCCACTGTGGCCAACCACATGCTCTAGTCCCATGCCTTCCACGTGGTCCAACTTGCGCTACTGGCAACCAATAAAAACAAGCTTAGGGGTGAGAGCAGAGACTCAGGGGTGAGACAGACGAGGGTCTGAGTACTGTGTGACCTTGGGCAAGGTACTTAGCTTTTCTGAGTTTCTGTTTCCTCACCTGGAAAACTGGAATAATAACCGCCAGCTCCTCAAGAGGTAGGTGGAGGAATACGTGAGCTAACATAGGCGAAGCGAGTGCCTGGAACGTGCAGGTAGACAAACAAACGTCAGCGGCCACCACCGTCGCCGACGCCCGCACCAGCTCATCCGCATACCCGTCGTGACTGTACTCATCAGTCTTATTGCAAGGAACAGAAGCCCACGTCCAATGAGTTTAAGCCAAGAAGGAAAATAATTTAGTTCATTGAAAATTCTAGACCCATGCTGGATTGAGTTTGCACAATCTTGTCCATGCTTGATCTCTCTCTGTCCAAACCTTACCCTACCTCTATCTCGGCCTCACCTTGTGGCAGTTGGTCCAAAAGGCAACCAGGGGACTCAAGTGTGCAGAGGCGCACCCCCTTCTCTTTCCACCGAAGGGCCTGTGCATATGCATGTGGACACCCCAGCCCACGGGCCCAAGCTCCATCCGCAAGCCCGCCTCCCGGAAAACAGCCCCTCCTTGGCCACCCCTTGGCCACCGATCTGGATTCTATTTCATGGGTCCTGGAAATAGATTCAGGGCTGTTTGCGCCCAGAATTCTGGGGTCCTGGATGTCAGGAGCATAGTCGAAAAGTGGAGAGTGGAAAGGCCGTAGGCCAAAGATGGGTGTGTTCACTTGGTCCCACGGGACCATTGTCACCCCCATGGGGAAGGGTGGGCTGGAGGGGCCCAAGTGGGGCTTCTGATGTGCAGGGGCCCAGGCTGATAGGTCTAAGAGAGGTATTTATTTACTATACAGCAGATTCGTTCATGCGGTGACGGTCGTGAAACTGTCTAAGAACAACTCAAGACAGGACCTGGCTAAGTATTACGGAGTTTCAAAGAGGAGAGACCCCTGCCAGCAGGGGGGAGTTCCTCCAGAAGCCGGCCTTGCGGGCTGGAAGATGAGGAAGGGACAGGACATAGGTCAGGGCCTGCCCAGTGAGGACAGCAGTGTGAAGAAAGGCATGGGGTCACAGCACACCATGGGTTGGGACAGCAGGGCGCCCAGTCTAGGAAGCAGAGGGTGTGTGCATGGAGAAAGGGGATGGCCGGTGGGGCCCGGGGAGGCGTTTACAAGAAAGGTAAGGGGACTCCAGGTCCAAATCTGCTACAGCTCGAGCTGGGGAGTCTCCGAAGGTTTGTGAACGAGGAGGATGGTTGAAGGTGGTGCTAGAGGGGCGCCAGTGGGGGGCTCAGTCGGTTAAGCATCTGCCTTCAGCTCAGGTCATGAGCCCAGAATTGAGCCTGGAATTGAGCCCTGCATCGCTCCTGGCTCGGCAGGGGGCCTGCTTCTCCCTCCCCCTCCGTCCTCCCCCTACTCCTGAACTCTCTTTCCTTTTCTCAAATAAATAAAATAAAATCTTTAAAAAAGGAAGGAAGAAAGAAAGGAAAAGAAAAGAAAAGAGAAAAAAGAAAAAGAAGAAGAAAGAAGAGTTTGAGAAAGCTAGGCCTGGGAGCACCGTGCTGGTGGACCACGGGGTCCCCCGGAGCTGAGATTCGGGCTAGTGGCCGAGGAACCGGACAAGGCTTCCTGTTAGGACGATGACAATAATTCGGGAGGTGGGGGGAGGAGGGAGCCCTGATGCACGGTCAGTGGCGGAGGCGAGGCTGGCAGAGCGAGCGCATCCCGAGTCCAGAGCTGACGTCCCCAGGCCCGATGCCCGGGCCCAAGGGAGCCAGCCGCACGCAAACTCTTCCCCAAACTGAGCTGTCGGGCCGCATCAGGAGGACGCACATCCAGTCTCGCTCGTGGTCAGGACGACCAACTTTACAGCACCAGGTGTTTGCTTTTTGATTTTGCTCCAGTTCCCTGCTGGGCCAGTTGAACCCCGTGAGTCCCTGCAACCTGGCCCGGCCGGGGTCACTGCCTCTGGGTGCCCTGTGGGCAGAGCTGGCGCCTCAGGCTCAGGCTGACGCGTTGGTGAAGTTCCTGTGGCCAGAACTGAGGGCTGTTTCCTGGCTGCCTGTGCCGGGCGGTTTATAGGGCCCCGTCTGTCAGCCAGGAGAGAAGGCGAACTGGAATGTGTTTGTAGAGGGGGCTTCCAGGCCTGGCCGGGGCCTGCCGGCTTCGCCTATGAGGAAAGGGAACCGCAGGCGCCTGGCCAGCCCCATGACTGCAGCCGCGAGCCAACAGGTCCGGGCGGGTCCTCTGGGGCCCTGGCTCCCAGAGCGGGGGGCACTCGGAGGGGCCCAGGGGGATTCCTGAGTGAGAAGAAAAATCAGGCAAGGCCATGTGAACCCACCCCAGCCTTTAAGCCAGGCAATGGATAATTATGAGGTATCCACCAACCCACAAGTATGTACCGATCACGTTTCGGACCTGCATGGTGATCAGTGCCACAGTGAGGGGAAGAAGAGATCCAAAGGACTTCTGAAGAACCTAGGGCTTTGAGCTGAAGGACTTTGGTTCAAGTCCCAGCGCTACCTTTTACTGTTTATGTGGACTTAGCAAGTCTTCTAACCTCTCGTCCTCAGTTTCCACATCCGTAGGATGGGCAGAGAAATACAATCCATCTAAGAATGTTGATATGAGAAATGAAGGAGATCACCTATAATGATAAGTAATTAACTGAGAGATACTTATCCTGATCGAATAAGTAGAGATTAATAAAATTTGGAATTTTATAATTTTTTTAAAAATAATTATGGTTTGCTTTGAAATTTAGTGAGGTCTGTGAAACTTTTTCTTGCTCCTAAGGAACATGTAACCTGCTTGGAGAAGTAAACACACACACATGTGCAACAGAAATAAATACATAACACAAAGAAAATAATTTGTGTTTTGTGAAACACCATATTTTTGGAAATAGAGGGTAAGAGCCACTTCGTATTTCCTCAACTTTGGCCCAAATAACTTTGGTTATTTTCTTCCTTTCTTGTTGTCACTTCTCTGGAAGCATTTGGTTTCCTCAGAGGCTCTTGAAGGTAGAAAATGTCTATGGTCAGAAGCCACTGTCCTCACAGCCCTGTTTACGGATGGGACACCCAGGGCCCGAGGAGAGGAGAAGCTTTGTGCCACAGGTTATACATTTCAGAAGCCGTAGGACTGGCCCTTGACCTCAGGCCTCCTCTTCTTTCCAATCCCCTCTGCTGCCCTCCAAGCTGGCCCCCATTCCTAGTGTGTAAGTTCTGGGCCCTGACTCCCCGCCCACTTCATGGCAGGCCATGCCTTGCTTTCCTTTCCGGGGGGAGTCCTCGCAGAACCACAGGGGCAGAAAACTAGGTCTTTGAAAACATTAATTCTGGAGTAAAAAAAAAAAAAAAACACCAAAAAACCCCAAACAGTGAACCAGAATAATGGGAATTTTCAGATGGCAGCTGGGTGGAGGGACAGGTGAAACAACGGAGTCAGAGGCGCCTCTCAGAGGAACCCCCCAAATGTGGCAGAGAGACGAAAGTCATCTGTCTGCGGAATGGCAGCAGGTCCTGGTCGCTTCAGCTGCTTCTGGGCGTCCCCCCATCCAGGTCAACCCACGTGTATGCGCTCCGCTCCAGTCAGCCCCACGGCACCCGTGTTTGTGGAAGGGGTCTGTGCCCAGCCTTTGGGGTGTATCCTGCTTCCCTCCTTTGAGGGCAAGGTCCTCAAGGGTGAGGACCGGCTCTCATCCTTTATCTTCAGACCCGTTCTGCTGATGCCTGCGGTCACCCAGGAGCCAAGCGTGTGGGGCCGCTGAGCTCGCGGCGGGGCCCGCTCTGGCCAGAACATTGCCTGTTGCCTGCAGACGCGTGTCATCGGCAGAAAGGCAGACCTGCTTCCCCACAGTGATCGAACCTCGGGCCTGAGCTTCCCAAACACTTTGGCCTTTTCCCTTGGAACTCGTCTGCCAGAAGGTTCTCCCCAGGAGAAGTATCCACTCCGTAGTTTCTGCCTGCCCCCCTCACATGCTGCCTTAATTACCCTCTGTGCCTCCAGGGACAGCAGTGGGCGCAGGGAATGAAGGGAATGGCAGGGCGGAGGCACTAAGGAACCGTCTCGGTGATCCGATAGGAGGGACAGATGTGTGTGCTTCTTTCTCTAACAGAAGGCCCTCAAGGGCAAGAATCTGATGTGTCCGGTTCACCTTTATATTCCCAGCACTGAGGGAAGTGCTCTGCTTAGATTCAGTAAATATTTGCTGAGGGAATGAGACACAGGCTTTCCCACCAGCTCAGCCCTTCCTGAGCTCTGGGGGCCTTTCAGCTTTTTCTCTCTCTATTGTTGTAGTTCTCCGGCTGTGTTCTGTACCGTGGGATACCTCGCAGAAGCCTAACGTCGAGTGGAAAAGAAAAGTCAGGAGCAGGCGATGACGTTCCATATTAATCTATCATACCTCCAAGTTCTAAAACAAGCCAAAATAAAGTATGCTGTTCAGAGAGGCCTTGCCTATTAGCAGCCACTGCCACAATAATGGTGCGTGACAAACTGAGTGGCTCGCAGACCTCCACGTGGTCTTACTCGGGTATCTGGATCGGCTGGGAGCTGGCCGGGCTGATCTGGGCTTAGTCGGGCTTGGTTCCTAGTTCAGAGGGGGTCCGGCTCTGCTCCACACGTCTCCCATCCTCCTGGAACTGGCAGGTGACCCGGAGCTCTTTTCTTTTCATGGCAGAGGCAGAGATACAAGAGGACAAAATGGAAATGTGATGTTTCTTAAGGTTTAAGCTCGGAACTGGCATCCGTCACTGCCTGCAACGTTCTTTTTTTTAATTTTTAATTTTTTTTAATTTTTTTTTTTTTTTTTACTGCCTGCAACGTTCTACTGGCAAATCTAACATCATTGGGCGGGGGAATGTATCCCACCTCTAACAGGAGGAACCACAAAGTCATATATCAAAGGGTATCTAAAGGACCCAGAATGATAACGCAACCTACCGCAAAATGTAACTAACTGGCCAAACTATAAAAAAAAATCAAGAGGACAATGAACACAAAATTCTGGATAGTTTGATTTCGGTGGGGGAGGCGGGAGCAAGGAAAGGGAGGGATATGCGTTGTAACCGCCTCGTTGTCCAATGGGGTGGTGGCTTCACAGGCTTTATGACTACTATGTTTTATAATTTGCATACATATTATTCTGTACGTGTCCAATGTTACATAATAAAAAAAAAGCAAGTTCAAACACATAAATAAAGGATGCGATCCACTGATAGGAGAGTTTCCGTGCTAACCTTGTATGTTGTACAATTCTAAGATAAACAGAAGCTGAGACCTCTGCTTGGGAAAGCGTCTGAACATTCAGGAGTAATTCGGCAAGGAGCACACAGGTTAGGAAAGAGAAGTCAGCCCGTGCTCATTCTGGCTGGGCCCAGCCCCACACTAGGTCCAATGAGGAAGATGAAAAGAAATGGTCTCTGCACTTAGGGCTCTAGGAAGATTCTAGAAAATAATTTGGGTTGCAGCTGTGGGGTATCGCTGAGAGCCCAGGCTTTGCCTCCAATCTCGTTAGCCTCAAATCCCAACTGAGACACTCAGCACCTGTGCGACATTGGGAAAGTTACTTAGTCTCTCTGAGCCTCTTTCCTTACCCATAAAGGAGACAAGTCTACCTTGGAGGGTTGCCACGCACCCTCGAATAAACGAGTTTTATTTGCTTTCGGATGTTGAGCAGTGAGCCTGTGTGGCACCGTGAGTTGGGCAGTGGAATTTACTTTTCCAAATCTCCATCGCCTTCTATAATATGCTGATTACTAACATTTTTCTTCAAAAGGTAAGTCAGGTGATTTAAATTAAATATCGTGTATGATGAACCTGACACATACAAGGGGGATCAATAAATCCCTCCTGCTTCCAGCCTCTACTCAGCTTCTTTCTAGATATGGCACAAAGAAGGTGGGGGAAAGAGGTCAAGTTCACAGCCAGGTGCCTTAAGAAGATGGGTGTGGATATCGAATCCCGGCCTTCTTGGATGGAATGGGAGGGGTGTCTCAGGTGTGGGTACTGGGAGCAAGCTTGGGCCCGGGGAGGGATTATGTTTTCCATTACCCAAACATCTCTGATTTCAGCCTCCAATTTTGGGAAGCAAAATAATTTTGGCCCCCCACACAGTATCTGTCTCTGGAACTGATTATCTGCTTTGTTAAGTTCAGAGGCATTCTGATAAGGGTAATTGAATTAGGCTTCTCAGGGCTCCTAGAAGCAGGCTCGCTGCCACAGTAGGGGGTCTCTCTGTCCGGGTCCCCTTAGCCGCAGGCTCTGGTCATGGAGCATGCTCTCCTGGGGTGCCCAGTGCCTTGGGCTTTGCCTTTGAAGATCTTTGCAGAGATGGACCCTGTCCACCCTTCCAAGGCCCTCCGTGCTTCCCTGCAGTCCTGCCCTGAATCTGTTCCCAGCCCACTTAGGAGGCCTCTGGGGGACAGGGGAGTCTTCCCTTGAGGCAGAGGAATTTCTGGAGGTCAAGGAAAAATGTCTGTCAGGGCACAAAAGGGCAGGAGGTCAAGGTTCAAATGAGGTGGACCTAAAATTTTCCCACTCCCTGTCCCCACAATCTTGTCAGGACTCGGCCCACCTGAAATGACAAAAGTCCAGTTGTTTGGAGATATTACTATGACAGTAGCCATTCAGGGTTTCAAGAATCAGCAGGCTACAAAAAAGTTTTATCTGACCCCCCTCAAATATGTGCACATTCAGCCCCTGTTCTCACACTTCTCCATGGTCTCCACTCCCCTCCCTGAGCCCCTTCTTCTGGCCACACTGAGAAAATCACAGGGGTTGTCCTTCTTCCTCCCACCAGGCAAGGTCCTTTGGAAATTCAGCACAGAGAGGGAGACAAAGGGCTATTGGCTGTGTAGTGAGCCCTCAAGGCTCCGTTCCATGACCTGTCGGGCCCACCCACTCCCTCAGCTTCTGCCCCAACAGGCCGGCTTACCTCTCCATCTCTTCATGAGCCCACGGAGTGCCCAGCACTATTATAAGCAAAAGTGATGCATTTTAGAGACCACTGGAAGAGATTCCAGTTTGAATGCCTACTCTGGAACTTATCATCTGTGCAATCTTTGGCAAATTAGTAACCTGGGAGGATTGGCAATAACACAGAGGTTCTTGAACTTTCTCAGTTAACGTACTAATGAGTTCGTACCTCAGTAATTTTTTCATACTGTCTCTAGGCTTTAAGAAACACCAAAAAGTCTCATTTCTTAAGAAGTTAGAACCAAACAACTTAAGAGGCACTTATGTCCTGACAAAGTAATAGATATATATTGAAAGAAAAAAGTAATAGTTTTATTTCATTCTTAAGTAGCAACAAGTAATTATTAATGAGATGTGTGCTTGTTTGGGGCACTGCCCAACTTTTCAAACCTTGGAGTCTGATTGGACCCCATTGCCCTCATCTCCTGTTCCATGTTGATTTTCATATGGTTCTTGTTTATTTATCGCAGCCGCCACCAAAGACCCAACTCCACAAGGTATGACATCATCAAAAGGAATAGGGCATGATCGCATGTGAAAACTGTGAACTACCTCAAGCTTATAGTTTGCACAGTGTCTAGCAGTCATTGAATATCATTACACTTCCCCTGAAATTTAGAACAACTCAGGGTGCCCCTGTGCATTTGCTGCAGTACCCCGAGTGGGAACCGAGGCAGTGATGTTTGAAAAGCACCTAACGTATTACAGATGTGTAAAATATGGTAGCTATCCTTACTTCTCTTTGAGAAGTTTTAAAGTGACTATTGGTTGGCTTATGACTGCACTGCCATGCTAGCAGACTAGATTACAATCTTACTGAAGGCTGTCGTGTCCATCTAAGTATCTCCTATGAGTGGTACATAGTAAATGTTCAATAAGTGTTTCTTGAATAAAATGGATAGATGGATGCTTTCTGGATCATCCATCTGTTGGTTCAGCTACACTTCCATCCATCCAACCATCCATCCATCCATCCATCCATTCATCCATCCATTCATCCATCCACCCAACCAACCATCCAACCATCCATCTATCCATCCATCCAACCATCCATCTATCCATCCATCCAACCATCTATCCATCATCCATCCATCCAACCATCCAACCATCCATCCATCTATCCATTCATCTATCCATCCAACCATTCATCCATTCATCCATCCATCCATCCATCCATCCTCCATCCAATAAACAGTGGAAACTTGACTTTGCTGTCAGCTGAAACTGCCTCCAAATCCCTGTCTCAATCTAATGGATCATGCTGTCTCCTTCTTTCCTTCTTATCTACCTCATGTTGCATTGAAGAACCATCATACTTTGGCCTCCAGTAATGGGATTGTTCCTTCATGTGTATAGCTGGTCTACTCAAAGTTCTTTGCAAATGGCTCAAGAACAGAAACATGTCTTACAAATCCCCACACATTTTCTGACAAAGAATGTTTTCCACAGGGCTGAACATGAGGTAGGTGCTCAGTAAATACTTGCTATTTGAAGGTTTTGCTTTATGAATATTTTGAATTACTGAATTACTCTGAATTATTTGTTTTATGCGATGGACCTATGCATAGACCAATGTCAACATGTTGATCAAGTTGTCTAGTGACTCGTTAATTCCAAAATGGGCAGCTAGACCAGCCCATACACGGAAGGAAAGAAGAATTGGAGTCAGTGAGGACTTCACTGAAAAGTGATGGACAGGATTCAGCGAAGCGGAAGGAAGGAGACAGACATTCAGGATGGGATAGTGGAGCATAGCATTAGAAATGACCTGAAGAAGGACTTGGGCTTGGTGTGGGAGGGGCCAGTGAAGCAAAAGGCTTAACTGGCTAGAGAGGACCCAAGATGGAGTCATGCAGAATAACCATGGATACGAAACCTCTAAGATCTAAAAGCTAGGGAGAAGCATTTTAAAAGGTGAACATTAGTAGTTAAGTGAAAAGTATACCATAGAGTTGGTTTTCAGAAGGTGTTTGTCTCATATTGAATCACTTTACCTAGGGAAGAGGACGAGGGGTAGAGGGAAATTAAAATAATATGCCTTATTACAGGAGAGGTCGAAATGAAAACATTTTGCCCGGGCCTAACTGGCCATAGGTCCGATGGTTTTCTATCCACCACACAAGTAAATAGCTTAAGGGCAGGCTGCCCGCCAGCATAAACCTTTGTGTGGAAAATACTGCCAGTGTGGGTACGGAAAATGCCCTCTTGCTGACCATAATTATACAGAATGTGTGCAAATAAAAGCTGAAAGAAAACACTTTTGCAGAGGTGTATTTTTTCTGTTCTTATTTTGACAGAGTGGAAGCGAAATTCGCAGACCATTTTCTCATTCTCCCGGTTGGGGTAGAATGAGCTCATGCTGTGTGGCTGGGCTGGGGGCTGGGTTTCAGCGAGAGCCCCAAAATGAGTTTCTACACACAGACCTACATTTATGGGTCTTTCCGTCCTTGAGCCAGGGGTTGCCTTGTTTGGCTCTGACTCACCAACAGGTTTGGTCTTATTCAATCCAAGGAAGGCGAGAGAAGTTGGGGTGTTCAAAGTGTTATCCCTACCTTTCTTTTTCTTTTTAAAGTAGGCTCCAACGTGGAGCTTGAACTCACAACCCTGAGATCAAGACCTGCGCCGAGAGAGTCAATTATCATACGGTTTCACTTAACGTGTGGAGCATAAGGAAAAGTATGGAGGACATTGGGAGAGGAGAGGAAGGGTGAATTAGGAGAAATCGGAGCGGGAGATGAACCATGAGAGACTGTGGACTCTGAGAAACAAACCGAGGGTTTTGGAGGGGAGGAGGGTGGTTGGGCGAGCCTGGTCGTGGGTACTGAGGAGGGCACGTATTGCATGGAGCACTGCGTGTGGTGCATGAACAATGAATCTTGGAACACTGAAAAAATAAAATAAAATTTTAAAAAAATTAAAAAAAAAAAAAAAGACCTGAGCTGAGATCAAGAGTCAGACACGCCACCAACCGAGTCGCCCAGGCACCCACAAAATTCTTTAAGTGATCTCTACACCCAATGTGGGGCTCAAACTCACAACCGGAAAGATCAAGAGCTGCACACTCTAGTAACCGAGCCAGCCAGGCAGCCCATCCCCATCTTTCAAGATTAACTTCAGTGGAAGGTAAGGGGCAAAAGGTAGACCATGAAGAAGGGGCACACTACAGGTTTGCTGCAGGGACCCGGAAATGGATCAGGAACAGGAATGCTAGAAGGAACCAGGGCAGCTCTGGAGACCAGCCCTTTCTCTCAATATTTCTTGTTCTGTCTGCCTGGTTGTTCTAGTCTCCTCTCTGCTTACTCATAGTTTCTCTTACTTCACTTTGCATATGGCCCATCGTGACTGCCAGCCCCTTTCATTTGTGGCTGTTCTCTATATGACTTCCGGTTTCTGTCCTCAGTGCTAACGGGCGGTTTCTCTATGTCTTAAGAGAAATATAACCGGTCCAAATGGTCTCCATTATTTTTTTAGAGGCAGGGCCTAGGGCTCTGAGCATCCCGTGCTTTGGCTGCCCACCCAGAGCTCAGTCAGCGGACGGTGGCCAATGTGCCACTCAGAAGCAGATGTTATGAGTCAGGATGGAGACAAGGCAGGCAATGACTGCTATCTCTAACATAATAGTCATTCTGAACAGCACTGGTGGGTATGGCTGGGGTAGGGGCTACAGGCAAAGCTTTTATCAGTTTAGCTAATATTTGTTTTATATGAAAAAAAATTTTTATGGGAAGAAAAAAGCCAGGCTATGAATACCATAGGACTGTGATAACAGTCTAACCACATAGGTATATTCATATCCAATAATATCCAAATAATCTGTTAAAGAATAGAAAGAGATCACTTCAACTCTTTGATGTCATGTTGGGGGAAAAAAAATCCATCAAAAACAAAGAAAAACTACTCAGGGGGCACCTGGGTGGTTCAGTCAGTTAAGCCTCTGCCTTCAGCTCAGGTCGTGATCCCTGGGTTCCTGGGATTGAGCCCTGAGTCAGGCTCCCTCCTCAGTAGGTTGTCTGCTTCTCCTCCCTCTCCCACTCCCTCTCCTCCTGCGTGTGCTCTCTCTCTCAAATAAATACATAACATCTTTTTAAAAAGAGAGAAAAAGAAAACTATTCAGCTGATGATTTTATGAGTTTTTTTGAAAAATGTTTGTCTTTTCATTAATATTTCTTCTATCTGAGGGAGATAGAAAGAACTGGAACGTTTAGGTTCTAATACCCATTTCTTTTGTAACACAACTTCGTGGGAAGACAACCCTCCTTCGTCCCAACCATCCCTTGGGATGGATAAGTGCCACCATGATCTGCGCGTGCATTCAGCATACTCTGGACTCCGGCAGAACCTCTCGGTTATAGCAGACATTGTGCTCGGACAGAGCCGAGGGACATAGGAAAAGTTGGGTATGTCTTTTAGGATTGGGTTTTGCTACTGGTCACAGACATCCAAAATAGCAGTGGATCAGACAAAGTTAATTTTGCCCTCACGTGAAAGTTCAGAACAATGTGGTGGTTTTGCCCCCACAAAATCCTCAGGAACCAGATTCATTCTCGGTTCTCACCAGCTCTGGAGATCCCCAAGTGAATGAGTAGAGAGGATGAAAATGAGCTGGAACCCGAGATGAGAACAGTGCCAGCAAACATTTTCCATAAAAGCCTGGAGAGTAAATATTTTCAGCTTTGTGGGTCTCTGGCCCAAGCCTTCAATAAGTTGTAGGTGAAAGCAGCCACAATGTGTAAATAAATGAGAGTGATCAGATTTGACCCACGGGGGGTAGTCTGCCAACTCTTGGACTAGAATGGCAGAGCTTGGGGCGCCTGGGTGGCTCAGTCATTAAGCGTCTGCCTTCAGCTCAGGTCATGATCCCAGGGTCCTGGGATCAAGCCCCACATCGGGCTCCTGCTCTGCGGGATGCCTACTTCTCCCTCTCTGACACCCCCTGCTTGTGTTCCCTCTCTTGCTGTGTCTCTCTCTGTCAAATAAATAAAATCTTAAAAAAATAAAAAATAAAAAAATAAAGTAAACCTTAAAAAAAAAAATAGAATGGAAGAGCTGGGAAGTTTTACAGAAAACTGCATTCGGTCAAGGTTACACATGGGTCAGTGGCCTCAGAACCAGGAATAGATCATAGGTCTCCTAACTCGTAGTTCAGTGCTTAAGCTCTACCATTCAGAAATTAATTTCTGAGGGCCAACAATATAGAAGAGAGAGCTCCTGCTCCTCACTCTGTCACAGACCTTGGAAGAACAGATGTGCATATGTGAGGAAAGGTGTGTGTGTGTGTGTGTGTGTGTGTGTGTGTGTGTGTTGGTGGCCATGGAGAAGGATTGTTATCCATCCCCTCGTGGGACTCAATGGGCACTGGTGTGATATGTGCCATCCGGCAGCGTCCCTGGATTCTTCATCCAAGTAGACAGGCTGTGGAATGCCAAATCCATCCATGCCCTCAAGTTGTTCCTGCCCTAAAGGGTGCGTCATAGCTGAGTTCTTGTCCTCTCCGTTAGCAGTCACGCTGAACGGGGTAAGAAATGGAAAGAAGATGTCAGACAGGTACGTGATAGGAAAGAGCAAACCTGGTCCATTTCCCAGACTCTGAGACCCTAACCAGTCAACCTTCTGCCACCATGGTTTTCATGATTTCTTTATGGCTGAGACATCCAATATGGTAGCCATGAGCCATGCGTGGCTACTGGGCACTTAAAATGTGGCTGGCATGGCTAAAGAATTTTATTTTAAACATATTTCATTTTAGTTCATTTAGGTTATCATTAAGAATGGGTACATAAGTCGTTAGAAAATTTTAAATCTGGGTGCCTGGGTGGCTCAGTCGGTTGAGCAGCTGCCTTCGGCTCAGGTCATGATCCTTGAGTTCCGGGAGGATCGAGTCCCATATCGGGCTCCCAGCTCCACGGGGAGTCTGCTTCTTCCTCTAACCTTCTCTCCTCTCATGCTCTCTCTCACTTTCTAAAAATAAATAAATAAATAAATAAATAAATAAATAAATAAATAAATAAATTTAAATCTGTTGGGAACAGCGTACATATGTGAATCTACCTTTTCAACCGAGTATTTTATGAAATCTAGACACAGAGAAGTATTACTGATGAAAATGTAGGACTTGAATAGGGCTTTGGCATTCACCTGGGTGGTGAGGGTTTCGTGGCTGTGTGCATGTGTCCAGGCTCATTGGAATGTGTACATGCTCTACGTACAATTTTTGTGCATCAATTATACCTCGATGAAGCTTTTAAAAAATAAGAATAAAATTCAGGGGGGATCTCAAAATCTTAATGCAAAACAAAATTATTTAAAACATCTTATTAATAATTTGGTATATTGATTACAAGTTGAACACCTGCTGATGATACTTTGAATATTTTGTGTTACCTACACTGCTGAATTTCATTTCACCTGTTTCTTTTTACTTTTCACAGTGTGGCAACTAAGACATGTGCGATGACGTACGTGGCTATTATTACGGGATGGTGTTGTGTTATTACGGGATGGCGCTGTTGTAAGGACGCCGGCCCTATGCCCGCAGGAGCACCCTGATCTACCCGCTCAGCTCCTATCACCAGTTTTGTCTACAGCAGAACTGGACAGCACCTCTCTGCCTGGTCTCTGATTGTTTCAAACAATTGGCTTGCTTTCTTCCTTCTCGGGGTGCAAGAGGCTTGCGCGCTCTCAGCAGAGCCCAGCAGACAATAGGGACGCGCTCGGGATTGAGTGGAATGACTCCTAAGTGGGCAATGTGAAAGCTGGGACTTGGCCTTGCCGTCCAGTGAACAGGGGTCGACTTTAAGCAAGTCACCTTACTGCTCTGGGCTTCAAATTCCTCATCTATAAAGTGGGAATAATGATCAACGTCCTCCTCTCAGAGCTATGTGAAACATAAGAATTGGTATCCGAGGAGAGCTGGAAATAATGGAAGTGTGATTCTAACATTAGATCATTTGTACTCAGCAGGTGGAGGAATTCTGTTCTTTCCAGCCCTTCCTTCTCTCTCCTATCCATTTAGCAAATACTAAATGCCAAAATCCTGCTTCAGGCCCAGTTTGCACAAGGATCACCGGGACATCACAGAGGGTCTTGCGTACCAGGCTGCACTCCATCCCCTTTCCTGCCAGGAGAATCCTGGTCATCTCAGTGGCTCCTGCCTGTTCACCTCTGTAATCACCTGGAATCACAAACACAGCCTTGGGGCCAACAGTAGTTTCCCCAATTTGGTCCGCATCGTGAACCTGGCGTGAAGCCCCGAGGAAGGAATCAGCTCACACACTGCGCTTCAGGCCCACTGCTACCCCCTTGATGATGAAATGTACACAGAAACCCTCAAAATTGGTGTTAAAAGCACATAAACCTCTTGGGTTGTTGAGATTCTAACCCAAGCAGGGTGTGTGTGTAATATCACTAAAAGCAAGTATGACGGATAAAAATGAACGGTGGCCCCTTCTCAACATAAACCGAGCTGCTCATCCCTCAGGGTTGTTTATAAATAGAGGGGAGTCCATTTGTTCAGGATCCCGGGGACAGACCGGCACTCCATTTAGATAACGACCACATTTTGTGCCCAGCCATCACTCTCCAGCTTGGAGGTGGCGATTAATCAAACAGTGTTTTGGTTTCTCCTGATACACATCTAGTCCTTCCGGTTTAGAGCAAGCTGAAGATGGCCTCAACAGTTTACAGAATAGCTCTGGCCAGTACCTCAGAAGGCGGCGAGGACGAGGGCCCTCCGAGGGCCTATCGGGCTGGATATTCCACTTGCAATTCCGAGTCGGGAGCATCTGCATGGATTCGGATTCCCCAAGCCGAGGCCGGCGGAAGCCTGGCCCTCTGGGGCATCGCAGACTTGGTACGTGCGGTCCGAGAGCGTGAATCACAGTTGTCACTAACCTCGAGACACCCAGGGTGGAAGGAACACCAAAATGGGACTAATTGGAAGGCTTTATTTTTCTGATAAGGTAATTGGATACAGACCGAGGGTAGTACAGTCTCTACCCTCGCCATCAGTGAAGAGGAAAGAGGGGCCCCAGAGTTCAGTGTGCTCTTGCCAGATGCTCCCCGCCCAGCACTCACAGCCTCGTGACCGCAGTCCGCCTCGCAGACCCCCAGGCCTTATTCTGTCATGCCTTTGATTCTTGTTTGGTCACCCTGAGAAGCCTGGGACTCCCAGTTCATACTCCACACCCTAATTCTGACCTCCAGGCAGCTCTGTGAAGCCCCTAACCTCAGCCTGTCTCTCACTCCCCCAGATCCCCAAGCCTGTGGGCCTTGTCCTCCGCCATATGCAAAATCCCTTCCATCCTCTGCTTCTTCCCGACGCGCTCTCCACCCTCTTGCTCTAATCAAATGCTGGCTCACCCACCCTTCGAGTGGGGTCTGCTTCGTCTCCTCCATCCTTCCTGCTGCTGGGTCATGCTCCAATCCTCCGTACCGCCTAGGGATCACTATTCTCCTCTTTTCTAGAATGTCTGCTTGGAAGCACACGCCATCAGCCTAGGGAGCTTGTAATAGACTCCTGGGGGAGTCACTTCCAGAGCCCTGGCTCACTGCACTGTTCCCCAAAAGCTCCAGGTATTACTTTTGGTGATTTCAATATCCATGAAGATATTCCAGTGTCCAGACTTCTCGGTTACTTGACAACCTCCTTTCCAATACCTTGTCCTCTACCCTATCACGGACATTTGCACCTTAGAACCTTTCCATTGCCAATGACGGCCACGTTCTCACAATCTCAATTTCATCCTCCCACCCTGGGATCACCACCTGCTGACTTGGACTCCTCCTTCTAGTACTCGGCCCCAACAATCCTTTGACCCAGCGCTACCACGTATGGTTGTGTGTTTTGCACACTGCACAGAAGCCCTTGGCCAAGGGGACGAGTGAGCCCTGAAATCCAGACCATGCTCCAAGAATGGGCATTGTGTGCCCCGGCTCCTGGCTTTATTTACCTAAAGGAAGGAGCAACATTTTTGTTGCACAATTGTGTGATTGTATCACCTAGAGGGGACCGTTTAACTAATTCACTGAAGATACTCCACGGACTAGTGCCAGCTCTGATTTAGCCCCCCTGGGACCTACAATGCATCGCTTTCCCCACTTTGTCAATGCCCCTCATGTCCTTTCCTCCTTTCCTAGCTTAGATTCCATGTTCTGTGATTATATTCCCTCATCCTCTCTCATGGCTTCAATTATCATTTACATGCTGGTTACTCTCAAATTTCTATCTTTGGCCCCCTGAACTCTAGAGGACACGGCAACCCCATCCTTCCAGTGCCTGGGCTGAAAGCCCTGGAGCCATGCTAGACCTCTGTCTCTCTCTCTCTCCACTATGAATTGCCAGCAAAGCCTGTCAGCTCTCCTTTCAGAATCAATCCAGAATCCTGCCACTTTTGATTATTTCCACTCCTACCACGGAGGTCCAAGTCACCATTATCCTTCACCTGATTTATTCCAGTAGCCTCAGCTGGAGACCTCAGCTGGGGCTGTGGCAAGAACATCTTCACAGCAACCTGAGCTTCCTTACAACGCGATGGCGGGGTCTAAGGCGAGTGTTGAGAGAAGCGAGATGGAGGGGATTGGGGGTAGATGAGCAGAAGCTATCTGTCTTTCACAACCTAACCCTACTAAGAGCTGGGTCTTACACTAAGCACTGAGGACATGAGATGAATAGAGCTAGTTCTTGAGTGCAAGGAGTTTAGAGACTAGAAGGGGAGGCTGACAAAGGAACTCCCCACGTTAGAAGCCAATGTCTCCGCGCTGTCACAGAACTAAGCAGAGGGTCCCAGAGGGGAGTGAGATGAGGGAAGTGGAGGGCTTGAACTGAGTCTGAAGGCGGCGTGGGAATTACAGTGTGGAGGAGAAAAGGGCCTGGACACCTCGAGCACTGCACACATGCCAGGCAAAGGAGTTACAGAGGCAATTATGACGTCACCGCTAATGGACCTTGGGGGTGAATTAGAACCGAGTCGAAGCCTCCTCCTTCCACTTACTTGTTAAACGTGGAGAAATTACATAACCTCTCTGAACCTGTTTTATCCTTTACAGAATGGGAATTGCTCTTCAGACTTAAGATTCTTGTCACAATGGCTGACAGGCATCCAGCAGAGGAATTTTTCAAGTAATTAATTCAAATTGCCCAATATAGGTTTTTTGAGGTGTTGGGCTTTTGTTTTTATTTTTATCAGTCTTTTTTTTTTAAAGATTTATTTATTTATTTATTTATTTATTTATTTATTTATTTATTTATTTGACAGAGAGAAAGAGATCACGAGTAGGCACTCTCTGAGGGGGAAGCAGGCTCCCTGCTGAGCAGAGAGCCCGATGTGGGGCTCGATCCCAGGACCCTGAGATCATGACCTGAGCCGAAGGCAGAGGCTTTAACCCACTGAGACACTCAGGCGCCCCTGTTTTTATCAGTCTTATTCAAATAGATCCAAACCATCTCAGGAATTTTAATCCAAAAAAAATAGAAGAAGAAATTTGGGGAAGCGGAAAGCAGAAAAGCTGATTTCCTCCATCGCTGCACAGCCCGGCATCCAGCCCCTCCTCATCTGTGTCTGCAATACAGAAATTCCTCGCAGACCATGTATTTGATTCTGGGGCCCAATCTGGGATTATGTCCCAGGTTATGGACTGTCCCAGGATATGGACGGGCAGGTGAGGCAGATTTCCAGGTTATGTTTGCTTTTACATCAGCTGGAGTGGATGGGGCATGGACAGAAAAACAGAACAGAAATAAAAGATTTCTTTTAATTTAATTTTTAAAGTCTGTACTGTTGAGAATAGACAGCATTCATGGCTGGTTCCTGCCTTCGAGATGCTGACAACATATTCGAAGGCACCAGATTCAAACCCACAAATCTGTGAGTTTTGTCTGTGAAGTCGCAGGATCTAATCGGGCATTTCGAATGGCAGGAAGGCAGGTACAGACCTCGGGAGTGGGGACAGCTGGAGGCAGGGAGGTCTCCGTGGTGGCTCTCACAGTCCGAGGAGCCCCCAGCCTGCCCGGCCAGTCTGAGTCTCCAGGGGGGAGATGGTGTCTCTACACAATCAACTACCGGTTTTTTTTTTTTTTTTTTTAAGCTGTCCTTTCTAAGACTGAGACTTTCTGGAAAGGGACTGCCAGCCAGACCCGAAAGCCATTAGGCCAGATCCACCAAAGGGCCTGCCCCACATGCTTGGAGGATTAGCGCAGGTCTTATTTAACAATCTAATTAATGTTTTGATAATTTAACAATTTTGTATGCTTTCTGGAGGGCTTTTGAGGGGAGCGACCTTGGCAAATAAAGCCACGTTTTCTTTCGTTCTTAGAGGGATGCCTTTTCTGATCCTATTAATGAGAAACATCCTTCTGATCCGGGCTGGGCCAAGTGAGTAAGAGCACGCTCTCCTGCTGTTGGGACGGGGTGGGGGACCCCCAGCAGTGTGGCCAGTGCGGTGCGCGGGGAGGGTGTGGGGCAGGGCCGCAGCCATCTCCTCCGCCCTGGTCCCCCCTGTTTCGGGGCCAGCCCTTGCTCAGGCTCTGGCTGTGTCCCCAGATGGCGTGACACTGCAAAAGGTGCCCAGTGGCCTGCTGTGCTGTGAGGACTAGGCTCGACCTTTCTCCAGACTCCATTTCTTCCCCTGGACCTGATCATCCTTCTCTTACCTGCCTCAGTGGGTGATAAGCCAAACCCTCGGTCAGCAGCGTATGAACTCCTGGGGAAGCATAAGGCAGACCTGGGTCCGAGATCCTCCGCAGACTAATGCAAGACGTGGGATGAGGCAGAAGCCTTTTCTGGGACGAGGTGCCCTCCAGAGAAAGGCACAACCACCACCCTCCTTCCAAATCAAGGCCCCGCGGTGCAGTGCGGGGAGCACAGGCTCCCCAAGAGTTTGCTGCTCAACCAACTGCACCACCCGGCCACCCCCAAAGTTTCTAATGTTTCAAGTGACAATGAAATGACAATGTACTAAGTAAATATCGGTTTTACTACTTTTTCCACTTCAATAAACATTTATAACTGACAAGAAGTGTGTTCTCATAGTCTTGCGAAAAATATTAAGGATCACAGAATGATGAGAATTGCTCTGGTGACTATTAAGAGCTCTGTGCAAGGCGCCTGGGTGGCTCAGTAGGCTAAGTGTCTGACTGTTGGTTTCGGCTCAGGTCATGATCTCAGAGTCATGAGACCAAGCCCTGCATCGGGCTCTGTGCTCGGCATGGAGTCTGCTCCAGACCTTTCCCCCTCCGTCTCCCTCCCTCCCTCTCTGCTCCTCCCCCTGCTCATGCTTGCGTGTTCTAAAATGAATAAATAAATAAAATCTTAAAAACAAATCATTTCAGCTTCCATTGTCCCCCTTACAATCAGCACTACTGTGCAAAGTGAGGACAGCCTCCAGGTAAGAATAAATGCGGACTGACGGTGGCTGCCCTTGGTGTTACGTTGGCTGGGGAGTTCAGAGGAGTACCGTGGTCTGACTCTTCGTTCACCCTTTCTACTCACCCCGCAGACAGACATACCAGTTGAGGCAATCCTGGGAAAATAAGAAGTTACTGGCAAACTTACCCAGAGAACTTTCCACCTGGAATAAGCAAACGACTGATCGGTAGCCACAGGCACCATGGTGACTAAAAATTGACAAATGCTCCTGACGTCTTCCAAGGTACTTCTAAGATGCTCAATGTTTGGTTGAATCTTCAAATCCCACGTTGAATTTAACTGACGTTAGGAGAGATGAGGCGTCTGGGTGCCCTCAAGAGCCTGAATACAACTTCGTCCCCACCCGTCTGTCAAGAGAAGAGGTCTGCAGTGGGTGGTGAAAGGCCCAGAGCAGGGGCTGGTTTTGAACTTCCAGCTGTCTCTCGTTTCTCCAGAGAACCAATCACTCCAAAGCTCTTATTTTACATTCGACTTCCGGCAACATGGAGGAGTTGGGGGTGGGGAGGCAAGGTTGCCGATGATTTAGAAGACAGGCTCTGTGCCACACCGCCAGGGCTCAAATCCTGGAGCTGCAATTGTGTATCTGAGGACTTTGGGCAAGTTACTTACCCTCTCCGTGACTCAGTTTCCTCATGTGTAAATTAAAGATAATGGTAGTGCCTTAGTTCAGGCTGCTGTAACAAGACTACCACAGGCTGGGTGGTTAAAGGAACAAACACTTATTTCTCACAGTTCTGGAAGCTGAGAAGTCCCAGATCCAGGCGTTAGCAGGTTCGGTGTCTGGCAAGAGCCTGCTTCCTGGACAGGAAAACAGCCATTTTCTTGCTGTGTCCTCACAGGGCAGAAACGGGCAAGGGGCCTCTTTGGGAGCTCTTTCCTGAGGGCGCTGATCCCATCACCAGGGCTCCACCCTCCACAACCCAATGCCCCCCCAAAGGGCCCGCTTCCAAATGCCATCACACTGGGGGTTAGGCTTCTACACAGGAATTTGGGGGCAGGGGTAAGGGGGGGACACAGACATTTGGCCCATAACAAACAGGATCTACTTCCACAGATGTCAAGTCCACAAGTGATCGTCTGCACGGTCTCTGGCGTCTAGTCACTGTCCTGCGAGTGTTTGTTTTATCAGAAAGCAATTAGTTAAAAGAAGAAAAGCCCCAGAAGATTCCCATTTATGAAGAAAGCTCCAGAGCATCGGTTTTTTAGTATTATCCAAACAAGTAAACCCTACCCTTAGTTGCATGGTTCAGGGAATTTGTGTTGCTGGTACAAAGGAGTGAGCATCGAACTAATTATCGGTAAGCAGGCCTCTGCGGATCTGGAAAAACTTGGGTGTTACTCACCGCGTGGGCTGTCGCTGCCTCCTTGCCAGACCTGACTGCTGCCCTCTGAATGAGATGCTATTGAGTTAATTCTTTATGATAAGAAGGAGCTTCCCTTCAACCCTTCCCTTCATCTCCACTGACAAGGACTGCGGTGGCAATTGTTTTGTGTTCTCGGGGTGGGGGCGTGGAGATCCTCTCCCAGCCCAGCTCGCCCCCCTCCCTCTCACCAGTGGGACGTTTCTGGGAGAGGGCTGGCTAGGGTTAAGGGTCGGTCTGTGCATAGAGAAGGAGATAAGGTGAGAGCATGACCTCGTCTATCACGTTCTGACCACCCCAGCCGCCCGGTGAGCTCTTCCTTCTCTAATCTCTTTATCACCACTGGTCCTCTTTGGTGCTCAGCCTATAGTACAACCCTGCCAACGGTTGTCCATCTGGATAGATATTCCATCCCATGGGGGTAAAATGCCCTCTTTCCCTGTCTTACCGCTCATGCCAGGAGCTCTCGGTAGCCGTGAGTAGTGACTGCCTGCTGGCTGAGAGGAGGGACGTCTTGGGGGAGCAGGTTGGAAGCCGCTGGGCTGGGAATGTCTGGAGGGGAGGGTGAGGGCTGTACACGTCCGTCTCATTTTAACCCCATCGCTGGTGGTCAGGACAGTTTACTGCCTCCCGCAGGGTCTGCTGGGAGTGTGTCTTGGGTGACATAAGGGTTTTCCGAAAAAGAAAGTTGGAAGATGGATTTGCACGCTCGAGACACAGGGAGAGGGAAGAGCCCAATTGCTCTGAGACAGCGGACAGGACTGGCTGCATCATTTGCAAGGTCCAGTGCAAAATAAAAACGTGAGGCTCTTGGTTCAAATACTATCGAGAACGTTAAGACTGTGGCAGCAGTGCGTTCAACCAAGTGTGGCCCATCGAAGGGCAGGGCCCTGAATTGCTCGGGTCTCGTGGCCACGAAGCTGGCCCTGTAGCAAATCCAGGAGTTCTGCCCAGCCTGGGCACGGAACATTAACTCACCACCCCTAAACTCGGTGCCCTTGGGACTTTGGGGTAAGGGAGGAAGGAGCTGGACACTCTCAGGAAGAGCAGAGCCTCCTCGAGCCTCCGTCCTGCGCCAACTCTGGCCCGACTCACGCTGGCTTTCTGCCCTCTGGCTGAGGGCAGAAAAAGAAAAAAAAAAAGAGTGCTGGCAAGACTAGCGTATTGTGCCCTCAGAAGAGGTCCCAGCAGCCCCACGGACGGAAATGTTGAACACAGTCTCTGTGTTTCTCTCGCCCCGTTGTCACATAGCATGACTAAGGCCCGTCTGCAACTCTACCCTGGCCACGCTGGGGAGGGATACGGCCGCTCCGACAATATTTACTTCTCTGTTGCCTTGGGGAGCTCTAAATTCAGAGAATAGTGGTGATTTTTTCCGAGGACTCCACCCTTGCGAGCAGCGTCTTTTGCCCACTGAGAGAATTCAAGAGGGGGCTGCGAGTCCCCTGTGGGAGAAAATGCAGGGAGACCCACGACCTTCAACCTTTTACTATGGCCAAGGATGAGGAGGGGGGGCCAAGGACAGTTCTACTCAGTTCGATTTGCCCTCCACTTCTTTAGCGCCTGAGCGTTTTGTCCTTTCCTCTGAGCTCTTTCAGGTGAGAGCAGGGTGCACACCTTCCCCTTCATCTCTGCCTGCTCCTCGCTCGGTCTGTGAGGGCTCCGTCGGCAGAGTGGAAGGAAGGGGGTGGAAGGGCAGCGGGAACGCACTCGCTAAGTGCGCCAGCCAGCGTGAGTCGGGCCAGAGTTGGCGCAGGACGGAGGCTCGAGGAGGCTCTGCTCTTCCTGAGAGCCCTCTCGTCCCCAGCTCTTCAAGGCAGAAGAGCCGACTCTAGTTCAAGTGTTGACTTTTGGCAAATACTTTAGGAGCAATGAACACTCACTTAATAGCTTTGCGAAGCTCCTCACACAGGAACCGAGGTTTTCCTAAGGATTTAGTCTGTCGAGAGTGTGTAACACCTAAGAAAACTCTGCTTTTGAGGGTGATGTTCCAGAAAAGCCAGATAATACCAGAGAGATGGGCCTTCTGTCGGCAGGAGCCTAACAAAGAGATCAAGCTTTTGCTTCATACAGAGACTTCTTCTGCTCTCTTTATACTGGTGGCAACACATTTCCTCTCGCATGACTTCTCTCTGTCAAAGCTATCAACCTTACATTATCGCGGAGACTGCACGGGGCTTCTCTTTTATCTTAGTAACCTGAGCTGGTGTATCTACCATAAAGGAGAAATAAAAGGAAAGTAACTTATTATAAATTAAAATTACTATTTTATTCTGTTTAGTATGCATGTTTGTGTTACATATATTATGAAGCTACGCATGTTATATATGTTAATGTTGTATATTTTATATTATGTAATTATATATTATGGAGCTATATTGTATATTCTGTTGATTTCTGTTACTTAAAAGTAATTTAGGACTCATTTTTTCAGTCTTCCAAATACCCAGATCATTCTGTCCTAATTGATCTACATACTTGATGTGGTCACATCCATCTAAGAGAGTGGCTAATTCAACTGGTAGCTTCATCAGACCACTAACCATTTTGCCTTTTTATAATGGGATACAATCACACCACACCACATATCAACCAATTATCATTTGCTCTGTATCTTTGCAAATAATCTACTAATACATTTTATTTGCAAAGGAGATCGGCTGCAAAATACATCAAGCTTTTATGCAGTTGGGCAGGTAATGGAGCACGTATGTGCAGCAGCCCTTATCTCAAGGGCGACAGCCATGATCTGGCCTTTTCCAATTGTCTTAACAAACTTATAGAACTGAGTCGTAAACAAAACTTGCTACAGGGCCGACCAGCATCATATTCCACTGCTTTCTGTAGTGACTCTACTTACAGGTTTTTAGGCCTGGAAGAACTGGGAAATTTTCTTAAAACTAGGCATGGTATCCATGATTCCCCACTTACTTCTCTCCCTTTCTCACAATTTCCGAAAATTTTTTCTCCCCATTACCTTTTCCCTCAGTTTAGAGACCCCATTTACAAGCAGATATAGTGAGATTCAGGGTAACCTCTCAAATAATTAACCTTCTCTTGCTTCCTGGTTAATAATAGCAATCCCCCGCCACAGAAACTCAAAATGGCTTCGTAGGCCACAGTCATGTGACCTGGTCCTGACCAATTGGACCTGAGCAGAAGTTGGCCTGAGGCTTCTGGGAAAGATTTTTCTCCTCAAGAGGAGAGCAAAGAAAAATGGCAATTCCTGCGGTTGGATGCAGGGTGTGGTGAATAAGAAAATCCACGTGTGGAAGTTGATGGAACAGAAAAATGGGAAAAGCCTGGGTCTTACCTTCATGTCTGAGTCTGCATTGACACATCATCCTGCTTGTGCCCGACTTTTCAATTTCTTGTTATGTGAGCTAGCCATGTTCTTGAAGCTGCATCTAGTTTTTGTTATCTCTTTTGTTGAGAGCATCCCTCCCTAACTAAGGACATTTATTAATGAACAATACATATAATAGATGAAGAATCCTGGACCAGGTATTAGTGGGAAATTCAAAAGAAACAGAAAATGCCTTTATTTCCTTTGGAGAAATTATAATCTAGTTGACAGGAATAAAATACACCTACAAGTACAAATTGAGAATTTCTGCTCAACACCTTGTGCTCACCTGCAAAGTACTGCGGTAGAAGCTAAAGGCAAATTGCAAAAAATTCTGCAAGATTCACTCAGATTCTCCATTTTCAATAAGACATTAAGAGAGAGCCAAATAAAAATGGAATATAAAACATGGCTCCGTTTTTTGTTTTGTTTTGTTTTTTTTTAAAGAATCTGCTTAGAAATCGGCATTGCTCTCTTTGAAAGCCGCATACTCTGGGTTTCTTTTGGGAACCTCTGGGACGTAAAATATTTCTCAGAAATAGAAACTCACCTATACAGCCCACAGAATGAATACTCTGCTGCTGATGACTGATTTGGAATATGCAAGCAATTTGCCTCCTTAAGAATTTATCACTAGCAGATTAATCTAACATCTAGAGAGTAAATCATAGGTAGCTTTATGTTTTCTTAAGTTCTATCTGTGGCTAAGCAATTAATCAGTGTTAGTGCGAATGCCAACTTGATGGTCAAAAATAATAATTGTGTCCCTTTCTGTCTTCCCGGAGGTCACTTCCATTAGGCACGTTCTGAAGATGGTAATAGCGTGTTCTCATAGGTTTCTGTCCCATGGCAATAACGGTGGGGACAGCGGTGACTCAAACTCTCAAGGTTTAGTGGAAGAAGCCTCCTGTGGGAGATAAACTGGTTGGTTGGCCTTCACATGTCTTCCCAAATTACCATGAAATAACAGTACCATCTGAATCCTTCTAGAAAAGTTGTATGGGGTCCAGCTGTTGGAGGGCAGCTCTACCCCAAAGTGCCTCAGGACTCGAGAGACCCCCCCATCTCGTTGAAGAGGAAGTGAGAATCACAAGGCAAGGTTTTTGGATGCTGGTATTTCTGTTGCGCTGCAGAGAAACACAACTGTAGAATACAAACCAGGATGACTTCTAGAACTTTCCACAGATCCCTTCAATGCTGCCTCAAGTGCAAGCTCCTCATCTCAGTTTTCTAGCCCCTCTGCCCCCCTTTGGTCCCACTTGTCTCCCACAATCCTCAGTTTCCTGTCTTTAGAGCTGTCTTCTGGAGTGGGCATATTCATTTCCGCTTCCTCACTTTGGCTGCTGGAATGCCCTCCCGCCTCCCGTTTTCCTTCTGCATCCCTCCTCTCTGCCTCTTCTTTCCTGCCTGGTTCAAGCCCCATCTCTTACAGGACCGTCCGGTCCTCAGTGAACTCTCTCTCCTTCTGATAATAATTGAGCCCCCAGGGTGTGCCAGAGATTTCACACTTGTTATTGCTCATCCTTGCACGGCAGGTAGGTAAGTGGAGGAAACCGAGGTCCTAAGTAGTTTTGAGTGACTTGTGAGAAATGACACAAGTCAAAAGGGGCTAAGCCTGGTGGTTAGCCCTCCATCAGGGCTAGCCACATCTAGCTGTTGCCAGGCTTCTACCCCGCCCAGCCCCATCCACCCACACAGCTGTGCCTGCCTGGAGAGAGAGGCAAATACTGTGCTACCGTAGGCTCTCCATACGCTGTTTCTGGGCACCCCCATCTTGGGACCTGGTACACACTGTGCAAAGGGTATGTGGTCACACGACCCAAGGAGTTGGATAATTAGAGCTCTCTGCCAAGTGATATGTGGATTGTCTTGTAGACGTTCCACCTCTCAGAGCTAAAGGACCCAGCCTATTAGGAATGGAAGGAGATGAAAATAAAAGAAAGGTGGATAACATTCTTCAGAGGCTGGGGAGAGGCTGCAGGACCCATGGATTAGAGGACAAAGGGCTAAAGAGAAGAGAATTTACAGTAATCATTTGATTTCCTCAGGACAGAGAGAGGTAGCACCCCCAAAAGCCATGATCAAAGGACCTGCTGATCTTCAGTGGATCCTCAGGGATCTGCCGAACAGCTGGGGGGACAGGTGGAGTAGGCCGAAGGGGTTCGTCTGTCCCCACCCTCCTAGAGACTCAGAGTAAAACTCAATCTGAAAAAGAAGGGTTGTTGGGGCTTTAGTGGGTGAGCTTCCCATGAAGCAGTCTGTGTTATCCAAAGCATCCTTGAGGGGTTAGCTCGCTCAAAAGGGGATACACCTTTGATCATCTAACAGCGGGCTAATTAACAGGGGTAGAAGTTTCATGGTAGAAAATGGCCAGAGGCAAATGAGTCTCATCTCGATAGATCAAATACATTTTGCCCAGGTGAGATACAATTATTTCAACTCTATTTGAACTTCTTCTCTCCCTTTGCTGCCCAGGAGGGATGACAACAATGCCTCATTCCACATAGAAATATTTTGTTCCCACAAGAGAGGGAAGATCTTATACAACTAGTACTTACTGAGGCTCGCCAGCTGCTCCTCTAGCCGCCTTACCTGTTTGACTTCACTTCATCTTCACGATGATCCTTTGAGGTTGGCGGGATCACTCTGCTTTCAAACGATGGATGAGAAAACGGAAATTAAAGTTCAGTCACTTGCCCAAGATATGACACAACCAGGCTCCCGAGTGGTTTAGATCCAAAAGAACATGCATAGTTTTGTTTTATTGTTAAATTAGTAGTTATTTTTTTTGTTAAATTAGTAGTTATTGGAAAATTTTCTAATGACCAATTTCTTTTTTTTAAAAGATTTTATTTTTATTTATTTGATATATAGAGAGAGATCACAAGTAGGCAGAGAGGCAGGCAGAGAGAGAGGAGGAAGCAGGCTCCCTGCCGAGCAGAGAGCCCGATGCGGGGTTCGATCACAGGACCCTGAGATCATGACCTGAGCCGAAGGCAGAGGCTTTAGCCCACTGAGCCACCCAGGCGCCCCTAATGACCAATTTCTAATTATCATTTTTTTTCCTACTTATCAATTGTTACTGCAGAGACGTATGAAGAAAAACACCGACATCAACCATCATGCCATTTTCGCCAAGACTGCCGCTGCAAAGACGTTGCTGTGTTTTCTTACAGGGCTTTGCCTCCGTTTACCCGGGTTTTGCTTGCCCGGGGACTAACCTGACTCTCCACAGAAATGCCGCTCGAAGCTTATAGACACACTAAACTCTAAACTCCCTCACTCTTCGCACAGAGTCGTCTAAACAGCCAGACTTAATGTGACCTTCCGAAATGGCTGGGATTAGAAGTCAGTCTGCAGGATGGGGCCCTTGTTGAGTAATATTCACGCAGGGAAATGCCTGGAGGAGTTTTTCAGGCAATGACAGTAATGCTCGGATATTTTTTAAATGTCATCTGCACTCTTTAAGTTGTAACTCAAATCCTCCCCGGCGGCTGCAGCTTGAACCCTCGGACTGCAGGGGAGACGGGACGTGTGGCTTGGTTCCAGTCTGAAGGCCTCGGCTATCAACAAGAAATTCCCTCCGAGGCGGTCTCAGGCTTTTTAAGGCAGGAGCCAAGAAATGGAATCAGATGATGACATCGATAATTTTTTTTTTTTTTAAAGGAAGCACATCCAGAACTATAACATTCTAGACACTCTGCCTTCCCCAGGCAGTATCTTGCCCCCCTCCTCGTGGTGTCAGGGCCTGTAGACTCGCAGCCTAAGAGCCAAATTGTCAGGCAGAAGACACCAGCTTGCCCTGCAGCCAATTTAATCTAGAAATGTTTGCTTGGATTGCTCGGATTGCTTAGGCAGAGTTGGATTAAGGATCCTGTGACTGTTTGAACTTGGGCACATTTGGCCAGACTTTCTTGGGGCAAGAAGTATACCTAGGATGCCAAAGGGGACTGGATGAACCCTTCTCAAGCCCCCCACTCCCACTCCTGGAAGACTCTGTGGTCCATTATTTGATGCTTATTGTTGTCTCCTCTGAGCTCTTTTCAACAGTTACCGATTCTTAGTAAAAGATGCCCCATCATGTCAGTCATCTTTTGAGAGCTAGTCCTCAGCTCTTGATTGCTCATGGTGGCCTTTCTTCCTCACCGCAGCCCAATGGCAGCCAAGGGAGTCAGCGCATAGAAGCTGCTCACTGAGCGTTTTGTTTGTTCCTGTGCTAGCTGCAGAAGACACATTTCTGAACCCAGGTATTCCAAAGAGCTCCCTACACAGTCTTCTGGGTGCCTTCCCCTGCACCAATTTACTTCATCCAATCCTTACAATTCTCTACGAGGTACCGTCACCCCATTAACAAAGGAGGAAGCTGAAACTCAGAGAGGCAGAGAGATTTGCCAAAGGTCCCTGAGTGAACAAGTGGTAAAAGCAGGGCTGGAAATGAGCTTTGGTGACCCCAAGTCCAGTGTGCTTGCTTGATATGACAGCTGTTTTCACTTGGCCACAATTACGGGGCTGTGGGAAAACCTGTGGCAATGCGTGTGTGTGGGAAGGGGGCCCGACGGTGTGCTTTGCCGGCCTCCCTCCGCGTGGCTCGGTCCCTGCGCCCACCGTGCCCGGCCCAGGTGGGGCTCCACGGTGCGCGCTCGGCAGCCCCGGGCTCCTCGTTCTTCTCTTGGAGTTCTTTTCTTCTCTTCTCCCTGCCCCCTCGCCTCCCTAGCAAATACACAAATGACCCCAGGAATAAAATGCAACAGAAAGCAAAGGTTAGAAATCGAACGCCACCCCTCCCGAAGCCAGGAAATTCCAGAGACGGGGTTCTCATGGCAAGGGGACTTCAAGTTACATATTTTGCCGTCTGGCTAACCAGTCATGCTGTTCAGTGTGAGGCTTAAGACGGGGTCTGCCTGTGCCACGAGGCTGCCTCCGGGGCTCTCACACTCATATTGGATTGCACGCAGGCTGTACTGCGGATTAGCTGTGAGATTTGCAAATGTATAGTTTACAATGTGGTAAGAGCTTCACGGCCCGGGAGCCGGCTCTCCAAGTGGTTCCTGCGGCCCATGCGGGTGTTTGGGGGGATTTGCCCTTCAGACCTCAGGGCGGCATTAGCATAGTTGGGGCCTGCAGAACCCTCCTGCTACTAGAAGCAGTCTAGAGTTAATTTAAAGTGATTTTCTTGAGTCCTCCCTCCTCCCCACACAACCGAATGCATTTCCCTGGGTAAAACCTTGAATGCCTCAGAAGTCCAAATATGTTCAGAAGTCCAAATAAGGTTGTCGAATCCGAAGATTGGTCTCTATCCGAAGAGGTTTCTTAAGCAGTTGTCAGCTAAGTGAGGGTCCCGTGGCCCACCTCACTCTGGTCTGCAGGTTCCCAGTGGGTGGCAAAGCACCTGCTCCAAATGTTTTAGGCTGAGCCCCGATTGTCCACGGTCCTCTGGCCCCAGAGCAGGGCCTGGAACATTCTGCAGCCCATAGCATGGCATGGGCAGACTCTCACTGTGGTCTTGCAGCATGGCAGTGAGGAAACCCCAAGTTTTTCTCCAGAATCCAGAGACCACGACTTCCCTCTCCCCTTCCTAAGCTGTCCCTGGCCCCAGAGACAGGCCCCAGGCCTCTATAGATCATTTCTCAAGGACCTTCCACAGTCTGGGTTTCAGCAAGGGAAGCCGAGTCCGATTCTCAGACAAATCACAAACTAGCTGCTTGATTTGGGCATCTATCTTGCTTTCCGTCCACGTCCCCTTCTCCCCTCAAGACCCCTGCTTTATTTCCCTTCTTGTCCCTTCCAGGTGCCTGGCACCCTTCCCAGGCCAGTCTGCCTTAGACCATACTCTGGGGGAGCTCTCTCCACCCTCGCCACCCCAGCCTTCCTCTGAGGCCTCTTGTCAAGCTTCCTTCCAGCTAGCTGTCACTCCCAAAAAGATCTGATAAAATTGAATAATAATGGCGGACACTATTGTGTTCTCTATCCAAAAAACATATGCAGCAAATATTCTCTCTTATCTCTCACATCAGCCTGTGATATGATTCTGTTTCACCAGGGGTGAAGGAAATAGCTATCTGTCTCTCAAGCAGGTGAAGGGATCACTCACTCAGAAGTGGAGGGATTTGAATCCAAGTCTCCTCGTCCCAAATGCCTGGCATCCTTTCCATTACCAGTGGCTGCTTTCTCAGCCCTGCCCCACTGGGGGTTAATGGCTGCTCAAAACTTATTCTGTTACTTCCCACAGTGGGGTTTGTATTTGAGGGCCCAGGACTTATAGCAGAAGAGTAAGCCACCATCAGAGAGAGGCAGGTGGGAGAGCCCGGGAGGGCCTTTCTGACTCCCTTCCAAGCAGACCTCAGACCTCAAAGCAGACAGCTCCCACTTGACCTATTGGAGAGGGAAATGAGTCATGCTCATGAAAGAGCTTCTGGGGGCTCTTCGCTGCCTAATTCCAGAAGGCAAAGCCAGGGAAGGGAGACGTTGTAAGGGCAGCATTCCGAATAATGAGCTTACACTGTAGAGGCCGCAGACTCCTCTCCTCCTTTCCTCTTCTCCTTTCTGGGGATTTATTCAAAGGTTCTGGTCTTGCTGGCTCAGAGGCTCAGCCCAAATTGTGACGCTGGTAACAACCCTATCCCAGTGCCCCTGGGAAGCCCTGTTTCTCTTTTCCACCCTGCATTTATTTCTTCCTTCCCTCCCTTATTAAATATTTTACATAAATGAATGAATGAATGGAACTCCTCTGCTCATGGAACCAAGTCATCCAGAAAGTTCATCCTCACAGAGGGGCTTAAGATCTTACCTTTTGCTGAAGCAATGCACAATTTTTTTTTAGAAGATTTATTGATTTATTTGAATTTGAGAGAGAGAGAGAATAAGCGTGAGCAGGGGGAGGAGCGGAGGGAGAGAAGCTCTAAGCAGACCCTGCACTGAGTATGGAGCCTGACTTGGGGTTGGATCCCAGAACCTTGAGATCATGACCTGAGTTGAAACCATGGGGCAGATGCTTAACCAACCGTGTCACTCAGGTGCCCCAGCAATGTGCAATTTTTAAAAATGGATTGCCAGTGTAAACCTTAAGGCCCTAGAGCTCTTGGTTGGAGAGGATACCTCACCAGGAGTCCTTTTAGTTTACAAGCAAATGCGTTCAAATGAAAATAGACGCAGTCTGCCTGGTAATTGGACTAGATGGCTGCCCATTTGGTGTAACTGGAGAGCGCTGGAATAGCTCTTCTATCCTGAGTATCACTCACACTGGTCTGTCTCTGTGCCTGGAATTCCACCATTAGAGATGCATTACTTTGTCGTTTTAAGTCTCTTAGACAAGCATTGTCAACAACTCAATATGTGGTTGGTATGACACTAAATTTTCAGATACGTTCATTTCTATAATAACAGTTGCATAAAGATAGCATCATTATCTTAATCAAATTAAAGAAAATCTACACAAGATGAGATTCACATGCTTCTTATTTTCTGAAACTGAAGACACTTTGCTGACTCTGGTTCCGCCTCCCTCCTTCTCCCCATGCCCCCCTTTGCTGTCTTCTGTATTAGGACATGCGCTCAGCCACACCTCCTGCTCTCGGGGGTCTTTGGCAGGGCAAAGTCTCATGGATTCCAGGCCCAGAGCCTAGAAGAGGAAGGGAGCTTTCCTCTTTCGTAAAAGGGGACAATGATAGCTTCTTTTCAGAGAGTGGCCGGGAGCACCAAGAACACAGTGTGTGTAAAGCCAACGGGTGCAAAGAGAATAGGTACTCGATACACGGTAGATCTGAATGTCGCCGTCGGTACCGTTATGCAGGAATGAGGGACGCTCCCGAATGCGGCGATGCTGTTCACTGCTATAACTCTAGACCTCTCGTTAGTGTTCACGAAATGGGAATGCATGGAATTTTATACACATTCGACTTCCTACAGAAGTTACTAGCCTGACTCAAGGTACAGTTCGGTCTAGGAGCAAAGAACAGGTCGTCCCTACCCCTGGGAGCTTTGGGTCTAATTAGTGGGGGAGAAAAGACTCACACTTGAAAAACACAGCGGTGACCAAAGGTGTGCGATGAAGAGTCGAAATAAGCAGAGCCCCCAACATGTTTTGCAGTTTATTCACAGATGGAAAATTCTAACACCTGGCCCAGGGACTTGCCTTGGCCCCGAAGTCTGTTTGCCCAGGGTAGTTGTTTTTAGCCCTCCAGCAGCTGCGTGCACACCATGGGGTGGGGGTGGGGGCGGGGGGGGGGCTGGAGCAGACCCTCAGACACGGCCCCGCCACCCAGCCCCCTTCTGCCCATGCTCTGCTCCCATCCCGAGGTCGAGTTCGGCTGGGCTGGCCTTGGAGCTGCTCAGAACAATAGAATGTTGCGCAGGTGACACGGATGAACTCCCAAATGCAGGCTTTTTTTTTTTTTTTTTAAAGATTTTATTCATTTATTTGAGAGACAGAGAGAGTGAGAGAGAGCATGAGAGGAGAGAAGGTCAGAGGAAGAAGCAGACTCCCCGCGGAGCTGAGAGCCCGACGTGGGACTCAATCCCGGAACTCAAGGATCATGACCTGAGCTGAAGGCAGTTGCTCAACCAACTGAGCCACCCAGGTGCCCCCAAATGCAGGCTTTCTTAAAGGCAGCTTCTGCTCCTCCCTCTTGGAAGCCGCGTGAGCAATCGGACCATCCTGAGACCACCATGCCGGGAGAAGCCCGGATGGGAGGAACGGCCACAGGCAGAGGCATCAAGGCCCCAAATGTAGGCACGGAGCCTTCCTTGACCTGCCAGCACAGCCCGTCTAGCAGTCAAGGGCAGCCCTGTGGGTGAGCCCAGCCCATATCACACGGAGCAGAACTGTCCGGCTGAACCTAGCTCTGCCAGAGGCACGAGACATGGAACTTGTTGTCTTACACCACCGTGTTTTGCAGGGGGTCAGTTCCACAATGATAGAAGGGCAGGCTCTGGGCAAGAGAGGCAAGAGAGGAAGAGGGGGCAAAGCCACTGCCGCCAGGCCTTTGCTCACGTCTTTCCGGCTCTCTAGCTGCCTCTTTTCTCTTTTCTCGTCCAGGAAAATCCTACCCAGAAGGATTGGGTTGAATCCCACAAGGATTCAATCCCTAAGTGGGATTGAAGATCCCACTTAGCCCATCAACTCCGCTGCCCTGGCCACACACCCCCACGAAGGTCCATGGCACTGGCCATATGTCACATGCATTTTGCCACTTAGAATCCGAACATCACAGGTGGTTAGGGCTGACCGGACTTCAGAGGTGGGGTCCAGGACAGGAACCCGGAGCTCAGGGACAGTGACTCGCCCCAGCTCTCACAGTTAGCGGAGTGTGGGACATCAATAATCTGGCTCTATAGTTTTGGTTACCCAAATTTAGTAAACATCCGAGGTAAAACGGAACCAGACCAGGACTCACTGAGAGCCAGCAATTGTAAAAGAGGCTTATACCTGCTGTAAAATGAAGAGAAGATGCTCGGTCTCGGCAGCTACGAAGTTGACTTCTCTAAGACTGCACTATTGATAAGGGAAGATGCTCAGAACAAGCATCACTGGGGGGCAAAGTTTAAGATCAAAACAGTAAAAGTGCATCTGTTTGGTCAGAACCTATCATCTGTACAGTTCTTTTTTTTTTTTAATTTTATTTATTTATTTGACACAGAGAGAGAGAGAGAGATCACAAGTAGGCAGAGAGGCAGGCAGAGAGAGGAGGGGAAGCAGGCTCCCTGCTGAGCAGAGAGCCCAATGTGGGGCTTGATCCCAGGACCCTGAGATCATGACCTGAGTCGAAAGCACAGGCCTCAACCCACTGAGCCACCCAGGCTCCCCCATCTGTACAGTTCTGATATCATGAATCAAGTCTCTGAATAGTGAAGTGCCCGGCTGGCCAGACACTGGCCTTGTACAGCACACCCAAGTCACACTCCCTGTCCTGAATTGAGACCATCCACCAGTTTTTGCAGCCTTAACCTGGCTTAGAAAGTAACTCTGACTCATTAGGGCAGTTCGGTAAAAATCATACCCAAGGCAAAGAAGAAAGAACTATAAAGTTAACAACAGGAATGAAAACAAAAAGAAGGTGTAAGCCTATGGTGTCAGCTTCTGTGTAACAGATTTTAGTGTAAGTGAGCTGATGAGTTTATTATCATGGAATTATTGCCAATTTATTTTTTAAGGTGTTTAAGCAATTAGGGGAATCTGATATATTAGAATCGTAAAGACTTTAATTGCTTAAGTGTGCAAAAATGTTTACTTGCTGGGGGGAATCTAATTAGTTAAGTTGATATTCTTGACTTATTAGCTACTCGGCAAGCGTGTGAGTATTTTCAAAATGTTAATTGCTTTAAAATTAGTAAATTGGATCCTAAGCTGAGTATGAATCATTTATGGGATTGAAAGAAGCAAACACTTCTTCTCATCCCCCAAAGCCCCTCGGACGCAGATGAGCCCTGACTTGTCCCAGGGGTCCGGGCCAGTCACTGAGCCCCTCTCCCCATCACACAGATCCTACATCGCTCTCCACTTCCCTCACGTGAGTTCACTTCCCCTCCCGGGCACAGAGAGGCGGCATCCTCTCTTCTTTCCTTGCACCTCTCAGAGCAACCCCCCAATCGTCTTTACGTTTTCAATTAATTGGATTGAACAGAATTGAAGGGGACTTCTAATTCAACGACAGCAACCTGCTCGGTTCTATAAAGAACTGAATTAGGCCCAGCTCTTGTCAAGAAGCCTCCCTGAGGACATGACATAAAAGTGAAGGGGTTTCCAGACTGGCGGGAAGAGACAGAGTCAATACACCCGTTGGGAACGGACGGTGCTTCCGGATGGTGCTGGCGGGCAGGTCGGGTAGAGCTGGATTTCTAGAAGTGGTTCTGAAGGGGCAGGTGATGGTCGGCTCCGGTCCTGTCTTAATGGATCCGTAGGACAGGAAAGACAAGACCAAGCAAAGTTGGCTAAGAGTCAAGGCTCCAACCTCTTCCTCTTGACCCCCCTGCTGCAGCCCTACCCCTTCACTTAAGGCTACACAAGTATCAGCCCAAGGACAGCCACAGGAGGGAGACAGAGCAAAGGTCAAGGGTGTAGTGAGCTTGCTTTGGAGAGCAAAACAAAGGGAGAAACTTGGGAAAGGCTGATTTTGAAAGAAGAGCTCTCAGGAGGGCTAATGCCTACAACATTCAAGGTGACAGCCAAGGGTTTATTCCAAAGACAGCAGGGAGCTGAGACGAATGTGGCAGAAAGGTCTGGATGGCCAAGAGGGAAGAAAAGAGGAGTAGCTAGGACCGCACGGAGAGGACAGCTGCTGAGGGCCAAGCGGCCAGCGGTGGAGCTGGAGATGCACAGTGTCTTCAAAAGGCAGAGACAGACCCAGAAGACACACGGACGGAGGAGCTCCCGGAGGAGGCCCTGCGGACGAGGGAGATCTCCGGGGTAGGAAGGCGATGGGGCCCCGATGGCCATCAGGGGACTCAGAGGCAGAGATGAACAGGAAAACTGCCCGCCACGTGGGACTAGCCCGAGGTGAGGAAGAGCACTTGAGTCACTTGCATGAAGCCAGCAAAGTCTCTGCGGAAAGGTCAGGTTTTCCAGAATATTGACATTTGGGATGACACCCTGGCCCCGGGGGCCAAGGATTTCTACACCCATGGCGAGACCTTTAAAATAATCCTTTTGTGGTGGAAAAAGCTGTTCCTTTCCTTGTACAGTATGTCCCTTCGCACTCAGGGAGAAAGACAGCGAGGTGAATCACCCTAGTTTCCATCCCCATGGAACTGGATGGTGCTGGGAGAGGCAGGAGGCCTGAAAAAAGCAGCTTGCAGAAGTATTTCAAAACCACTTCCTTTGGGCCCCTGGGTGGCGCAGTTGGTTGAGCGACTGCCTTCAGCTCAGGTCATGGTCCCGGAGTCCTGGGATCGAGTCCCACATCGGGCTCCCAGCTCCATGGGGAGTCCGCTTCTCACTCTGACCTTCTCCCTTCTCATGCTCTCTCTCACTCTCTCTCTTTCCTAATAAATAAATAAATAAAATCTTAAAAAAAAAAAAAAAAAACCACTTCCTTTGTATCTGAATGAAATCGTTAGGTACTGAAGCCAACACGAAGGGATGATGTGAGGAGAGCTGGGGAAGGGCAGGGACACGAAAACCAAGCACAGCGGCTCGCACCGAGCAGGGCGTAGGCACTCAGCGGTGCTTTAAGCGCGTGGGGCCCGTGCAGGAGGTAGTGCTTTTATTTAATTACAGGTGAGGGACTCAAGGCTCGGAGCAGTTCAGGAACTTGCTCTGTTTCCGGAAGGGCTGGTATTGGAATGCAGGTCTGCCTGACCCCAACAGCCCCTGATCACGGGATGATGAGGGACTGAGAGCAGAGGCTTCAGGCTTCAACCAGGAACCAGCTGTGATGTCCTTCACAGGAGGAAAGTGTGGCTCATCTGCACATTGGTGGCTATTCCACTTGCTGCTTACCTGACATTTCTTGCTGCTACTTACACTTTTACGTATTTTTGTCTCCTCCCCTCAACTGCTCTGACAGATGGAGGAAGAGGGGGACAGTTCTGTGAGTCTCTTACCTCCTGCTTGGTACCTGTTAGGCTCCAAAGGCCTTCAGTGAAAACATAACTCATGGACTAGTTTTGTTTTGTTTTTTTTTTAGCCTATTGCCCCACTCTCTGTAAATGAAGAACAATCAGACTTGTAGATTTTAAAAATGTGGTAAACAAATTTTGTAAACACACGATAGGGGCGTTTTCTAAATGCTCTACAGGTAGAATGACTTTAATGATGTCCCCAAATTTTCTAATAGTTCTTTCAGGTTGATGTTTCATTTGAAAGTTTAGACTAGATTTTTTTCATCGACTTTTCTGTTACATTGTCACGGATCAAATGTATATTCTGCCTATCAAAATACCATCTGGGACTATCAAACTGTCATAAAAGTTATTTTTGGCTTTTAAGGAAAAGAGGCTCTAGGGTCATCGTTTAGATTTTCTATTGGAATAACATATTGACAAAACAATGCTGAAAATACAGCTGAGGGGTGGGGGGAGGAGAGGGACAGGAAAGAAAAGAGCAGAAAAGAAAACACAGATGCACACACACAGCAGCTAATGCTAACCCTCCACGGATGTGCCCCTGGGGGCACAGAACCGACCCTACCGAGGGCTACAGTGGTTCAGGTACCATGGACAGGCCAGTGACCTTCTGCCCAGAGTCCATTTGCTACTCTTCCCCGGGCCTGACAAGAATAAAGGCCCACCAATCGCCCTAGCTCTAGCAATAACTAGAACAACATCTTCCCAGCTGAAGGAAGGACATTCTCCCACAGGGTGCAGCCAGCTCGGAAGGTGTGGGGCCACAAATGTCTCTTGGCTCACTAGAGTAGAATCGAGGCTGGGCATTGCATGCTTCAGGGGTGGGGGATGGTTTCCTGAGGGAGACCGGGGCAGGGGTGGTGAATCAGCTATTGTCATAAGGGACTCCGGGGAAGTCCGGCATTAGGAAGGCCCCCGTTTTGTGCAAACTGATCAAATGCAGATGTTTCCAAGGAGCTGACCTTATTCACCGTGACTTCACTGGAGAGTGAATGGCAGACAGCCGGTTAGCGGTGCGGTGAAGGCCTGTTTTGGCGAGAGCGTGTAAACGTACATACAGCTGGCAGCGTGTGGATGACGCTGGACAATATCTCTTCCACTGATAAATACATATTTGGCTTCCAAAAGGTTTTATACCAGGGAGACCTAGTGAAAAAGAAATATAGTTTCAGGCTTTGCTAGGTGGCTTCCATGTACATCAAACTCTGCAAGAGAGGAAGGGAAAAAAAAATATTAAAAATGGGTCCAACCTTCCGTCTTCCTGAAATATCAGTTTTCATATAAAACTCATCAGCTGAGCTAAGTATTAGGCTTGATCAATGGCAGGAAACGAGGGGATCAAATGTTAATAAATCAGAAACAGATATCCCCTCTTGAGCCGAAAATATATCACAAAACTGAAAACGAGGAAATCAACTGATGATTTTTTAATGCATGCACAAGGAGAAAATAAGCTTTCGTTGGGGTGGGGGGTGGAGAGCTGCACCTTAAATAGCAACATAGAGTAAGATTCTGAAACAGCCTAATCAGACTGGGACTTTCATGTAAGCAGAAGAAACAAGGAAAGATGCAAATATTTCGTGAAGTCTGGATACAGAGGCGTAATCTTAAGCATTTGTGCGTGAGCAGATGGAAAGATGGCAAAGCTAACACATTAAGAACTCAGCCCACGCCCCTCTGTCTTGTAAGAATCTTTCGTTCTATAGTCCCATTCCCTTCTTAGTATTTTTCTCTTATTCATTTTCATTTTGTCAAGAACATGTTTCATTGAAACAAGGCATATATACTGAAAAGTGCTCAAATCATCAGCTCGCGAACTCACGAGCTGAATGAATGTTCATAAAGTGAACCTATCTGTGTAACCAGCACCCAGCTTGAGAAATAGAATATGATCAAGACCCCTAGAAGCCCCTCTTGTTTCGGGCTCCCCCGAGGAGGGTAAATCACGACTCCGACCTCTAACATATAGATTTGTGTCATCTGTTTTTGAGCTTTAAATAAACGGAATCGTAGAGTAGGTCTTCTTCTAATGCCCCACGAACTGTTTGTGCGATTCATGCACAGTGGGTAGTTGTATATTTGTTAATATTTTAAACTGTGTTGTTTTTTAACAGTACCTATGTAATCATTTCATTAATGCAGTCTTGCAGGTAAAGAAACAGTTTATTTCATTCAGTTGCCTAGTCTCCACACTCAGAAGAAAGTTCAAAAAGTAACCAGCCCTCAGCAGAAATCACAAAGAATCCACTGAGCCGTGATAAAATTCCGAACTGACATGCCTGCAATAAAAGGCACATTATCACCAACAGCTTTGAAGCCTTCATATTGGTTTTCCAGTTATTTTTCTTAAGAATACACATGCAATTATTTTTTTTTCCTCTTACCCACCTTAAACAAGAATCCAGAGTGTGGTCCTGCTCTCTGAATGGAAACCGTTTGCCTCTGTGAAAACAGGGAGCTAAATTAAATTAGAAGATCCTGGTATTCAGTAGGACCAAATTTCCCTTCCTTCCTACTCTCCCATTCCACAATCTATCACCTAGAGTAATTAAGACCAGGGAGGTATCATCTTCACTGGATTAACCTTAACTAAATTGCACTCATTCAACATGTGCCCTTTTGATTAGTCCGAGCAGGGCCTGCTGTCTCGGATACACCCACCCTGTAATTCTACACACTTAATTAATTTCAGATGAATAGCAGAGGGGATAAAGCTAAATTCTCTGATTAATAAACTATAATTCCTTATGTGTGTCAGAGTAGCTCAAGGTTTTCATCTTTCCTTTATGTCTGTGCCCTGCAAAGGTGAATGGAGATTGAACCACACACACACACACACACACACACACACACACACACACGCACGCACACACAGAGTTGTGTGAGCTTGGTGAGCAGATCCCTGGACAGTTTTGTTATTTTGTAAAGGGCGACCTAAACACAGAAAATATTGCAAGAATTTTTGGTAAAATAGATCATTTTCCTAGGAAACGGAATTTTGAATGTCATTTTTTTCATCTGGACCTGGGTCTTAAGTTTTTATTTGCACGTATTTCCTGTTTTAGGTACATTCTCCGTTACAAAAATTCGATATAAATGCCATGCATTTTGTATTTTTAATGCATTACTCAGAAGTAAAATACTCTGAATAGTCTGAGAACTTTTCTGAGAAATGGCTTGAAATTATGTGTTTAATCATCAAATTTAACAGCTTTTAAATATATAATAAAAATGTGCCCCCATGGGCGTCTCTGACAGCAAAGAAAATTATTTTCTTATAATAAAACAGATCCCGAGGATGTTTATATGCTATAATTTATCTCATATTAAAAGATGGCTAGAAAATTATATGTTAGATTTACAGTCTAGTCTCTCCTTCAATCCAGAAAATTTATATGTCTAGTTATTAGTGACTTAAAAACTACTATGATTTGCATAATTATATATAAAGAGTTTTTATGAAGTAGCTTTTATGTCCTATGATTCAACTTACTGAGGTCAGTTATATTCAGGGAACTTAAGTTACTGATACTTAGGGAAGGTAGCCAACATAGTTTATTCGTTTCTTATGTTGGTATGTAAGGAATTCCAGCTACATAAAATAAAAACACCTATCTTAGTATTCCTTATGTTACGTGTTTAATTAAGCAAAAGATTTTTTTTAAAGGTCACTAAGCTATTTTATATAAAAAAATCACTTAAGAAACCATATACCCAACTCACTTATATACAGATGTTAGGGCTGTTCTGATTTGTTTCCTAAATTCAGTCTTTGTTCCAAAATGACTAAAAGAGAGAGAAAGAAACCCAAGTAATTGTTAGTATTTTCTACCAGTTCGGAAAATTTAACTGTCAGATTCTTGTACTTCATTTTTAACTACACCACAAATTCCCAAACTATTAAATATTCCTGCAAGTTCAAGTACTGCTCAATCATTTAACATTAAATATTGAGCATGGAATATCTTACTGATCATTTCGCTAATTGCTTATTTGTGAAGATTTGCAAAATGGTGGAGCCATTTGGCTAATTGAATGCAAATATTAAATAATTTTTGATTGATGACATGCATGCTGATAGGCACCTCAATTTTCAGGATGCATCAGCTAAATGCCTTATCAGGTTTCTGTTATCTCCTCCACCTGAGACTGGGCACAGGGGCATTTTAACTTATGTCAGGAAATTTTATTCTCTGCCTTCCCTAAAACCAGATCCTACATTTGACCTCTTAAAAAAAACCCCACAAAAGCAAGTAATTGAAGTCAGCCCACACCTGCACCATCTTCCAAACTATCCTCATGTGAATGCCTAGCACATCTCATTCCTGAGCATCTCAGGCCTCGGGAAAGGACAATTTATACTCTCTAAAGAACAAAATACTGACATTGCAAGTTTGTCTTCTTTGGGATCCGAGGAAAGTGGAGATATTATTCATAAAAGGGCAGCTAAGCTTGGCCCTGTGGTTTAGATTTGCTATACAAACTAACAACCATTTTTGAATGATGGCATCATGTATTTACATAAAGGAACTTAACAGTTCTTTAGCCCGGCTATGTTCTGCTGTTTATGTGACACAATCGGAAACTTTGTGAATACTGTTTTAGATGATACATCACCAAGAAATAAATTTTACATTAGGAAAGTAACCATATTATCTGGGATTGCCGGGTGTAGGGGAAGTTGCTTAGCTACATTTTGCACTTAGAAAGAAAAAAAAAGATAAATTCATTAGAACGTCTCCGCAAAGTATGGTATAATGGTAGCATCGCCAAGCAATGTCATCGCCCGTGTGTCTCTCGTCCTCCTGTTGGCTTCTTTGAACAGGATTTACATCAATATATTCGAGCTTTTGTTTTTGCTTACAATAGGCATTTCAATGAGGACAGGTCCACAGAAAATAATTGAGGACTTGGATAGTTTTTCGATATAATTTGAAGCGGTTTATCAGCCTGTCTTTGAAGAAGAGCTGTTTTCCGCAGACCCATGTCTGTTGCCTCTCTGGCTGGTTACGTGCGCCCCTGCGCCAAGCCCGGTCGCTCTGGGCCGGTTCGCGTTTCTGTGCCTCGGCGCTCGGATTGTCGTAGCCCCCTCGTCTTTTTCGTGCACGTCTCCGAAAACGCATTTGTTTTAAGGTCGCAGCATTTCTACTCGCGGACGGAAAAGGCAAGCGGGAGAGCAGGGTGCAGGTGCCGGCGAGCGGCTGCGGCGGGCGGGCGGGCGGCGGCGCGGGGTGCTGCGGGCGCCGGGAGCAGCTGGGACCCGGCTGGGGCGGCGAGGCTGGGCGCACGTGGCTCTCGGCTCCCGGCGGCCGCGGCCGGAGCGCGGCCGGTTCCTGCGGTTCTCGCCTGGAGCCCTTGCCGCCCCGCCGGGCCCGGAGGTAGGCAGAGAGGGAGGGACGCCCGGGGCGGGGGCCTGGCCGGCGGCGGAAGGCTAGAGTGTCGCTCGCGGCCCCGGGGCTCCGGCGGGCGTCCTCTGCGCGGGGTCCTGCCGAGCGTGCCCCGTGGTCGAGCGGGTGTCCAGAGGCGCCGAGGCTCTGGGCGGCCAGTGGGCGGCCAGACGGATGTCTCCCGTGTGTGGGAGGCGGATGGGAAGGCTCGGGATGGCCAGGCTGACAGCAGGGCCGCTCGGAGAAGGCCCTGCACCAGGCGCGGCGGCCCGCCCCTCCCGGCCTGCAGGTTTCCGGCGGGGGCCGGGGGTGGGCACCGGTTCCCGCCGCGGCGGGGCGCGGGGCTGACGGGGTTGGGACGCGGAGAGGCGGGAATGAGCTGGGCCCGGGGAGGTGTGGGGACCTGGCCAGGGCGCCTTGTCGGGCGGCAGCCAAGCGGTCTTCTGCTGCGCCCCCTACACCCTCCTGGGCCCTAGGAGCGGCACCCGCCGAGCCGGGCAGGAGAGGCTGAAGTTTGCTCGGATAGTAAGTGCCAGGGTCGAAGGACGAGACCGCAGGCAGGTGGCCGCGCGGCCCGAGACCGGACAGGGTTCGCGGAGCCACCCAATCTTGGGGTGGGAGAGTTAGGGAGCTGGTTGTGGATAAATTCGGAATCGAGCCCGGGGCTGACCGAACACCGAAGAATGCGCCTGGCTCCGAGGTTCTTTTCCTCGCCTTTCCCTTTCTCCCCAAGCCCTTCAACTCGGAGCCTGCAGTCGGGGCTACGAGGGAGCCTGCGGGTCGCGGGTTCCGCAGGCAGTCTTGCAGAGGTGAAGCCGCCCCCGCCGCTTCTAGCCCCTGAGCGGAGCCGTTCAACCTCCACCCGGACTTGGGACTGACCCGAGCTTGACCTCTCCCGCTCCCTCCGCCTCGGCCCCGCACTCTCAGGACCGCATTCTCCGCGGCCCGCAAGCCCCGAGGTCTCCGACTTGGCCCTTTCGTCCGGGGCACCGAGCCTCCAGGCTGGGGTTGGGACGGGAAAGGTGCCTTTCTGCGTGGGGTAGGGGTAAGCTGGGGAGAAGATCCAGATTCTCCGTGTCGCCGGCGGGTCGGGCCCGGAGCGCCCCCTGCGCCCTTGGGCCCCGCGGTGGAAGAGCGGAGCCTCCCCAGCGGTCCTGGCCGGCCAAGTTCAGAATTTCCCGATCCAGGCCCGGCAGTCGGGGCCCTTGGAGGCCCGGGCTGGCGGCGAGGGTAGGTTACTCCCCAGCCACTTGAGAGAAGCAGCAGTGAGGCCACGGAAGTTATGGACCACGGGGCTCACACCAGTCCCGCACCGCCTTCAAACTCGGGGGCCTCCACAGCCTCCGCAGTTACTAGGTGCGCACCCCGTTCGTCCCGAACGTAGTTCCCGCAGCCGCCGCAGGCACCCTGCGCGCTCAGCCGAGGCCCGAGGCGCTGTGCGCTGGCTTGCGCGGGGAGGGCGGTGCGGGGCGGAGAGGAGGCCTCCCCGGGTCTCCCGCCTGTCACATCTGCACTTATTTAAAGCTCGGCTGGTGGTCCGAGATCTCTGGAATGCCAATTGCGGACCTGGCCTCCTACGACATTTGCATTGATTAGCAAGCTGGTCTTGGGGGAGGCCAAAGGCGGGGGAGGCGGGAGGCTTCGGGAAGACCGGAGGTGCACAATATTCTTCTTGACCCGGGACCACGAGCTACTCTGTGGCCCAGGGATTCCCACTGCACCGGGTTGCTGAGTGTGTGCGGAACAGAGAATTGAGCTTCAGGAACGTTTGATAATGTATAGAACGGGCCTTCGCCTTTTAGCATGTTCATTGAGGTCAGCCGGCAGGCACACACAACCCTACATCTCTGAAGGCTCCCGCACTGAATGACGCAGAGAAGGTGGACACGGGCTGTGACCCCTGGTTCACCCCAGGCCCTACAAGTCCCTGTGTGATGCCTGGGACAGGCAGCTTACTCAATGCACGACTCTTAAATGTTTGCTGGTACAAGTCCACAAATACAAGATTGAACTGCCTTGCTTAAAATACCCTACAAAAAGCATAAAAAAGGCAGGGGCAACCTTGCCTCTGAGTCCGACCCTAAGGGTAAGAGCCCTGGTGCAAATTCATGGGTGAACAACAAGCTTCGTTCCAACTTTATGGGATTCCTATGGTGCTGGGGGTGGGACAGAGGAGAAGGGAGAGACTTTTTAATTCTATAAACCTAGAAAAGTTGAATCTGATTTTGCATTTGCCTTTGGACTTGGCACAATTAACGGTGAAAATAAGGCCCCTCTGTATTTCTATTTCCCTTTGCTTTCTGCGAAGCCTTTACCCCAGAGGAAAGCTGTTTCAGTAATGTGGAAAAGAGAAACCACGTGCTGAGTCAGCAGAAGTCCTGTACCAGGCCAGTTCTGTTCCATAGTACTGCTGTGTGTAACGTACCCTATGTGCCTTCCTGGAAATAATGAAAAATGTATTGGAATTTTCATGGCATAGAGGCGGCCACAAGACCTGTTGGCAGTTCAGCATAAGATTAAAGGCTGTGTCTTCTAATACAAGAAATATGCTGGGAACTTGTCTTCTCAACAAGCATTAGACCCAACCCCATTTAATGCGAGCAAACAAGAGAAATGCAATTCTCCAAACAACGCAGAACATCTTTTTTCCCCTCCCAGATGGTTGGGTTGCAGAATGTTTCAACATTCCTTTGCTGCTCCTGCTCTTGTGATAGACGTTCAAGGTGGTTCCAGCGAATGGAATCTGATTTTCCATTTTGAATCATTCAAAGCATTTCTCAAAAATCCATCTTTAAAAGTTCTGAAAAGCCTCCTTGCAAATCCCGTTCGAAAATCGACAACCCTGTGGATCCCGCATTCTCATTTTCGTTCAAGGAGTACATGTAATTACCGAGAGTCATTTCAAATGACACTCTCACTTCTTAAGCTGTTAAGCAATGATTTTGGACAATAATTTCTTTTAACCGTCCACCTCTTACTTGAATTTGCAGGACCTGAGTGTTTTTACTATAAAACGACAATCCCAATCATTGTATTTTTAGGGACAGGCTGTATTTCTGGGGCTATCTTCATAATTTAAAAAAATTCTTACAGTCGAGTTGCAAAACGTGGCCTAAAAAAAAAAAAAAACAAAAAACCAACTAGCAAATTGCCTCAAGAACCAGCCAAAAGTTTGCCTCTTTCCCTCATCTTTTCTATCTCAAAACTCAAATGAAATTAGTGTAACTGTTACGCTTTTACTATTTAAATTCTGAAAGATGTAACTGACATCTTTTAATTGTTTCAGCGTAATGCAGAAACATCTGGATGTGAAGTGAGACATTCAGTCTGTCCCCCAGGCCCCAGATGTTTGGTGTCACCAGACAAAACATCAGGATGAATGACTGAAAACCTTCTCCCCAATCCAGATGGTTGAGTGCTTGGTGCTTCTATAAGGAAGCATATTTTCCTTTCTCTAAACATCACATCCTACCGTATCCCACGTAAGGCATGATTTACACTCTTTCATCGGCAAAATGCTGGGCCATTTGGAGTGCAGCAGAGCAATCAGTAAATGAAACTCTAAGTATATGTTTTGGAAAACGAAGTCCAAGTCCAAGTGTTAGTGTGTACTTAGGAGGTGGGGGGATGGCCGTGGAGCCAGAAATTGGAAGATAGGAGAAAGCCTTGTTCAATGGGATAATGACCTGACTTAAAGGACCAGCCCCCCAAGAATCCCTCTGTGGCATCACATAATAGTAAAGAGGCGAAGCCCAGCGTCCAGTAGCAGCGTGAACTGGGCTGCCTTTCGCCTGAGATGCAGTCAGACCGTGAAATGTCATTGTGCCCCCGGTGGCCCTGTCCCCCCATTATTCCTTCTCTGAGCATGATAAAGTCAAACAAATATCATATGGCATGGAAACATGACTAGGACTTATGAACATTATACAAGTGGGGACATTCTACATTTGAAAAGAAAGCAGCATAGGGACTATTTTAACAAGTCAAAAAATCTAGCGACATGAGATCTCTCTTCCTGTGAAATATCGCCACCCTCTACAGTTGTTTGGCATTGGAGATGGAGACGCAGAGACACACTTTTTTCTTTCCCCCAAGTCACAGAGATTTAAAATCTTGAGCCGAGTCTGAGGTTTTCCATGCCTTAACCATGTTGAGAAAGGAGGAGAAGATGTAAGAGAGGCCTTCCAGTGGAATCAGCAGATGCAATCAAACTCGGAATGAATTCCATTCTCCTTATTAGCCTCACACACTCACCAGATTATAGCTGAGTGTTTAGATAATGAATGGCAATGAATGTTACAACATCATAAAATCTGACCACTTCACAATTGCTGCAAGAAAAACATACCATTTTAAATAGACCTTCTTACAACTCAGAATCTGAGACTTGGATAATAAGACCCAGGATTCCATACTGGCCCACGATCAGTTTTAAAAAACAGTTTACGAAGATATCATAGAGTTTCAGGGGTACACATATTGGGTCTTTAAGAGACTCAGGAGTCAAAAGGGAATCTTTAACACCATATAAAACAGAATCGCAGTTATTTTTCTTAATTGCCATAATTGGGATATTTTCGTGACTTTTTGGTGATTCATTTATTGGAATAATAAAATGACAGAGCAGACTGGAAGGGATTCAGCCAGGCCTCCCGTCTCCCTTTATGGAGGAGAAGACTGGAGACGAAAAACATGAAAGGACCTATCCAAGGCCACACATTAGTCGGGGGAAGGGTCAGAACTAGAATCACTGGGTCGCAGTCATGAGTCACAGAGCCCGCTGCTTGTTACGGGACAGGCTGTCTTCGAAGATGCTGTCCAGACTCACAGATGTCCCAGCAGTGTCCAGGAGTCGGACACCCCTCAGTTGGGGCTGGAAACAGGTCCAGACCATTCATTGGTGTTACACAGCTAAGGACTATAGGACAAAGCCGGTGTGAAGGCAGACTTCTCCCGCTTGTCTCCTTAGTAAGGCAAACTGTTGCAAACACATAGCTAAGGAAACTCTGTCAACTTCGACAGTTGGACTAGTGGTCCCGATAACAACAGAAGACAGCTTAGCTTTTTAGAGAGAACTCCCAGCCCTTTGGAAGAACGTCATGCACGGAATCTGCTGCGGTCTCTTTTCTTTGAAAATAACACATGCAGACAGTCAAAATAAGGGCCCTTACTGGGGAGAAAGGAGGAGGAGGAGGAGGAGGAGGAGCTGGTGGTCGTCGCCATGCCAACACCATTCCCGACAGAAGACGACAGAGGTGTCTCACCTGACTCACAATCGCATCAACTCACTGTTCCAGAGGGCCGTGGGATGAAAGGAGAGATTGGGACGCGTGGGGTAGGTGGAGGGTGAAGGACGGGGTTGGGAGGGCCCCAGAAGAAATGTGCTATTTAAGAATATTTAGATAGCCACATGAGGCATCTGTCCCCAATTTTTAGGACCTGGGAATCTCGCTGGTCCTTCATGGCGTGAGCCAAGGAACTGGATTCATAAATGATGTAATCAAACCTCTTCCATTTTCTGTGTTACTCAACATCAAATGAGAACATAAAAGCACGGCTTCTAGGAAGGGGAGACGACTCTTCTTCGTGAACATTCTGGTCCAAGAAATGCAAGGAAGGATACTAATTAGGAGAAATGAGGGTGGGAGAAGGAAGTGACATCAAGACTCAGTATTGCGAGCTGTGAGAAAAGAAATAGTCATGTTTTGATCGGCCTGGAGAGAGAAGAGATCCCGGTAAGCCTCCCCTACAGGCTAATCCAAGGTCACTGCCCCCTGAGAAGCAGGATCTGGTCAAAATTTGAATTGGGCAGTGGGGGGAGATAATGATGCTGGGGAAAGAGGTCTGACAACCAATATTCTTCCTTTGAAATGCTTCGGGGAGCAACTAAACCAGCAAATGTTAAACCAAATAAAACCAGCATGCCCGCTTACCTCTGTAATTTACTCTCCCAAACAGATCATCATTTGGGCTATTCCCCTGAAGTCAAGCATGAAATCTATTTAGCTGGAGAGCTACCCATTTCCTCTGACCTGCGTGCGGAAGAGATGCCCTGTTCTTCCAGAATCCCCGGAATGCCAGAATCTAGAGAAAACTGCAGCCACATGCCTGGGCCCCTTGAGATCCTCCCTCCCGCAACCCCCAAGCCCAAGGAACAGAGGAACAGAAGGGAGCCGACTTTCAGCACCATCCAGCTTAGAAGCACAACTGCCCACTTATCAGCGTAGGTCACAGTGTGACTTGAAGCTGCTGTGGGTTTAAGAGGGTCTCTTACCAACAGGAGTTTCTCAGCCTTTTTTTCATCGCTGGGACCTTTCTGGCGACTGTATAAAGCCTATAGACTGCAGGTCATAGTGTTTTGCATAAAGCGTAACATAGCATTTGCATAAAATGCATAAAGCAGGGGCGCCTGGGTGGCTCAGTGGGTTAAAGCCTCTGACTTTGGCTCAGGTCATGATCTCAGGGTCCCGGGATCAAGCCCCAGCCTGCTTCCCCCTCTTTCTCTGCCTGCTTCTCTGCCTACCTGTGATCTCTCTCTCTCTGTCAAATAAATCAATAAAATCTTAAAAAATAATAAAATAAAACGCACAAACCAGGGGCGCCTGGGCGACTCAGTCAATAAGGTGTTTGCCTTCAGCTCAGGTCATGATCCCAGGGTCCCAGCATCAAGCCCTGCTTTGGGCTCCCTGTTTAGTGGGGAGTCTACTTCTCTCTTTCCCAATGACTCTTCCCCCTGCTCCTGCCCTCACTTGTGTGCCTTCTTTCCCTCAAATGGATAAATTAAAAAATCCAAAAAAAAAAAAAAAAAAAAACAACCCGCATAAACTCTATTGAACTAAGTTTATCAGAATATTTTTAAGAAACTAATTTGTGAGGCAGTATTATATTTAACCCATTAAATGCAAGATCTATTGGTGGGTCTAATAACATCTGCCATATTGAAATAGTGATAAGGGTGACTGATATCAGCTCTGTGATAGGAAGGTAGCTGGATTTCTGTTGGTGACAGAGGCATGGAGTTTGCTAGTGTTGCAATTTGTTGTCCATCTTCTGAATGTAAGGAAATGCTAATTTTTCACATAGAAATGAAGATGCCATTTTTTTTCACACCCGAGTTTATGGGATTCTGCTTTTACTTGATTGTGTTTCCAGATCATTTCACGTTCAAGTAAAGAAGCCCTTAGAAGGAGGAAAAGGGGAAGGCTAGTAGTACTTTAGAGATTCACAATATAATGGTCATTTGGATTCATTTTGACTCAATTATGTTGGGCCCCCATTTGGAGTTTAAATGCTCAGCGTATGATATTAGGTCTTGGTCTTGGGGTGAAAACTAAGTTTATAACCTAATCCAGGAGAGTGGAGAACTGGAGAATTGTTCCCTTGCCCGGAGGAAACCAGAGGAAGCCAAAGATCACCTGCCAAAGCATTTGGGGGAGGGGTGTGACCAGAACCAGGAAAGACTTGATAAGGGAGAGTGCATCACCTCTGCTCAGGTAAAAGAGCCCAGGGTGGGGCTCAGACTGGGGTGTGAAATGCAGAGGGAGCCAGGGTCCTGGCCGCTGCTGGTGGGCAGAGACCCCAGCAGTCTGATAGCTCCAACTGTCTAGACTCATGGCCGCAGAGGGGATAGGGCCAGACCCAAGTCAGAAAAAGAGGACTATTCTGTTTACCGGAAGAGGAGTAAGACTTCAGCCTCCACCACAGGGAAGCTTCTACAAGCCAGTGGAGCCGAGGGGATCTGCGGGAAGGGTAGGGGAGAGACCTGCGGGTCAGGGCACAACAGCCTACAGCCTGGGAACTGAAGGCAGAGACGGGATCCAAAGCAGAAGGTTTGACTGCAGTCAAAGAAACAAGTGATAATGTGAACTTCATTCAATGTAAGAACTTCCATTCATCAAAAGACATCATTAAGAGAATGAAAAGGCAAACCATAGACGAGGAGAAAAATATTCACGACATATATCCGATGAAGGATTCGATTCATATCTAGAATACATAAAGAATGGGGCGCCTGGGTGGCTCAGTTGTTAAGCATCTGTGTCAGCTGAGATCATGATCCCAGGGTCCTGGGATTGAGCCTGCAGGACTCCCTGATCTCCTGCTCGGCGGGGAGCCTGCTCTCCCTCCCTCCTCCCCCTGTCTGTGTTCCCTCTCTCACCATGTCTCTCTCTGTCAAATAAATAAATAAAATCTTCAAAAAAAAAATAGAGTATGTAAAGAATTTTTGCAAATCAATAAGAAAAATACCAAACAAACCAAAGCTTACAAATGTACAAAAAACTCAACAGACACTTCACAGAGGATATCCAAGAGGCCAGTAGGCATGTAAAAAGATGCTCAAAGCCATTAGTCACCAAGAAAATACAAATTAAAGCTTTACTAAGATACACACATGGCAGAAGGGCCAAAAGTAAACAAACAAACAAACAAAAAAAAAAAACTAACAAAAAACCCCATTGACAATATTACCTGTTGGAAAGGACATAGAACAACTAAAATCCTCATAGACTGTGGGTAGGAATGTATACTGGTACAACCAGTTGGAAAAATTTGCAGTATCTACTAAAACAAAGCAGTAATTCATACCCTAAAGACTCAGCAACTCAGTTCTTAGGTATAGATCCAAGTTTGCATGTGTCCATCAAAAGATCTCTAAGAATATAGCCTTAAGGGGTGGCTCAGTAAGTAGAGCATGTGATTCTTGATCTTGGGGTCATGAGTTCAAGCCCCATGTTGGGTGTAGATATTACTTTAAAAAAATGTTCTGGGGGCACTTGACTGGCTCAGTTAGTGGAGTGTGTGATTCTCGATCTCAGGGTTGTGAGTTCAAGCCCTGTGTTGGGAGTAGAGATTACTTAAAAATAAAAAAATCTTAAAAAAATATATTGTTTTATATATCTTACATGTTTATAAATATTATATAAATGTGTATATATACATATATATATACACAATACATCAACTTTATTCATCATAGCACCAACTTGGAAACAATTCAGATTATAGTATATGATGGAATATCATAGAGCAACAAAAAAGAACCAACTATTGCTATACCAAAGTGGATGAATCTCACAGACACAATTAGAGCAAAAGAAGCCAGGTACAAGAGAGTACACACTGCTTGATTCCATATGTGAAGGACAAGAACAGGCAAAACAAAACTACGGTGATAGCAGTCAGGATAGAATTTACTTTTCTGAGGGGCTATTGATTGAGAGGGGGCACAAGGGCACCTTCTGTGGTGCTGAATTATAAATATTATTGACTTTCTGGAAAGTGATTTGGAAATGCAATCAAGTAAAAGCAGCTGGCCACGCCATAGATTCAGTCCTCCCAACTCTGTGGTTTTATATTACAAAAAGATTTCATTGGGCCATATGAGCATGAAGAGAGTGCATGTTACAGACTGGCAGAAGATTTTTGCAATAGATATTTTGACAAAGGGCTTATCTCCAGTTAAAAATGTGCAAGAGATGTGAAATGCACTTTACAAAAGAGGATAACAAAATGGCCAAGAAATATAAGGAAAGGTGCACATCATTATTCTTCAGTGAAATACACATTTAAACCACAACCTGATACTAGTGTATTTCCAACAAAAGGACTGAAATTAACAGGACTGGTGGTAACAACGGTGGCCCCACATCTTGAGCAATGGAATCTTCTACAACACCAACTGGAGCACAAAATGAGTTGAGCCATTTTGGAAACCAAGTAGATCAACTGAAGCTTCACACATGCCTATTAGGTTGGGGCTCCACATGGCCGGCCCTGGAACTGAGTTAAAGAAGAACAGGAGAAGAACAGGGATCTTGGCTAGCGAAGTCAACCGGGCTTGAGAAACCCTATTCCAAGTGTTTGATCTTAGATTTCTAGCCAAGTTCCTTATGCAAAATCCCAGCATTATCATGGCTTACATAAAGGGGAGGGGGAACTAGCAGAGCTCAGTTTGGATCAGTAAGGGAGAGGAGAGGTCAGGTCCACTGGTGGAAATGGCTGAGCCAGCCAGAAAACTGGGGAAGTTTCCAGAAAGCTTTGAAGAGAGTGTGTAAGTCAGGGTGGCTACAGGGTTCTCTTTTGGGGCACCAAGTGAAAAGACCAAGAAAGTCCCTCATCTCTTCCCACTGCTGTCCAGGAGATGGCCCTCTCCCTTCTTAGAATTCCTGCTGCCTTGGGTGGTGTGGACAACACATTTGTCCCGAGCCGAGGTCTTTCTGTCACCCTCCCCTTGTGTCTCTGATGAGCCAGCGCGGTGGAAAGTGAAATGAGTCCACATTTATTATGAGAATCTAGCTTGGGAGGGGAGAGCAGAGGGGATGGGGGGAGGATATGGGGACGGGGAACAAAGTAACCCAAAAAGCAAAGAAGGCCACAGCCAACGGAAGCCTGAGGCCCAGCCTTCCAGCTATCCTCGCGTGAGCTCATCCATCAACACACACTTCTGGCCACACACTGATGCCTCCCATGAAAACTGGTGCCGGGACCGACAGGCTCCGGAGTGACTCACAACAAACAGCAAATAGCAGAGGAAGGCCAGGGATTTGACATCTGTTCTCTGGCCCACAATTAAAACTTCTTTCCCCTAAACAATGAGACAGTAGTTATAAGTACCAGCCTTTGTGTGTCACTGTCAGAGAATTTTTTCCTAGTTTGAGAATTTTCTCAGGAGACGTCACCAATGAAACAATCACCCCTAACTTCCCAGATCACATGTCGAAGTTCCAAGTTACCATTACCCTTGCCCCAGCGAAACCCTTGAACAAAATACAAAGTACAAGATTACCAGCTCTCTTGCAAAAGAAGGGTTTTTTGCTTGTTTGTTTGTTTGTTTTTAGAGATCTATTAAACTGAGACCCTATTCACGTATCTTGTTCTGTTCATTTAGCTTTGAGGTTTGGGACACTGACTTTTCAAGCTTCATCTTTACTGCTTTCACCTTCCATTCACATGTTTTAGACACCTACTGTGTGTAGAATGCTGTGTTTTGCATAGAAGGGATGTGTATAAACTCATAAAAACTATCGATAGGATGACCCGGAAGACACTTTGTCATTAAATCTTAAGACGCCATTACTCACTGATTCATTCATTCAAAGATTGTTGACGGAACCCCTATCATGGGCCAGGCACCCTATCATGTGACACAGGGGAGAACGGAATGAGCCTCTGCCCCTCACAAGCTTATAGTCCAGTGAGGAAGGAAGGTTTTCATTTTTAAAAAATCAATCCCCTCTGTACATTTCACCCTTTCCCCAACTCTAAACTACCTGAAAAAGATAGTTGTCGAACTTAGGATAATCAGGGGTTCATCGCAGAGCGGTGGAGGATCTCATGGCACTTGAGAGGGCTACTAACTGGGGAAGAAATAAGCAAATAGGCTGAGGGGACTGTGGTTGACATTTCCATCCTGTTGTATGGGGTTTGGGGAGTTTGATGGAGGGCAGCTGTGGCATCCTCGAAACTACAAGATAGGATCCTGCCAAAGAACCACGGGGGGGGGGGGGGTCTCTATGCTTCTTATTCAGTTACGAAAGGCGTCTTTCCCCCACATGGTTGAGAATCCCCAAAGCGGACTCCAGAAGGTAGGTGGAATCTAGGGTGAGGGGTGGGAGTTGGGGCCTCAGAATAGGTCAAGACAGTCATTGAGGTCCAGGAGAATACCATTCTAGATCTTTCTCGCCTCTACTCTCTGGCTGGGTCTCCACAGACAGACCAGAATGAAGGGTGAGAATTTAGCTAGTATTGTTCCCTTTATTGAAGAGACAAAAGGTGATGTGTTGGCCTGCCACTGTCCAGGTTGGAAAGTATTTCCATGTGTATGATCGCATTTGTTTCTCTGAGTAAGTGGGCAATGCAGCCCATTTTACAGATGAGAGAACTGAGGCTTCTTTCTGCAAATTAAATAATTTGCGCAACCCAAACAACTAACAAAGTGGCAGAGTGTGGATTTGAATGGATCTCTGCTGTTAGTCCTGGGTCCTTTCCATGGGCACAATATTATTATTCCAACTTGTAAAGCTGAGAGCACGGATCCTCCCTCCACGGGACCTGGAACCTCCCAAGGTGAAGGTTTGCTCCTGAACTCGGCAAACAACATCGAAGATTCTGCCGGGAAGGAATCTTGCATATGTCGGACACCTCCCAGGAGGGCTTGTCTCCGTGTGTGCTGAAGAGAAAACAGATGTCAGGGACAGGTTCTCAGCCGCCAATGTTAACTCCATTTTATGATTCTCTTCCACAGGCCGACTGAGAAGAGAGATTCCTGCTTGCCTAACCGGGCCAGCCAGATACACATGGAAAAGGAATCGTAGTCTCCACTGTATGATTTGACAGCGGCGGTCAGCAAACTTTCTGTAAAGGGCCGGAGAGTAAATGTTTGAGGCTTTAGGGGTCACACGTAATCGCTGTCGCAACTGACAGAATGTGTTACATTCACGGGTAAGTGAGTGGGCGTGGCTGTGTCCCAGTCAAACTTCTGGACACCGAAACGTGAATGTCATATGATGTTCACATGCCACAAAATATTACTCTCGTGTTGATTTTTTCCAACCATTTCAAAAAGTAAACATTCTTCTTAGCTTGTGGGCCATACAGAATAGGGGGCGGGCCTCCTCTGGGCCATAGCTTGCCAACCGTGTTCCAGAGGACCAAAGAGGTCCCTGGCTCCCAGTGCTCGCCCCCACACGTCTCAGGAATTCCACATTGGTACTTAGTTCCTTTTGGGGTTAAACCGTACTTCTCCAGACTTCCGTTTGAAGAAGCAGGCATTCTGACCCAGCACATTTAACTTCCTAACAGCCTCCTTTTCAGAGTTTAGGAGCTGGGTTGGAATGTAAGCGCCCTGTGGGCTGGGCTCTCTGGTTGTTTTGTTCACTGCTCAGTTCTCTGTTAAGAACCGAGGACGGTGAACAGCATCATATAGATACTCTGCACAAATCTTGGTTGAATGGAAGAATGAACTTTCCCTTCTGGCCCTAAAGGTTGGAGCCACCAGAGGGACAGCAGCGGGCAGAGGGCAGTGAAGGCAAAGGGGCGCCCGTCCCTTGGGGTGAGGTGAGCGGAGGCGATGAAGATAAAGCTTCAGACTTAATGATCCTGCGGGCCTGGGAGGCGCCCCAGTCAGCGATGCTCCAAGCAGCCAGCAGGCTTGGAAGAGGCGGGATGCGGGGCGTGCCGGAGCCGGAGGACCCTGGGAAGGGCGACAGGAGAAAGCCCCAGTGGCCGCACTCGGCGCCCGGAGGAGTGGCACCAAGCCCGGGTGGCTCACCCCACCCATTTCAATGGAGTGATGGGTTCCCTGCCAAGGAAAACATTAAGACTTGACAGATTTGGCAAGTCCCCGGGCCGTGGATTTGTGCACCGTAAAGTTAGAAGGGCCCCTTGGGAGATGGGGCAGATCTGAACAAACGGTGGAAAAGCGTGCATGGGAAGTCAGAACCCACTCCCTCGGCAGGCAAGGAAAAGGAAAGCTGAGAGGGGGAAGAGAATAGAGACCACCCCTGACACCCCCAGGAGTCACACATTTTCCTGGGTCAGACACATCATAAAGTGCTGCAGGACGGAATGAATGCAATGTCTGTGGGGTGTGTTAGGAAAAAATAACCAGAGGTCCTCACTGTGACCGCAATGAAAAACATCACGCCGGGAGTTACTGGATGGGAAAGTTCTCGGAGATGAGCTGTCCTGGCGGAGGGGCTCCAGCCTTGATTTCTCACCCTCCGCTCTCCCCGTGCAGAGTGGATTCACAACCAAGCCGTTCCCCAGCTGCCTCCAAATTGCTCCTCATCTCTTACGTTGGGGCCACTTTGATCTGACATGGTAATTCCCACACTTGTAAAGGGATGGACCAGATCAGTCGTTTTACCTCTGGTTAGAAAAGTCAAGCTATGGTCCCATGAGACCTTCCAGATGGTGGTGCAGGAGGTGAGGTCCCCGCCTTCCTGGTCTAGGAGACCTGGGAGGGGGATGAACGGGCAGGACACACTGACCTCCCCACTGGAGCTGGGGGTCGGTCTCCGCAACGGTGGAGGTCAACCTCTGGGGCCAACCGAGAATCAAACGATGTTAGGGAGGGTCTGTGATGAGCTGTGGAGACACATGCCGCATGTCCATCCTTCATACGCCCATAGTGGTGTGGAGTACTACAAAGAGTCTGGATCTTATTAGTTTTTGTTTGTTTGTTTGTTCGTTTGTTTGTTTTAAGATTTCATCATTTATTTGAGAGAGAGAGAGAGAGCAGCAGTGGGGGCAAAGAGCAGAGGGAAGAGGAGAAGCAGACTCCCTGCTGAGTAGGAAGCCCAACATGGGGCTCAATCCCAGGACCCTGAGACCATGACCTGAGCCAAAGGCAGATACTTAATTGACTGAGCCACCCAGGCGCCCCTGGATATTACCAGTTTTTTGACTTGAGGTGAGTTACTTTACCGCATAGTGGCTTCGCTTCCTCAGCTATAACGTGCGAGTGATACTCACCTCAATGCTTGTTGTGAGGACTGATTGAAATGATCTGTGTAATGCAGCCAGTCCAGTGCCCGACATGCAGGAAACACATGATACCTCGCACGCGCCATTTTTGTTGTTGTTGTTGAAGTCCAGTTGACACAGTTACATTAGTGTCAGGCGTACAACACAGTGGTTTGACAACTCTATACCTTGTGTTCTGCTCACCACAAGTGTGGCTCCCATCGGTCACCATACACAGCTCTTACAATACCATTGACTCCATTCCCTATGCTGTACGTTTCATCTCTGTGACTTATGCATTCTGGAACTAGACTCCTGTATCTCCTACTCCCCTTCACCCATTTTGCTCACCTCCTTAACCCCCTCCTCTCTGACAACCATCAGTCTGCTTTCTATATGCATGGGTCAGTTTCTGCTTTTTTGTTTGTTCATTCGTTTTGCTTACATTCCACATGTGAGCGAAATCATGTAGTATTTCAGTATCATAGACGGTATTGACTTAGTTCACTTCGCACAATATCCTCCACATCCATCCATGTTGACTTAGATGGCAAGATCTCATTTTTTATGGCTACGTAATGTTCCATTGTGTGTATATGTGTGTCTATGACATCTTCCTAATCCATTCATCTATCAGTGGACACTTGGGTTGCTTCCATACCTTGGCTATTATAAATAATGCTGCAATGAACATAGGGGTGCATGTATCATGTATCATTTTGAATTAGTGTTTTTGTTTTCTTTGGCTAAATACCGAGTAGTGGAATTACTGGGTCATATGGTATTTCTATTTTTCATTTTTTTGAGGAGCCTCCATACTATTTTCCATGGTGGCTGCACCAGTTTGCATTCCTACCAAGAGTGCACAAGTGTTCCTTTTTCTTCACATCCTTGCCAACATTTGTTATTTCTTGTTTTTTTTTTTTTTTTTTCATTCTAGCTTGCTATTGTGTCTTTATTTTTTTTTTTTCTTTTAAGTGCAGATTGGTGAAACCATGGCTTGCTACTTGAAATCAGCAAAGTTTCCCCTTCAATTTTTCTGGGTTCTATGAAGAGAAGGGAGTCTTCCAATGTCCCCTGACATCTTACTGCCTATTTCTCCAGCCCTTTACCCAAGTCCCCCAGTGGAGAGGAGAGCAAGCAGGGATCCAGTTGGGTATGGCCCAGAGTGATCCTCCACCTTCATGAAATTTTCTTTAGGTCTCAGCTTTAATTTACACATTCTTGCCAATTTTATATCTTATTCCATAACATGTTTTAATAGATTATATCTTATTAAGTTATTCCCTCAGACTCTTTGAGTAATTGAGGTTCCACGAAGACCAACATTCATCCCCAACACATATCTCTGTTGAAACATAAACCAACATCATTTCCGCCTACAGCCGGTCAGCAGGTCAGGGGAGAGAGATCCCAGGTTAGACCATCAGGGAAGATTTCATGAAGCCGCCTGCATGAAGCCCCGAGTTCTGACCCACTAGGAGGCAGACATGTGGAAAGAAGCAAGGTCATGAGCAGAGGTCTGGAGGTGAACACAAACGAAATCCTCAAGGAACCACAAAGACATTTTGTTCCAAAACCCAGGAACTGAGCTTCTTTCTCACCTGAAAGTCACTAATCTTTGTGTCTCGTTCCAGGAAAACCTGATCCCACAGGGGCCAGATTTGCCATCCCAAGGCCATCAGTCACCTTCAGCAAGCACGCCACTCCTTCTACTCTCCTCTCTAACTCTCTCCACATTTTCCAACTGGACAGGAGGCCCCGGGCAAGCATGTTTGGCACCAGGCATTGCTCACGTGACTCCCTCAGAACTTACGGTCATTAAGAAATTTCTCATAATGAGCGCAGTGGATCCCAAGCACCCAGCTTTCCTTGCCCCTCTCTGCAGTCAGCCTTCAGGCTCCGCCCTCCCCCATCCCAGGTCAGGGACCTTCTCACGGTGGGAAGTGTTCTTGCTTCCCCTCCGCCCCCCTTCCTCTGTGTAACTTCCTTCCTGGAAGTGTCGATAAGGGCCGCGAATCATGATATTCAATCGTTCTGCTACATAAAGCCCCAGTGTGCTGAGCTAATTAGCTTATCGCCGGAACTCTCCCATGTTTTTCTTCCGATTTTGGCCGTCTTCCTCTGGATTCAAGCGGAGACATCAAGAAGCAAAGCAAGGTACAGTTGGTTGGGAGATTTAACAATGCCTTCCTCCCACTGATGCATTTGCCACCTACTGAAGGAGGCTGCTTTGAGACTCACCGGTGTGGGATGGTGCTACAGTAGGGGCCCCCTGAAGATCACCAGGTCCTTATTTTATAATGTTGGTTCTGTATCGTGAAATGACAACCCAGACCTCCGGGACCTGGCCACAAGGAAGGCATGGCAAGCGGACATGTTTTTCTGCTTGTTTTCCTGTATTCCAAAGCAGGTAGCTGTGTCCTTGCAGATGGGATCTCTCTCGGCTTCTCTCGAACACTCGATGGAAGATTTATTGGCTTCTAGCCAACATGTTGCAACGCCGAGCTGTCTTCCGCACAGATGCTAACATGGGGTGTCAAAATAAGAAAACTTTTTAATTTGACAGAGGTTGCTATATGGCAGCGTATAACGGTGTTACAGACTCAGCAGTGAGATGAATTAATCCAGATATGATGCAAACCCAGCTCCCCACCCGAAAAATGGGGATAATGCTCCTTAAATAATAGGTACTCTGTGAAACAATTGGGCAAAAGCAAACACTTGGTGAAGGGTTTAGGACAGCGTAGGTCCCAATCGTAAGCATTTACTTCTTCCCTTTGGTGGGTCATCAAATTGGAGGTAGAAGTGGCTCTTGTGGGACAGAAAGATGTGTTCCTTTTAGGCAGTGGGGAGTCAGCTTACGAATTCCACTCTTCGTAGACGTGGCCGCAGTGGGAAATACAGGGAGCTCACAGGAGAATTGGGACACGTCATGAGTGCTGTTCCGGGCATGCTCAGTCCACACTCTGCTTTGGAGGCTGCAGAGGAGGCCCTCATCCCAGACTCTGCCTGCGGGTCCTCGCCGTCAGATTCTAGGCTGGACAGAACCCAGGAACTGACACTTTCTGGAGTTCTGACTTTCTTTGTCCCGCTCTGCACTGCTAACAGCAGTTTACAGTTAAAACGAGAGAAAGAGTGGCTCTGGAGGTCTCCTTAGGACTTTGGGGAGGGACCTGGAGATGTTTAAAAGGGATGCAGGAAGAAGGGATCCCACAGAATCACTTCCCCTTGTCAGGAAGGAGGGTCCTGGTGGACAGTATCCAAAGGATGTTGCACACCTTCCTCTGGGCTTGTCCCCAGCTTGAGGCTTTCTGACCCCGCATGGGGCCCTTTCTCCACTCTGGCCGAGGCTAGCAGACTGCCTCTCTCAGAAAAAGTCAGAACTTGAGGTGACTGTAACCAACACCAGGATCCTGCGTCTACACGGAGGGTGAAGGCCTGACCACAGCTCTGACAAGGTTTACCTTCCCAAGACGAACCAGATAGAATTTGCTCAGTACCTGTTTAGCTTTGACAAGCCCACGGAATGTCAAGAACAAGTCGAAAGACCAAGGAGGTTTCCATGAAACTGGTTTTGCTTGTTTGTTTTCGTTTTGTTTTACCATGGCAGCAAGAGGGCAAGAACAACACAATTTTGTAGACTCAAAGCCCTTTGGAAGCGAGGTTACCTTCATGTAAATAGCACCTTTTTTTTTCCAGGAAGCTAGTAAATCAACAGAATGTGTCCCAGAGGTAGGCACACAGGAGGAACGATGTAAAAAGCCATCGGCCTGGATCACATAGCACAAGAAGGCCGAGGGGAGGAGGAGAAGCTTCCACGGGAGTTGGTTTTCTAACCTCCAGTTTGTATTCTCTTGGGCAGGGGTGTGTATTTTTTATTTGGAACTTTTCCAAATCGGGTCTCCGAATTTCAGCCCAAGACAAGGCTGTACCGGCTTTGGAGGTCAAGCTCATACACGTCAACTCAGGGGCTTCCTGCTGTCCAGTTCTCTTGGCCCCCGACCTCCCGCTGCAGCGGTAGTGCCGTGGGGAGCCAGAGATGGCCTGCCACGGTCTCTGCTCCCGCTCCTGCTTCCAGACGCCTGGAGCGCGCCGCGGCTGTGCAGGCCGGCCCGAGGCCAAGCCAGGTTTCCATCTTCAGCTTGCTTCTTGGGGCTGCTCAATGCCCTATTATTCATTCCCGCTTGACTTGCTCTCCCGCTTCCTGCCTGCCTCGCCTTTCCAAGCCACACCACGCTCGCCATGCCCTCCACCCCCACCCCCTGCAGTCAGCACAGGCCCCCACTGGTTCCCTCCCCAGGAGGCTGCCCCAGCTGTGACCTGCCTCGCCTTCACCTCAACATTCTCCGGCCCATCGCCCCTGCTTGCTGTTGCTTTCCAAGGTTGATTCCTCCACCCCTTTCCGCCTCCCCCATGATGGTGCTGCCCCTGAGTTCCCTCCCAGGTCCCATCATTGCCCCCCGACTGATTTCCCACTGAACATTGTCCAGTGGCCCGTCACCCAAGGAAACTTCTCACACATCACTGTGAGGCCGCCTTAAATCCGCTCTTGCTGGCCCGGCTTCTCACTTCCCACCCAGCCTCCCTGGACTTAGACTTTCTCCCCAAGATAACCATTGTCTCTTTATCGTAAACCAAACCTCCCCCTCTGGGGCCTCCTTGAAGCATCAGAAGTGTGTTCCAGCTCTTGCTCTCAAAACTGTCCTCCCTTTTCTTTCCGGCTCATCTCCTGCTTCCCTTGCTGTTCCCTCACGTGGGTCACTGGCGCCTGTCTGTGTGAGGGGTCCTCTGAGTCCTGCCTTTCTCCCAGTCCATTTCTCTCTCTACTGGCGCCCGGACATTGTCTCATGAAAGTCACCACCAGGAACTCCAGTTTCACATATCCAGTTGGGTATATCACGTATCCACTTCTCCCTCAGGGTTCCCTGTCTCTCTCCTAGCCATGAGCATCTTCCCAGGTGCCCCGAAGGTGGCAAAAATGACTGGCTGGTGCTTCCCTTCTACCCACACATGGGATTGGTTGGCCCTGACCCCTGCAGGGTCCCCAGCATCCATCCCCTCTCTTGGGGAACACTGCCTGTGCTTGCCAGCCCTCTTCCTCTAGGACCTGGGTTATTGAAATTGCCTTTGGTCTGCCTACCTATCTTCCCTCCTCAGCCTGCTCCTTGATGGCTCTTTGTGGCTCACAGGGTCTATTATAAATACAGAGATGGGGTCACATCACCTCTCCCTTCCTTACTCCCATCCCCAAGGCTCCAACTCCTTTAAGGGATGGCTGCGACTTGCAAAATACCTCGTGGCTCCTGTAGCCTCCTGATCATGGCTCTCAGGATGGCCCATCTTAACTTCAGTTCTATTCCCCACCCCCATTTCCACCCACACCACCCCCAACATAAGCGCGTGTGCACACGTGTCCGTATCGTACCCACCTTCCGTCAGGGACCACTCATCACTCTCCATATACAGCGTTCATAGCTGCACATCGTGCTGGCTCCTTTCACACTCATGCCGGCTCCTTACCTTGGGATAGCATCCTCCCCTTTTGAAATCCTATTCATCTTTTAAGACTTGTCTCTCCCACGAAGCTTTCTTTTATTCCTCTTCGCACAGCTCACCGTTTCCACCTCCGAAGGCACGTAGCACTTTCTTTGTGTCTCCGCTGAAGGACTTACTCGTCTGGACCTCATCGTCCGGGCCTGTACCCTGAAAGACACGGCGACCGGACTCGCACACAGTGAGGACTTCTTAGTTGCTGAGCGTGCGCGTGAATGAGCACGGCACGCGATCCCAGACACAGGAGTAGTCCGTGTGAGCACTTCAGGGGTAGGCTGAGTGCTAGATGATGGGGCTCTCACAATATTTATATCTGAGGTTCGTCGGGGTCCCAGCTCAGACCCAGCTGGGGGTCCAGTGAGTAGCCCCCCAGCTCACTCCCTCACTGTCCTTCCATTCTTCCTTCTGGAACATGGACCTCTCCTTCACCTTCGCTCTGGATAAGATTAAGCCTCTGCCTCTTCCATAGGTCTACCAGAACTTTTTACCTCGGCATAGGGCCACTGTGAAGGTGTCATCGGCTATGACAAAACTCCCCTACATCTTTGCTCCCTCCCTCTACCGAGAGTTGCCTTCCTGCCAGCCAGATATCAGTTAACTCTAAGTCTTCTTCTTCCCTCCCTCAGGAGGGGCTCTCCCTGCCCATCGTTACACCATGGTGGGGAGCTAAGTCTCTACATCTCCTTGCCAAGGACTCCTGCCGTCAAGCCTCTGACGAGATGAAAGGTTTGTCCCTCCCTGTCACGGGCAATCAGACCTATGCGGGGGGTGGGGGAGCTCTGAGAAGCTGAGATCTTCCCTCCAGCTCCTGAGAGCCCACAGGCGCTGCCTCCTCCATTTTCCGCTGCAGTAAATTCAGGAAGGCCAGACCACACAGAAGCCCTTCCCTTAAACCGTGCCCCGGCACACAGCAAGAGAAGGCCGTGCTGGGGCAGGACAGCTGGCGATTCCGGCCCGCCCTGACGGTTGAGTCAGCATTCACGCGGGCAGCCCCGGGCTCCTCTCCCCAGCTTGGAGGGAAAATCCCGAGTCCCACACCTCGTGGGGCGCCCCTGAGCCAGAGGCCCCACTGCTCTCGGTCTCCCCGTAACCCAGACGGCTTGTGGGCTCCGTCCATGCTTCTTGGCCTCTGATGAGGGGGCCCACGGGGCTCCAGAGCAGCCACACCTTGGAAAGCCATCCCGGCGGTCAGATGGCCTTCAGGGAAGGGACAGGGCCAAAGGTCGGGCGTCCGCTGCCGGTACCTGTGTGGGCCGGAGCACCAGCTGCTGGTTTCCTCTCTGGGCAGCGGACGGCAGGTGGAAGTGTAGCCAGCAAAGGCTCCCATCATCCAGGTCTGCATTCCAGAACCTTCTTCCAAGCGCCGCCTTTGCCATGGCTGGAAGTGGTTCGCGAAAACTGAGGCCAGATACGTAATAGCCGTTCTCCATTCTCTGTGAGAAGATTTATTCGCAAATAAATTTAGTGAAGGGGGAAAGTTAAACAAGAAAATAGGAAAACAGAGGGACAGATTTTCTCATTGACTGGCTGCCAGGGATTGAAAGGTTGAGGCAGCCAGTCCCTTCGGAGGGGACAGCTGCAACATTTCACGGTGTAAAGTCAGCGAATTTCCACCGGCTTGCCTGCCAGAGACCACAAAATGGTTTCAAACAACGGCTCGCTTCATCATATTTGTGTGTGTGTGTGTGTGTGTGCGCGCACATGCCTGCGCGTGTGCGTGCGTGTGTGTGTGTGTGTTTGCAAAAAAGGCAAAGGCAGGGGCTGGGTAAAGGGGGAGCTAAAAAGTGTCCTCTCTCGGCCGGCCGAGTGGGCAAGGGACGCGGTGAGCAGATTAATGAAAATGTTTCACTGGCATGAGGGGTCTGATTTGCCTCGCTGCAAAATTGCTTGCAGATTCAAAAACAGCATGTTTCATTTCAAACTCATTCTCTTGCCATACATTAGCACTTGTCAATGTAACCATTAAGCACAGGCAGTGCAGAAATTTAATTACAAAACCATTTATTTTATTGAAAGAAAAATAAACCCAAGCTACCTCAAATGCATTAGGTAGGTTCAAAACATGTTCAGCTGATAACACCCAAGGGTAGGGAGGCTGCTGCAGGAATAAATGCGTCTTTCATGTGCGGTGGGCACTCGATATTAGAAACAGCTGCCCAGAGGTCGCTCTTTATTTAAGTTCAATTATGAATTAAAAAACAACGGATTTAATGAAGGGACTTTTTATATCTGAAGTTACTCGGCTGTGGTGCTCATTCTCCTCTTCCCATTTTTGCCTCCTCTTTTCAGCGTTTCAATCCAAGATGCTAAGTGGGTGAGCCTGGCTTTTTACTGAAGGGGTCTCCCGCCCCCCCACCCCTTCTCCCCCCCCACCTCGGGGGGGGGAGAACCAAGGTCTTTTGTTCACCTCATGGTGGGAGAACCAAGGTCTGTGGTATTAGAGGAAGTCACAGAAATGTGCTAAACACATCAAAAAGCCTCCAATCTGTGTCTTACTTATACCTTCTTTCCCTGTCCCCTGAGTGTGTCTTCTGTACACTGGAAAGCAGGCAGCACAAGGCTCTCTGGTGAAACAGTCGATTTGGGTCAAGCAGTGGGCTGATGTCACGCTGGGGCTGACTTCTCCTCAGCGGGGGAGACCTGCCAATAATGCGTCGGTTTCACTATTCGCTGGAGAGCGAAAAGAAAGAGTTATAACCTTAGTGGTTTGGACCGATTTGTCAATTTAAAGTGCTCCCTCCCTCCCCCTGTCTGAGATATCAACCCACAATTTCTTACAGACATCTCCTTATGTAGTCCGCACGGAGGAGGAATCTGGAAGGAAAGATCCTTTTTTTTTTTTTTTTTTTAATTTCCCTAGCGAGAATACGGATCTCTAAGATTTCAGGGAGGCCTATTTGTCTGGTTGGAAGTGGGGAGCAGGAGGCAGATAGGCTCGGAGGGGGGTTGTTCTGCTGAGAACTCCATTTTAGCTCTTATAACGAAGCTCATACACAGTAGCAGGGTCTTGCGATGTCATGGATGATTTTGCCTGCCTGAGACCGAAGGAGGATGTCCCAGCCTGTTTCACAAAGGCCTCCAGACCTCTGTCGTCTCTGGAGGGACCCCAGCTGATGCTCTGGAGGGATAGGGGCACATCATTGCCCAGCGGCTCGGAGACCTGCCAGGAGGGAAGCCTGAGCCGCTGCGTGGTCCTGGTGGCTTGGAAGTTGTACCTGTTCCCTGGCCCAGAGGAGCATGTCTGCCTCCGACCCACACTCAGCTCCATTCTTGACACGTGCCGTCTGGACCAAAGACCCAGGGAGCCTGAGGCAGGAGAGACACACCCAAAATAGAGAAACTCACCACTGCAGGTAGCAAGCCCTGTCCTGCAGAGTTTCAATAATTAGTTGTTTGGGGAGAAGGAAGGAGAGCAGAAGGAAACAGGATGAGGCTAGTGGAGGTGGTGGTGGGGGGGATCTAATTTAATATTCTAAGAGAACTCGTGTCTACACTGAGCCCTGTAAGCCAAGGAAGCCCGAGTGCAGAGTGGGGCTCCATCCTGTTATCACAAGTACACCCAACGGAGAAAATAGCCAAAGACTGCAGACTTTATGGGGTCGAGAAGGTGACGCTCCACTCTGACCCAGCTAAGGAGAGTCACCGTCATTCCATGACTGTGTATAAGAAAGAACAAGAGGGCACGAGGGATGGTGGGAGGCTTCCAGACTGGCTAATGGCATTGTTACTGAAAGAAATTCCACTTGGGGTGTGTACTGCAGACTTTCAACCTTGCACCTCACTCAATAAAAGCACACATTGACATCACGTCCTTCTGCTATGTCTCTCTCCCTGCCCAGGAGAGACAGGCTTCCAACGCTTAGGTGTGCGTTCTCCGAGTATATGATGCTTCTCGGCCTGGGTTTCAGGCAGGAGAGTTTCAAAAATGTGTCCCAGATTTAGAAACCACAGTGGTTTTTAAAATAAAGCAACTCAACAGAATATTCAAGAAATCTCTTACTCTTGCCATCTTCCGGAATCAGACATCAACCCCTAGGGAACAGAATAGGTTTCCTCTCCCAGGAGTTGGGTTGGAGAAACAGATGGAAGAAGCAAGCTCCTCAAAATCATCCTGAGGCTTAGAAGCATGAAGTGGGGTAGGTGAAATGAGCTTGCCGCCACAGTAGCCTTTGGTGGTGCGTGGACATCCCAGTCCCAAGTGCGCCCCCTAGAGTGCGCCCAGAGTACAAGAGCGCTCTATGCTTTACCCTAAGCATCATTTTCAAGGGCAAAGCTATTCCTTCTCCCCAAGGAGCTGCAGAACCCACAGCCAGATCACCAGGGGCCCTCCTTTCAGGTAGGCTAGTGGCAACCGGGGCTGCCCCCTTTAGATAGGGTTTTCTCGCTCCTCTTCTGATCCTTCACCCTCCACTCCTCTCCCCCTCTGCAGAGTTGATAACATGACCTTTAACCTTCAGTTATAGCTATTTATCCACAGATATTTTTTGAGTACCTACTACATGCTGGGCACTCTACTGGGTGTTGGGGGTTAGTGAGCAACAAGATACCCGAGATCCTTGCCGTTGTGTCTATATCCCAGTGGGGGAGGTAGATATTAATCAGGTGAACAAATAGGTTCAAAGACTGCAAATGGTTATTTGTGATTTGGATAAAATAAGTTGGGCTTCATGACAGGTTTTAATAGGGGATGTACTTGACGTAGGGAAGGTCTTTCTGAGTTGCTGAGAGTCACACGGGACCTAATGGCTAAGAAAGAGCCAGCCACATGGGGAGCTGGGGGGGAAAGTGACAACAGTGACTCAGGCCACACGCAGGCAGCATGAAGCCCTGATGCTCACAAGAGCGTGGCCTGAGTAGGACCAGCCAGAAGGCCATTGTGACCGAACGTGATACGTGAAGGTAGGAAGGCCGGGCACGGGAAGTGGTGTGGACTCAGCGTTTTAAGTGCAGTGGAAGCCAGTGAGTGGGTTTAAGCAATGGATTAACCTGTTCTTGCTTGTATTTTTTAAAAAAAATGATTGGCTGCAAGTATGGAAAATGGGTTGGAAGTGAGCAAGTGGAATCATGGGAGATTTGTTGGGAGGGCACCACGGGCTCGTGAGAGAAAATGGAGGCTGGAGCGGAATGATGGCCGTGGGTATTCTTGCTCTGCTTTTGCACAATGGAGGCTGACTCAACTTCTCAACCAGTTGAGAGCTCCTTGAGGACAGAGAGCTTCCTTTCGTCTTTCTAGGATAAACGAGGAGTCCCACCCTTTCCTACCAGTACCTTCACGTGATGCAACAAGCAAAGGCTGACTCACACTTGGAGACACGACACTCGATTTCCTCCTTCCCCCTCCTCCTCAACCATGGCAGCAATTTCCCAAAACTCTTCAGCCGAGGATGTTCTAGTTCTGACAAAGCCTGATGGTTCCTGCGAACAAAAATGCCTACTGAAGCGCCCACCCTCTGAAGCCTTTTCCTGACTCCTTGGGGCTGTGGCAGCCATCAGTACCTCTGTGCTCCCATGGCACTCTGCTCACATCTGGATTTTAGCGCCTCATAACACCATGTTGTGAACTCTCTGCTTGGTGTCTGCCTCCTAACCAGATCCCTAGCTCCTACTCAAGTTATGAACTTATCACAAAATCTCCATTTTTCTAGAGAGAGCTAGCTGTCAACACTGAGGACGGGTTTTGAACTTCATTGTATATGAAATCGTGGTATTACATAGTTAATATTAATAAATCTTAGTATCGTGGACTTCTGTTATACTTTAAAACCTGAGCTTTCGGTTGTACTTTAAAACTCAATATTTAAAGCGTTTCCATATTAAGCAGACCTGGTTAGGAAGAGACTCTCCTCATGAATGACAAGATGAGTGACCCGGAAGATGCACCCGGAGAAATGATCCAATCTGAAGACAAAAAAAAAAGAAAAAAGATTGAAAAAACTGAGTAAGATTTAAGGACATGTAGGACAATATCCAAAGGTTCAATATGAAGTTAGTGGGAGTCTCAGAAGGAGAGGGGAGAGACAATGGGGCAGAAAATATATTTGAGAAAATACTAGCTAACCCCCCCCAATTTGTTGAAAGATTCAAAGCATAGGGAATTGCAAACAGCATAATTATGAATAAAATCGCATGTGGGCATGTCATAATTAAACCGCTGCCAATGAAAAATAGAGTGGAAATCTTGCAAGCAGGCAAAGAAAAATGACACATTACATAAAAGGGAGCAGTGCTTCAAATGGCTATGGACTTAACGCAGGTAGCGGTGGTTGGAGTGGGAAATGGACTTACACTGTTTCAAGGTTTTTCCATTTTATATAAAGACATTCAGTTTTAATTCTAAGTATACTGTAAAAATATAAGGATTTTTTTTGTAATCCCTAACTCAACCATCAAAGAAATAATGCCAAGTGGTATAGCTAAAAAATCTGCTAAGTTAAAACAAAATTCAAAAATATATTCAAATAATCCAACAGAAGGCAGGGAAATAGAAGAATTAAGAAAAGAGTGGAATGGACAACAGAAAAGAAATAATGAAATGGTAGACCTAGATACAATCATATCAATAATCACATTAAGTGTTAATGAACTAAATACTCCAATCAAAAGCCAGAGTTTACCAGAATAGATCTTTTGAAAAAGCAAGACCCAACTATATGTTGACTAGAAGAGATGAACTTTCACACCCAGGTTCATTGCAACACTATTCACAACAGCCAAGATATGGAAACAACCTACATGTCCTTCAAAAGATAAATGAATAAAGAAAATGTGGCAAAGACAGACAATGGGATATTATTCTGTCATTAAAAGGAAGGTAATTCTGTCATTTGCTACAACATAGATGAATCTGGGGGGCATCGTGCTAAGTGAAATAAGCCAGACAGAGGAAGACAAATACTGTATGGTTTTGCTTATATATGGACTCTAAAAAGTCAATAAATTTTTTAAACAGGATAAACTTTAAGTATAACGTAATGGATCAATTAATAAGGAAGACATAATGATTACTAATGCATACATGACTAAGAATAGAGCCTCAAGATACATGAAGCAAAAATTGACAGATTTAAAAAAGAAATAGAAAAATGCACAGTAATTGTAGTATTATTTTAATACCCTCCCTGCAACTGATAGAATCACTCACAAAAAATTCAGTTAAGTCACAGAGGCGCTAAATAACTTTATCAAGCCCTTTGCTTATTTATAGATCACATACTCAACAACTTTTCAGCTTTACATGTTTACCAAGAGAGACCATAGCTGGGCTATAAAACATGTCCTAATAAAATAAAAAGGATCAAAATTATAGTAGCATGTGTCTTTGAATCACAGTGTAATTACATTAAATTAGAAATCAATAAAAATAAGATGCCTAGGAAAACCCCAATATTAAATTAAACCCATACTTCTAAACAACTCATGGGTGAAAGAAAAATCACAGAGAAACTAGAAAATATGTAAAACTTAATGATCATGAAAATATGATAAAATTGGTGGGTTGTGGCTAAAGTAGGGCTTAGAGGGAATTTTATGGCTTTAATTGCTTATATTAGAAAAGAAGAAAGGTTTAAAATCAGTGACTTAAGATTCTGCCTCAAACCCAAAGTAAACCGAAGTAGAACAAGGAATATAATAAATATAAGAGTAGAAATGAATGTAATAAGAAACAGGCAAGCAGTAAAGAAAATTAACAAACCCCGAAGTTGTTTCCTTGTGAAGAAGAAAAAAATACGATAAACTTTGTTAGACTGCCGAAGACAAAACAGAAATCACAAATTACCAGTATCAGGAATGACAAAGAGATTATCACCACAGATCTCACAGACATTAAAATCATAAAAAGAGAATATGAGGATGTTGTGAAGAATTTTATACCAATAATTTCTACTAATAGATGAAATAAAAAATTCTTTAAAAATATAAATCACTAATATTTACAAGAGAAGAGACAGAAAACCTGAATTTTAGGTACAGGTAATTTTTTTTTTAAGATTTAATTTTTTTATTTGACAGAGAGAGAGATCACAAGTAGGCAGAGAGGCAGGCAGAGAGAGCAGGGAAGCAGCTCCCTGCTGAGCAGAGAGCCCAATGCGGGGCTCGATCCCAAGACCCTGAGATCATGACCTGAGCTGAAGGCAGAGGCTTTAACCCACTGAGCCACCCAGGCGCCCCTAGGCACAGGTAATTACACTGGTAAATTCCATCAACCATTCAAAGAAGAAATAACACCAAACTTACACAAACTCTTTCAAAAAATAGAGGATAGGATATACTTTCCAACTTGCTTTATGTTACCAGTAAATGCTAATATCAAAACCTGACGTACACATATGAAAAAGAGGCCAGCATCCCTCATGAATATAAATGTAAAAATTCTTAAAGAACTATTAGTATATTAAACCCAACAATATATAAAAAAAGAATAATACCTCATGACCAACAAGGGTTTATCTAGGAATGCAAGGTTGATTTGATAGCAAAAAAAAAATCAACCATGTAATACACCAAATTAAAAGAGTTGAGGAGAAAAACCATACAATCGTTTGATAGATGCAGAGAAAGCAGTTGACAAAATTTAACATTTATGATAAAAACTCTCAGCAATCTAGGAATAGAAAGGAACTTCCTCAATCTGATTAAAAAAAAAAAAAACATTTTTTTCCCTTAAGATTTTGCTTATTTATTTGAGAGAGAGCCAGAGTAGACGGAGAGGAACAAGCAGACTCTGCACAGGGCACAGAGCCCAGTGTGGGGTTCCATCCCACGACCCAGAGATCATGACCTGAGCTGAAATCAAGAGTCAGAGGCTTAACCCACTAAGCCACCCAGGCGTCCCAAAAAGGTATTCTTAATAATGAAATATTGAACACATTCCCAGTAAGTTTGGGAACAGGGCAATGATGTCCACTTTCATCACTTCTTCTCAATATTGTACAGACAATCCTAGCTATTGCAGTAAGGCAAGGAAAAGAAATAAAGATTTTAAAGTTCAGACAACAGAATTAAAACTGCCTCTTTTTGCAGATGACATGATTTCTTATGTAGAAAGTTCTTAAGAATCTACAAAACCATTATTGGAACTCATAAATGAGTTTAGCAAGGTCACATGTTATAAAGTTAATATACAAAAATTAATTTTATTTTTATAGACTTTCAGCAAACGATTAGAAAAGGAAATTTTAAAAAATTTACAAGAGTGACAAAACATACTTAAAAATAAATTTAACTTAAAATATGTAAGACCTGGGCACCTGGGTGGCTCAGTTGGTTAAGCAACTGCCTTCGGCTCGGGTCATGATCCCAGAGTCCTGGGATCGAGTCCCACATCGGGCTCCCAGCTCCATGGGGAATCTGCTTCTCCCTCTGACCTTCTCCCCTCAGAAGTGTAGTATTGGTCAAAGGACAGACGTATATCAATAAAACACAACAGATCCACAGATATGTTGTGGGTGATTTACAAGAGTGTAAGGGCAATCCAAGGGAGAAAGGATGGTCTTTTCAATAAATGGCACTGGAACAATTATATATCCATATGTCAAAAAAAAAAAAAAAAAAAGAAGAAGAAAGAAAAGAAAAGGAGGAAGGAAGAGACAGCAAGTAAAGGAAAATAGAAAAAAGAAAGAACCTCTTTTTACTCTCCATACTTTGTAGCATATTCAAAACTAAAAGTGGATCAGAGACCTAAATATAAAACCTTAGAACCCTAGATTATACGACAGCTAGAAGGAAACACAGAACATTTTTATGCCCTTGGCAAAGATTTCTTAGATATAACATCAAAAACACAGTCCCTAAAAGCAAAAAAAAAAAAAAAAAAAAAAAAAAGATAAATTGGATTTCATCCAAATTAAGCAGGAAATAAAGTATCACTTTATTAATGGCTAGAAAATTGAGGCTTGCAGCAGGTCACACTACTAGCCAATGGGAGAACCTGGAAATGAACTCATGGCAATCTGACTCCAGAATCTACATTTTTACGCACAGGATTCTAAAACAACTCCCTTCACGAGACGCCATGTGGGGAGCACAGACTTCAATGGTACAGCTGTGCCTCTGGGCTCCTAGGCCAGGAGAGCACCCCGCAACCTCCCAGCCCTCCACCCTGGACCTCGGGGAAGCCCGAGTGCTCAGCAATGCTGGGTGAGCTTTCAACAAACCCGGCAATGCTTCATCGCAAAAGAAAAATGTTATGACGGAGGTTAGAACGGGGCTGTCTTCCCTTAAGATTTGCTAGTTCCATCTTAATGACTTGTTATTGCTGAAAATAAGGGCTATACACGAGACTGGTGTCACCCCGGGAGCTGTGCTATAGAGAATTCGGGGAGGCATGAGCCCGCCTCTCGGAAGCTTGTACGGGGAGGGGTGGGCAGGGTTTGGAGCTGAAATCCCACAGTGTGAGCCCTTACTCGCTGGACAACCCCCCCTCCCCCCGGCCCCCTCTGCCTCTTTCTTTCTCGCAGGGTCTAACTTAGGACTAGACACACAGCAGATTTCAACAAACGCTCATTGCTTGGGAGATGGTTTGTAGATGCCATTTTCACATTAGAGATTTATCTATAGTTCCAAAGTCTGGACTTAGACCAGTAAATGATTCTCTCTGTGTTCTGTAGAGCAGCACATACAAATCTCTTTACAATTTATACTTGAATTCAGTAGATCTCGGGTGGGGGCCAAGATTCTGCATTTCTTTTCGTTTCTCTTCTTTTCTTTTTTAAAGATTTCATTTATTTATGAGAGTGAGCACGCACGAGCAGGGCAGTGGGGGGGCGGTGCGGAGAGGCAGAGGCCGAGGGAGAAGCAGACTCCCTGCTGAACAAGGAACCCGAGTCAGGGATCAAACCCAGGATCCTGGGATCATGACCTGAGCCAAAAGCAGATGCTTAACCACCTAAGCCACCCAGGTGCCCCAAGATTCTGCATTTCTAATAAACTTGCAAATGATATTGGTGCTGTCCATGGACCCCCGTGACTAGCAAGGCCAGAGAACGTGAACTCCAGAAGTAGTTTGTCTCTTCCCTTTCAACCAGGAGGGTTCAACATGAACAAATGTCTTAAGATCATTTTCTCCCTGGGAAGAAAATCTTGACTCGCTCATTGCAAGTCTCTTTCTGTATTCATTTATTTTAAAAAAGACAGATTGAGGGGCCCCTGGGTGGCTCAGTGGGTTAAGCCTCTGCCTTTGGCTCAGGTCATGATCTCAGGGTCCTGGGATCAAGCCCTGCATCGGGCTCTCTGCTCAGCAGGGAGCCTGCTTCCTCCTCTCTCTCTCTGCCCGCCTCTCTACTTGTGATCTCTCTCTCTCTCTCTGTCAAATAAATAAAATCTTAAAAAAAAAAAAAAGACAAATTGAGAATATACTGTCTTTGGAGTATAGCTACCAGGTCAGAGGGAGAGCCAGGGCGGGCTCATGGCATGATGCCCTTCAAACACATTCAGGCACGTGTATTTAGAGCTCATACTAGCTTTGCCTGGTGAAGGGGGAGAAGCAGCCCAGTCGCCCTCTGTCCTTCTGATGAGTTTAGCTCCGGTTCAAACCTGCAAACCCCTCAGAAAAATATAGCAATTATATATTGAGTGCCTCTGAGTGTCTCTCCCAGCGCACTTTCCTTCTTCCCATGAGACAGATCAAAGTACGTACAGTTGCCCTTCATTCTCTCTCTCTCTCCAAGAATCCAGTTAATACAAGTTTTCCACCTTTTTATTTATAATAAATAGGCATCCTCAGGGAAGGTGCTGGTCGACCCATTTTCTAATGGGTGCAACTAAATTTCGTTGCACCTGTATTTTACACTCAACCCAGTGCTGAGAGAGCATAGTCTCTGCCTTCAGTAGGCTTTCCATCCTTTTAAAGAAAGAAGGCTCCCAGCTAAGTACTGAGAGCAGGTGGCAGCTGAATTCTGGGTCATGGTGTACCTGATTCGTCTGTGGGGTAGGGAGGGACCAGTTACGGTGCCCCTGGCAGAGCTTGGCTGCTGGAAAAGGCTGGACCGGGCTAGAGGGACAGGAACAGAATGTGCATCCAGGCAGCAGAAGCCAAGGCCAGGGAGGAAAGCCTGCAGTCGGGATAGAGGCCCACGTGACCACGCCTGCAGGTGGTCGGCATCCAGAGTCTCCGGGGGTTCCGAGCCTCTCTGGCCTCACGCTCCTCCTACCAGCGCCCAACCAAAAGTTCCATTGACATTTCCATCCTGAAGTCAGCCGCGTTGGGATATTGCCTTCGGCCACAGAGACGAGCCAGAGGCTCTAAACTGAATGCAGGCAATGAAGGTGGAAAAACAGTATTTGAATTGTAATTCAGAGAAAGGAAGCGAGCGGTGATAATACTGGAAATTCTTCATCGGGCAGCCATTTAGGACAGCAGCTGAAGCAACTCGGCAGACTGGAAAAGTGTGAAGGACAGTCTCTCACACCGCGATTCGGATCCCACTGTTACTGGGACAAGCAGAGCTGGTGACACAGCTTGGCTGTCTTGGGTCTTTAAAAATCCGGGTCTGCCTGCACGATCTGATGCTACAGCCGAGCCCCGGGCCTCTTCCTCCAACACAGCCCGGTAACTCCGCTTCCCGCGCACTCTTGCCATCCTTCTGCCTCCCCGCAGGCTTCAGGTCAGAGCATCAGCGAGATTGGATTTGTTTGTGAGGTGTTTGTAGAATCAAGTATTTTAACAGTTTGGCAGAAGGAGGGACAGATGAAACCGAGAGGGCTGAAGCAAGTATACTCAATGGGCTGCATTTTGCAGGAGTGGAGAACTATCGGGCAGTGGGGCCGAGGGAGGCAAGGGTCGGCCCCCGGCTCCCGGCGGCTGCCCAGATCCCTGAGCCAATAAGATCCCTTTGGAAGGTCGGCTGTGCAATGAGCAAGGTCCCGGTGTGGACAGCGACCCCTGAGGGTCAGGGCACAGCTTAGACAAGCTCGCCTTGGGGTGACCAGAGATCCCAGCCACCGGCCGCCTGGGCCTTCTGCTCAAAAGGGCTTTGAGTACTTGGCAGTCCAGGCATTCAGATTTAGGGCAGGAGAGACAATGGCAAGACCTCGATTGCATCAACCTCCCATGAGTCCCGTTGCTTATGGGCTAATATTACATAGCCCTTGACTAGGTGTTCAAGGTTGAACCTGGCCCGCAACCTATCTGCTCCACATAGCCACTCCCCTGCACCTGCCATGCGCCCCAGCGAGGCCAGAGCTCAAGACCTTCACTCCCCCTCCATCCTGGCCCATCCTTCCCCTTCTCATCCCTTCCCTACTCCTACCCATCCTTCAAGAGCCACGAAGCTTGCCGCCCGACAGGCCCCCCCCAAAAGCTCTTCTTTCTCCAGAACTCGATTACCCCAACAGCCGACCACACCAAAATGAGTAGCAGCAAAACACTGGGCAACTGAAAGCATCGTTTGGGAAGAAGTGACCTCAAACTTTCTTTTAAAAATACCAAAATCATCACAATGGGAAAAATAGGAACTTTCTCGCATTTCTTTACTCTGATTTTGTTGTTTACGGTATTATTTTTTTTGAATTACCTGGAGGGGGCACCCTGTCAACTCTCCAGGGTTTAATCCCCTAGCTCGGCACCCAGCCTGTTCCTCTCTGACCAGCGCCCCCCACGGGGGCGGGGGGGGGGGGGGGGGGCGCTGAGTCATCCGGGTCTTCCATATGGTTATGGCGCTCTCTCCCGTCCTGCTTCCCCATTGGTCAGAACCTCCTTGTGGCTTGTGGGCGGGCACCAAGTACCCTGCACAGTAGGGATGTGGGTGCACGGAAAGCTATTAGCACAGCGCCTGGCACATGGTAGTTATTAATTCTAATGTGATTACTATTACTTCTTTGCATCACCACAGATTAGAGATTTCTTTTTTCCTTCAAAGATTAGACATTGCCAACTAATAGGAGCTCAACAGATGCTTGTTAAACTTCTTTGCGGTGATCTAGTATCTACTCAATTAAACAGTGTTTTCGAGAGGCAGCTGAGCATAGTGGTTGGGAGCCGGCCTGTGGAGACACGTGGGTCCAAATCCTGACACCGCTACCGGGGTCTGTCTGATCACCTCACCTCGGGGGCTCTTGTTTCCTTGTCTGTAGTGCCCATTTGGCAGGTTTGTTAGGAGAATTAATGGGCAAATATTGCAACAGTGCTATATCCACTGTGCCCGGAACCTAGTAAGCTCCATGAAAGGATCTCACATACCAACGTTACCGCATGGGTAGAAATTTACCTTTGGGGGAAAAAAAAAAGTTTTCTAAGCAGTACCAAGAAGACTGGCGCTATTTTATTCATTCGAATGAATGAGTTCCCCTCTTCGGGAATAACGTTTGCAGATAAGCAATTGGGATGCTGCTTACACTAAACCTCAACTCCTTCAGAGCGGGTGCAACACAATCCTTCCTTGGCAGGACTTGCCTAGTGATTGAACCTAAAGTGTATATCTTTATAATAGCTTTATTCAAACCATCCTCTCCCCTAGGGTAGCCGATGCTGTGATGTGCTACCTGGACCCCTCTTCAGGATCGCTGGGAGAGCTGCCAGCCAGAGGCCCTGCCCAGGAACTGGCCCTCAGCTGGAGAAGGGCCTTGGGCACAGCCATGTGCAACCTGTCACTGTGCAGAAGGGAGGCCCACACCCCTTGCCCCAAGTTCCAATACCTTTGAAGGTCATCCCTGGAACTCCCCCCAGGGCCCGCTAAGGCCTTTGATGAGACTGCTTTGCAGTCCACGTTTTCTCTCTGCCTCAGCCTGCTTTTCTGCCTTCCCTTCCACTTCCACAGGTGTGGATCCTGAGAGCACTTCCTAATACACATCCTGTCCGCTAATCTCCACCTCCGAGTCCGGGGACCCCAGCCTGCAACACGTGTGAGGGCACATACATTCCTTTTCGTGAATTTTGATAGGACATCTGACTTGCGATTACCCGGATTCTACCTGTAACTGAAATGTGAGTGTATGATGCAGTCTGTCTGGGACAACCTATTTGTGCCTTTCATTAGTAAAAGGTTTAAGTATTTTTAAATTTTTTTATAGTTTTTTTTAAAAATTATTCATTTGATACAGAGAGAGAGAGAGCAAGAGCAGGGGGAGAGGCAGAGGGAAAGGGAGAAGCAGGCTCTCCGCTGAGCCAGGATCCCGATGTGGGGCTCGATCCCAGGACCCGGAGACCATGTCCTGAGCTGAAGGCAGACATTTAACCATCTGCGCCACCCAGGCATCCCAAAGTTTTAATTATTAATAGCAATCACTTTGACCTTAAAAATATTTCCGGTGGAACAATAAATTATATGGCCACCTCATCTGTAAACAACTCTCATGTCCCCAGGCCTCACTGCCAGTGTGGAAAAATGAGGTCATCTTAGCATAGTCTGGATTCCTGTCACTTGGAACATCTCACAAGTGTAACTCCGGAAGCTCAGCCCCTCCCCCATCCTCCCCTGCTTCCTGCTCTGAACACCCGAGGTACTCTGGAGCCCACACACTCTCAGCGCACCCAACTACAGCTCACCCACTGCTCTCAACCCTCGTCTGAGGCTGCTGGTCACACCCCAGGGCTAACAGCTCTCTACCTTCCCCCTGGGAGCAGCGGCCCCTTGGAACTGCTGCTTTGGGGCATCAGACAGCCTCTGAGTGTTCCACCATTGTCACAAAGCCCAGATGGCCCAAGGAGGCCTCACCCCTGACTAGGGTTTGAGTCTCTACTTTGGCTGTAGCTTGATTCATCTGCACTCCCATAAAGTGAGTAAAGAAACACATTCCCTGTCTCTGGTACGCTTTTTTTTTTTAAGCTGAACCCCAGAGCAGATTGGCATGGATGCTACAGGGGTGTGGTTCATCTCGGATCGTCCACAAACTCTTCCTCACTCAACATCATGCACAGGCCCTTAAGGTGGCTGGATCAGGTTGGAGCTGACTAAAAGCCTCCCAAATACAACAGGAAATCCTCAACCTAGTTAATCCTAATGTCCAAGTTCTCTTCCAGAAGTTTCCTCACACACCATGCAACTGAGTTGACACAAGCAGATACGGAGGAATTGGAACCTAACTCTGCACAAACCAGGTTTGTCTGCTTTGCAGGATAGCACAAGATCGTAAAAATGACCGTGTGTGTACACTGCAACCCTACAAAGCCGTCTCAGTAATCAATGGGAAAACAATTGTTCTGTGACCTTAAAATATTTTTTGTCAAAACATGAAAAGTTCTCTTACTGTTGGTTATAAATGCATTGGGAAATGGAAAATTAGCAAAATGAATATTTACACATTACACTGTAATTTAAAACATTAGAAACACTAATGATTAAAGTGCTTGCTTGCTTTCTAAAAAAACTTACCAAAAGTAGTTTGAACAGCACCTGCCTTCTTCCCCTCATAATGTAACTTGTGCAACCAGCACCTTTTCTATGCCTTTGTGTGCAGTCCTGCTTCTTACGAAGTTTGGATCAGCTTGCAATGGTTTATCCTTCACTCTTGCAATGCCAGGAAATATCTATGAGCATTTCTTTAAGGCGAAAGGTTTTTCCTGGCATCACTTCCTCTGGGACATCTTCCTTTTCTCAAGATCTGGGTGCAAATTTCTGGGTGCCGAAGTAGCTTAACATCAACCAACTCACGCTGAAATCTGAAATGATGAAACCAGCCTTTATGGGTAGTAAATGGTTCTTCTTTGGTTTCCTTGTGATTGACTTTCTTGAGTTGTGGCAACTGACTTCAAACCTCTGGTCTAAATGTTAGCGAGGTGAATAAGGATTTTGAAATATGGTCTTCAACTGAAAGTAGAAGAAAATATTCCATTTCAACCCTGAGTGGCTTTAGATTTTTATTGCAATTAAAATCGAAAGATAATGAAGTGACTTGACTTGGTTCGTACTACTCATTGGACTTCTCCAATGAGATTAGCACCACAGCTTCGCACAGCTCTATGTCTCCTCTGAGTTTCCCTTTGCTGTTGCCATTTGCAAATCTATCCACATCCGATTTCACTGTCAGTGTTGTCACTTTTTGTTTCTTTGCTGTACTTCCATTTTTGTCAGCTAATCCGCTATAGATTCTCCATTTTTGTAAAATGTCACGTGGGTTTATCACCTGGAGGCAAGGAGGCAACACAGTCACACACTTTGCTGCCTGTGCGTTAACTGAGTACCAGAAGCATGGCGATCGGTCACAGACTGACTTCGAAAGGAGTAATGCGATCGGTTGCTTCACCGTTTGCAATCTGTGGTCTGAAAAGCAGGCAGGGAAATTTGTACTTTATGCAACTACAGTCATAAACCATGGCGACAGAAATTGGAACCATTTTGTTGGGGATTGGTATTATAGAACGAAGTCACCTTAATTGAAACTTGCCATCTGAACCATGCAGTGCAAGGGCCGTTTTATGAATGTTGTTTACCAAATATTTCTGAGCACATTTATGGTACTGCCCTTCACCCACCTTGTGGTTGGAGAGTGGGATGTGATTACTTCTGGCCAATGAACTGAGAGCAGAACTTTCATAGATCACTTCCGTGCCAAAACATTTCTTGCCAGTTAGTACTGGTGCAGCCCCTGAGAGTATCCAAGAAAGTAGGTACTCTGGGGGTCCCTGAGCAACTAAGCCGAGCAGGGGCCTCTCCTAAGATGTCATAGACAACATAGCATAAACGATAAGCAAACCTTTGTTTTCAGCTATGGCGATCTCAGGTTGGTTGTTTCTGAAACATAATAGCCTGTTCTGATTGATACAATATAGAATTAGGAGAGAGTCTAGGAAAAGGAGGATAGGAAACTGGGCAGAATTCAGAATCCTGAAATTGGCAGCTAATTATCAAAAGGGCTCCATATTAGTGAGGGGTGGAGAATCAGGGGCATGTAGTAAAAAGAAACATACTACCTTTATATGGCTAAAAATAAATAGCACGAATACAGAAAATAGATGTATAGTTCAATAAAGAACAAAAGGTGAACATACTTATAACCTCTACCCAAATCAAGAGGCTGGAGCAGGTCGGATGCTCCATCCTGCCACAGTCCCGACCTTGCCCTCTGTCAGCTCCTGTCCAGCCCTGTCTGACAATGACCTCCTCCCTCTCGTCACCGCCTCATCACCCACTCGCTCATCCCTCAACATCGAGGCTTAGTTTCATTTCTGAAATATTTTTAAGGCTCTGAAGATACAGATTCCCCGTCTACCCCTTTCCACTTGTGAATTTATTTGCTGCAGAATTTATTTGTTGTCCACAGTCTCTGTGATACTCACGATGTGGCAGGTGTCTTCACCAACACGGAGAGATTTCGTCCCGGCTGATTTATGCTGCCTCACCCAGTGGATGCCTCCAGGCTTAGCTTCTGGAGGAGGCCTTACGAGCTGTTTAGGGAAAGAATTGGCAAAAATTCCTCTTGAGATATTTACAGGAGAGCTGGTGAGGCATTGTGACTGGAAGCTTTTAAACTGACCTCCTGCAATAAAAACCAATCCCATCCTGTGCCCCGTGGACAATCTCCTGGCAAGGTTCACCAGCTTCCGGGGGAGAAATCGGACAGCCGTGAACATCCAGACCTTGGTCTTATTTGAAGGGCGCCTATAAGTTTTTATACAGTGTTGATATTGTTCTCAATTTCTCAATGCATATTATAATATCTCTGTGTCTCTGCTTCAGTACCACAGTCTTTAAGTATGAAAATAATATGTAGAGTTTCCAAATAAAGTAAAATTTGAAGGTGCAAAAAAAAGGGGGACTCATCTGTCGAGTTCCCCACAGTGTGGGTTTTGTGGCTTATATCCCTACATTCCCCTGATCCTGTGGTTCCTCTAAATCTCTGGTTGGCTCTATAGGTTGATAAAATTTGGTTGGTTTTGATTCATTTTGGCACGACAACTTCATGGGCAGTGGTGTGTTTGTTCACCAAAAGGCACATAATCATCTACAACGTGATTTTTTGTGTTATCAGTGGTCATTGTTGCTCAGTTCCATGTCTATCTGGGGTTTCAGAATTGGTGAAATTCCAATTCAGAACTTCCCTCCTTCTACGATCTGGTTACCTGCGGTGCAGTTCACAAAGAAAATCTGGGTAAGTCCCTTATTTTCCCGCAGGGCTCAAAGCTCTGGCACATCCGGGTAAGTTGCTAAGGTCTGAATTTGGCAAAACGGTCGTGAAAATGGCCTCCGTCAGCCCAGCCTTCTCTCACTATGCCTTCAGCCACTAAGAGTTCACCCCAGGCCCTGTGATCCCTCCGTTTTTACCTCCATTTCCCATTAGAGCCCACCTTCAAGGAGGTCAGGTTCTCATTTTCTCCTCCCTTAGAGGATAAACTGTGGACATTACCCATTCTAGAGGCCACTGGATTTTTAGCCATCTGTCTCAAATATTCGGTTACTGTCCTTGTGGGGTTGAGAACAGGGAGCCCAGAGCTCAAACCCAGTTTGTGATTATATTTGGGTCAGCAAGAGTGTTTTGGTTTCTTGGGTGTTTTGTTTGCTTGTTGTTCGAAGCTGAATGCGACTACATTGGGGTAGGGGGGCATTTTCTCTCTGGTTAGCTCAGAGGACAGCACCCCCTCTTACAGGATACCTGCTCTGATGTCTTTTTACAAGATGTTTATTCATTTATTTGACAGTTTGACAGAACGATACAGAGAGAGCACAAGTGGACAGCCAAGAAACAGGCTCTTGGCTGAGCTGGGAGCCCCATGGGGCCTCGATCCCAGGACCTTGGGATCATGACCTGAGCCGAAGGCAGACACTTAACTGACTGAGCCACCCAGGTGTCCCTGCTCGGGTTTCTAAGTCTCAAAGATAATAGGGGCATCTGGGTGGCTTAGTCATTACGTGCCTGCCTTCAGCTCAGGTCATGATCCCAGGGTGCTGGGATCGAGCCCCGCATCTGGCTCCCTGCACAGGGGAGCCTGCTTCTCCCTCTCCCACTCTCCTTGCTTGTGTTCCCTCTCTTGCTGTCTCTCTCTGTCAAATAAATAAAATCTTTAAGAAAAAAAAGAAAGTCTCTAAGATACTTGTGTTGCCACTTGTCTTACAGAAACCTTGAAGACAGATGTTAGTAGCCCATTTTACAGATGAATGAATGAAAACCAGCTAAGTAATGAGAAGGGCTTGGGCGACGCCTGCCTGGAGATGAGACGGACAGCATGCCCTCCGGAAAGTAGACAGACAGCGTTGGGAGGGCCAGCGATGGGGCCCTCTCCATCCCGGCACAAACTAAAAACCCACATTCTTTTTTCTTCCCTTTTACAGAGACAGCTCGAGGAAGCATGATAAAATGAGGCCTAAGATAATATTTGGGGGGAAAGTTTATTTTTTTATGGTCTGTTTGCATTAGGCCGTCGGGCGAAGAGAGGCGGTTAAAGACTTGTCCCAAATGGCTGGGCTGGAGAAGCACAAATCCAATGTCAATAGTTGGAAATACAAGTGTTTGGTTTCACTAAACTTCTTTTTAAAAAACATTTCTTCTTTCCTTCTCCTGAGGCAATCCAAGGGAAGGAGAATCAGAGCCGGAAAGAGACGGAGGAGGGGGGTGCCAGTAGGGCCAGGGGAGGCCTCGTCCAGAGGGCCTCGCTCCCCCCTGAGTGTCGTCAGCCAGCCGGGGAGGGTGTCAGCCCCAACCAGGAACAGTCGCCTGGAGTCATCTGCTGGCCCCAGAGACTATTGCTAATTGAGGGCGGGGAGCCAAAATGTCAGCTTTTGTCCAAGAGCAAACTTTAAAAAAAAAAAAACAAACCCAGAGCAATAAGGAACAAATAGTCGAATCAGGGCTAGCTCTGGGAAAAGCAACTTGAATCCTTTGTTCTCCTATGGCCCTTTTTAGCAACAGCTGCCTCCTTTCCTTCCCCAAGGCAGAGGCCACATCAGACAGAAGAGGCCACAGGCAGAAGAGGGCCGGTCGGAATGAACGATCTAGTCTCCTTGAGCTTTCAGGTTAAAATCTCAACTCTGAGCCTTCTTATCTGGGTCACTTTGGCTAATTCTTTGTGCCTCCACTTCCTCATTCGTAAAGTGAGGAAATAATAATACCTCGTGGCTGGGGAAAGGATTAAGTGAGAAAATGGCTCGGCACAGTGCCTAGCATGTAGTAAGTGTCCAGTACACGTTTGTTGTTACTTTATTATCTTTAGAGCTCCTTCTCTCTCTTACCTTTGTCCTTCCATTACACGCCACTCCCCAGCAGTCCCACTGGATTTGTCTAAAGAGATAAATGCAGCCAGAAGAATGAAAACACAGCTTCTCTTCCAGGGTATTTTGTACACGGTCTACCTCTCAGTTGGTTTCCACATAGCTCCATGGACAATGTGCCCTTACCCTCGTCCACACACCCTAGGTCCTACAGCACCATCTACCTGGATCGCCCTCTTCGCCTCCATCCACCCAACTCCAGTTCGAGGCCCACACTGTAAAAAAAATGCTTTGTTTCAGAAAAGCCAACCCAAGGCATATAAGAAGATGGGAGATGTACTGACCATACAGTTGAAAAGTCCAGGCGGAGGTCCATCTTCAGGCATGGCTTGATTCAGGGTCTTGCAAGAAGCCGCTAGCTGAGAGATGTCATCTCTCGGTCTTGCGTCCTCTCTGCTGGTGCCACTCTCAGGCAGACTCAACACTTCCGTTGGCAAGAGGTTTGCATTGCCAAGTGAACTCCAGGTTCAAGGCCAGTGAGAAAGAGAACATTCCTCTCTCCTAATAGCCCTAGCACATGTTATGTGTGTTCCTTGGCTCTCTTTGGGTCACAGGTCCATCCCTGGACCGACGTTATGGTTGGGTGACAGAGAGAGATGTGTGGCACTCCCACCTGTAACACAAAGGACATTTCCTGGCTTGATGAAGGGGGGAGTGGTTCTTCTCAGAAAGAGATCAGGATAGTCTCCAGCATAAGGGAGAAACTCCAACGCCAGCAAAGCCCTCCCCCCGACGAGTCTTCCTGAAGCCATCCCCAACAATTCTAACCAATTCTCTCCTCTGAACTCCTGACCCGGTTTTTCAGAGTGCCACTCATGTCGGCAATGTCTTTTGCTGGTATCTTTGGTTAGGAGTAAGTCTTGCTACACTAGCTACTCTGTGCGACACTTCCATATGAAAACTGCCCCTGTGTCGTCTATGTACATCTTACCTGATGTAAGAAGGAAGAATGCTTCTTGTCTGGCGCCTTCTATACAGTAATTGCTTGATCGATATTGTTTAAGAACTGAAGGGCAATTCTTCTCATATGTCTTCTGTGGGTTGAATGCCAGCAGGTGCTAAATAATATTGCTGGGAGCCTAGATTTAGAACGAACTTTGGACTTTGATCCAAGCACCCCTAGAGCCCCAGTCTGCCCCCCGTCCCACCAGGGCTGGAGGCTAGGGGGTCCTGTAGAAAGACCAGTAAAGCCCAACCCAAGGGACAGGAATAGGGCTCTTAAATAAAAAAAAAAAAAGATGTATCTAGTCTTTCATTCCTCAGGGAATGGAGATTAAGGCAGGGCAGGTCCTTAGCAGGTGAATGAAGTAAATCCACAATATAAGAGAAATACCTGAAGGGTGCTAAACCAGTTTGGACACTTTGTTGAAAGCCTCTGCCATTACCTGCAATGATTACCTGGCAAAGCTCCTAGACATCCGGAAATAGCTCAGTCCTAGGCTCGAGACTCCTCTCTGGGACCAGGCTGGGGGCTTGATCCCCAGCGCAACCCAAGCTGAGCTCTGGGCAAGGCCCGCAGGTCAGAGAGCCTCCAGGGACACCGATCAGCCCTCAGCCAAGAGTGGGGGAGAGCCAAAAAAGCAGGAGGCCAAAGTGTCTCCAGTTCGCCGCCATCCTCTTTACCAGATGGAGGGGGCCCCCCAGGCGGGCAGGAACTCGTGATCAGGTCAACATGGCCCCTGCCCCTCAGGAAAGCGCCAGCAGGTAACTGCCTCCTGCCAGCCAACACCCCTGCCGTCTCCCGCAGGGGCTTAGGCGGATGGAGCAGGGGTGCCGGGGGCAGGGACACGGTCTTACTCCCATAAGTCTGCTAAGACTGCGAGAAGACTTCAGATCCGATCCCTATTTCATCCTTTTCCAGCTTTGTGACCCCAAGCCACCTCTCCAGATCTGACTGCATTCATCCTGGGAGGGGTGAGGTTGGACGAGCCCCCTGCCTGCTGTCAGTCAGGGGACAGTCAATTCCGAGGGTCTGCTATCCCCTGCCCCAGCTCATCACCCACAGGCCGCATCTCGAGGACGTTTGGTTTCCCAGTGATCTCCACTCCGGCTTGTGCTATGGAGCCGTCGGGCAGTGCTGCCCAGCAGCGAAGGGCAGGCTAAGGAGCCAAACTGTTGCGTCCAGTCCCAGCCCTCCCCCTCTCCAGGCCTCCCCTCCCTAAAATGGAGAGACCTCCTCTCCTGCAGATTCTTACGAGGACTCGATGAGGTGAGGTAGACAGAACGTCTCGGCACAGTGACTGCCATGGGGTCAGGACAGGGCCAGGGCTGGCTGTCGGTGCCCTGAGTGCTCAGGAGCCCACAAAGCTCCTAAAGCCATCATCTGAGCTAAGAAAAGGTCCGGGATGTCTCTCCCAAAGGCTTTGTCCCAGTGCAAGTTGAGCCTGGCGCAGACCTGGGGCCAGGAAAAGATGGCCTGTCCGCTCCCCGCTCCCTCCCTCCAGCAGGTGAGAATCGGCCAGCCCCGTGGCCTGGCGACGAGAGCCCCTCCCAGCTTCCGGCTCCAGAGGGTGGTTAGCAACGTGCTGCCCACACTGACCGCCGCACCCCGCCTCTGCCCCGTGGGGCCTGGCAGCCCGGATGCGGCCTCCTTTCCCAGCGGGCGCGTGCTAGATGGCTTGATTACCACGGGGTGCATTTCAGGCCTCCTTGCTATTATCAGCTTCTCACTTTCAGCGGCTGGATCAGGGGCACGATCCTTCCCCTCCTCCCTGCGCCCCATCGCTGGGGGTTTGTTTTCACGGCAGCCGGGCCTGCACAGGGGAGCCGCATCCTGTCCTAGCGGAGGGTCCTCCGGGCGTGTCCACGCAGACCCACCTGGATGCCATCCCGCCTCGCCTCTGCTGGAGGCCCACGCCTGCCTCCTAGGATCTGTCTGGAGGGACGCTTGGCGGGTGAGGAAGGGGCTAGGTCCCAATAGTCCAGTCCATGCGACCAGCGTTTCCAGGTCACTGAAGAAAGCATCCTGTCTGGTGGTGACCAGCACCCTGAGAAGGATAAGAGGAGAAAATTATACAGAAGGAGAAAGCCAGGATTTACACCAGAGTGACAGGTACTGGATTTACAACATTTGCACACCGTCTTCCCAGTCCTTTCCTCACACAGCGCCCAACCCCCACACCG
>CM052811.1:53656631-53699297 GCA_028533885.1 Nasua narica
ACAACAGATGTGCTTGCCCAGTGCGGGTACTTAATCCTAAAACAACCGAAGTCCCGCCAACCCTGGGCTGGCCAGGCCTCGGTTCCTCCCTGCCTACTCCCTGCCCCTGCCAGAAAGACCCTCTCAGGTGAAGCTTTCTGCCCTCCTCTCTGCCAGCCAGGCAGCAGCAGGTGGGAGAAAAGGCAAGTATTCACGGGGCAGCAAGCAGCTGGCCTTGGGGCCAAGCTGAGCTCAAAGGGAAGGTGGGACCCTAGGCCCCCTAAACTGGCGTGGAATCCTGCTGGGTGAAGCAGCCCCCCATTTGGTGTGACCCCTGGAGAGAGGAAGCATCCCCAGAGGGGGCCCTGGCGAGGGGAGGGGAGCTGGTATGATCAGAATTGAAGCCAAGGCCAAGCTCTAGGCACGGGAGGCGGGCCCCCGGCTCCGGCTCTATCTCTGCAACTCTGACCATGCCCCATCTTTTCTGGGGCCTCCGCTTCCCCAGTGGTCAAAGGAGGAAGTCGGAGGAGGGAACCCCCAACGTTTCTTTCACCTCTGGCACAGTTCCATTTTGCAACTCTCTGCCTTCAGCCACCGGTTCCCAGAGAAACCTGCAGTCCATCAAGCTGAGTCTCGGGTGTGGTACCTGGGGAAAGGCGTTTGTTCCCACACGGGGCCGGCAGCTAACCATCCTGAACCCTAACCAGGTACCACAGGCCATCGGAGCCACTTTGCTGTGCGGACTCATTTCGTCCTCACACAAGCCCTGAGCGGGGGGCCTCGTATCCCCATTTCGAAGATGAGGAAACTGAGGCACAAAGAAGCTAAGAGCATCCCGGGGCGGTAAGCAAGAGGATGGGCTTCAGGCAGCGTGCTCCAGGGTCTGGGCTCTGGTCCCCCACATTCAAGTACTCCCTCACGGACAGTGGCTGTGGTGTCTGTGAGGGGCACTGTTGTCAAAAGGTGGAAACTCAAATGTCCATCAACGGATAAAGGGATAGATAAAATGTGCGTCCTTACAGTGAAACGATATTCAGCCCTAAAGAGGAGTGGGTGCTACGACGCGGATGAACCTGGAGGACATTGTGCTAAGTCAAATCAGCTAGTCACAAAAAGACAGTGTACGATGACACCTACCTGAAATACCTAGGACAGACAAATTCATCGACATGGGGAATAGATGAAAGGTTGCTAGGGGCTGGGGAAAGGGGAGAATGGGGAGTTATTGCTTAATGGGTATAGAGTTCCTGTTTGGGATGATGAAAATGTTCTAGAAATGGATAGTGGGGATGGTTGTCCAGCATTACAAATGTGTTTAATGCCACTAAACTGTGCACTTGAAAATGGTTCAGATGGTAAATTTTGTGTTATGTCAAAAATAACTGTTAAAAAATTTATTTGTTTATTTTGGGGGGACGGTAGAAAAGAGAGAGAATCTCAAGCAGACTCCCTATTGAGCATGGAGCCTGACGTAGGGCTCAGTCTCATGACCTTGAAATCATGACTTGAGCTGAAACCAAGAGTTAGGTGCTCAAATGACTGAGCCACCCAGGCGCCCTGTCAAAAATAAGTTTGAAAAATATCTATACTAGGGGGACACCTGGGTGGCTCAGTTGGTTAAGTGTCTGCTTTTGTTTCAGATCACGATCCCTGGGTCCTGGGATCAAGCAGGCTCCCTGCTCAGCGAGGAGCCTGCTTTTCCCTCTCTCTCTACCCTCCTGCCTCTCCATGCTCACTCTCTCTCATGCTCTCTGTCTCTCTCTCTCAAGTAAATAAGTAAAATCTTTCCAAAAAATATCAGTACTAGGCTAGATATCATTTACTGAGCACCTACTATGCCCTTACTGTACTAGGTGCTTTATACATCTCCTCATTTTACCTTTACAACACCCCTGATGGAGGCTATGGTGCCATTCCATCTAATTTATAGGCAAGGAAACCAAGATTCTGAGCATAAATAACCCAAGGAACCCACAAGTGGTAAGTGTTAGAGCTGAGACGTAAACCCAGGTAATGCCGGAAGCAAACTTGGAGAAGAGGGTAGAGAAATCTGAGAAGGCTAGAACAAGCTGGGACGAACCAGGGTGTGAGGCCCCTCGCACCCCTACCTGTGCTTGCCAGCTTCCACAAATTCCGTGTTTGCATTCCGTCACATCTCTCCCTGCATTTATGTTTTCCCCCGGTTTCGCAGCCGACCGGCACCTTCCAGCCTCGCCCATCCACTAACGTGACTACCTCTGCCTCTGTTCTCCCGGGACACCTCCCTGTCCTCCCCTGCACAGGAGGACAGGCTGTCAGGATTTGGGGGAGCGGGAGGGCTCAGAGTTCATCAGCCTAATTCTGCTGCGAGGGAGGGAGAGGCCCAGATCTCTCCCAAAGGTGACGGCCAAGCAAACAGCAACTGCGGGTCCTGCCAGGGACCTGAGTGTCCCCAGAAGAACCTCAGGGAGGCTGGGCAGGCAACTCCATGGGGTGCCAGGTCCCATGGGTTACTAGTTTATCCCAGGCTCAGGTGACGTCCTGTGTGAGCGCCATCAGGGTAGTGAGTTTCTTTGGCCTTTTAAATCACAAAGTGTCCATTGCCCCGGAAACCAAGGCACCCCACATTCGGGTCACTCAGTAAAGCCATGCATACCCACATTCAGGCCACTGCACTCATGGCCAGTTGTAGGCTCCTGAGATGTCAGCCCAGCCTAGCCCCAAAGGTCACATGCAAGTACAAAGCGTCCTTAGAAACTCCTCACATGGAAGGGCTGGGGCAAAGTCACCAGATGCTATAGGTTGTGACTGGGGTGGGGGGTGGGGGGTGGGGGGTGGGTGGGCTTTCTGTGTGTGTGCCCTACGACTTGCTATCCCTACCCCATATCCCACAAGACATTTTCCCTGGCGTTCTGTTCCCCCAGGCCCTGCAGCCAGCCACTGACCACAAATACCCAGAAGATGTCTACTGATGAGCTGTGACTCCTTTAAGGGGACCCTGAACAGCTAACACGGCCCCAAGGAGCCAAATCCATGGGGATTCCAGACCTCAGGAAAGATTTTAAAGCAGACGAGTCTTTGCAAACACATCTTCAATCACGTCCAGGAAGGGTGGCCCCTCCCCACTGGCCGGTTTAAAGCATAGGCTCCCATGCTCTTGGGAAGGTCACGATGGCTCGGAGTCGCCAGAGGACTTTGGTGTCACCCCTCTAGAGGCCCTGACTCTTGACTCTGCCATGACCCAGCCATGTGACTGAATCTTTCTCCTTTATCGACTGGGGACAGTGATGGTACCTACTACCGAAGAGAATTAAATGCGATGAAGAGCATCGACTACTTAGGACTTAGGACAGTGCTTAGGAGCAAGGGCCTATTCAAGAAATACTGGTTGTCGTTACTGTACAAACATTGGCAGCCAACCACGGTAGCCTTCCCTGGAAACCTGACTCCTTCTCAGCCCCAGTGCAGCACGGCGGGTAGCCACTACCTGCCATTGGCTATTGGCCAAGGATAGCATCTGAGACAAAAGCTATTTGCCACCAGTGTCCTACTTTTTTCCTAATTGGCAAGTAGTGCACGTCCCCGGTCTCTGAGCTGGGACCTGGGACCCCCCCCCCCCAACTTCTCCACCCTTGTCTCCTCTTGTTCCAGGGCTAGGACCCCCTCCTCACATGTACTTTGGATCCAAAACCGGTCCTTGATTTCCCCACACACCACTTTAAACAACTTTATCGAGATATAGTCCACATGCTATACTGTTCACTAGACATTTTGAGGTATATAATTCAATGGCTTTTAGTATATTCAGAGCTGTGCATACATTACCACAATCAACTTTAACATATTTTATTACCTCTCCAAAAAATCCATACGCCTCTTATCCATTGCTTTCCAAATTCTCTTTCCCTCTGCCCCCCAGCCCTAGGCAACCTCTTACCTACTTTTTGTCTCTATTGATATGCCCATTCTGGACATTTCGTATAAATGGAATCATACAATACGTGGTCCTTCTCACTCAGCATGGTTTTTTCAAGTTCCATCTACTTTGTAGCATATGTTAATATTTTATTTCTTTTTATTGCTGGATAATACTCCATTGTACAAATATAGCACATTTTATTTATTGATTTATCAGTCGATGGGTAGATATTGGGGTTGTTTCTACTTTTTGACTATTATGAATAATGCTGCTATGAACATTTATGTAGAAGTTGCTGTGTGGACACGTATTTTCACTTCTTATCTAGGAGTGGAATTGTTGGGTCATATGGTATATGTTTAACCACTTGAGGAACTGCCAGAATGTTTTCCAAGGCAGCTGTACCATTTTAAATTTCCACCAGCAGTGTATGAGGTTTTGATTTCTTCATATCCCTGCCAACACTTGTAATTTACTGTGTTTTTTATTAAAGCTATCCTAGATAGCTTTATCCAGTGTGAAATGGTATCTTATTGTGGTTTTGATTTGCATTTCCTGATGAGTAATGAGGTTGAACATCTTTTTATGTGCTTATAATCATTTGTATATCTTCATTGGAGAAATGCTTATTATGATCCTTTGCCCATTTTTAAATTGGGTTGTCTTTTTATTACTGAGTTGTAAGAGTCCTTCATATATTCTAGATACAAATTCCTTATCAGATACATGATTTGTAAAAAATGTCTCCCTTTCTGTGAGTTGTCGCTTCACTTTCTTACTGTATTCTTTGAAACACAAAAGTTTTTAGTTACGATGCCATTTTGAGTAAATTTTGTATGTGGTATGAGGTAGGGGTTCAACGCCAGTCTTATACATGTAGATATCCAGTGGTCCCAACTCTGTTTTAAAGACAATTCTTTCCCCAATTTAATTATCTTGGCAGTCTTGTAACAAATCATGTGACCATAAAGTTGAAAGTTTATTTCTGGACTCCCAATTCTGTTCCATTGATCCATATGTCCATCCATAGACCAGTACCACAGTGTCCTGATTACCTTTGGAAGTAAGTTTTGAAATCTGGCTGTATAAATCTTCCAACTTTGTTCCTCATTTTCAAGTTTATTTGGCTAATATGATTCCTTGTATTTTCATATAAATTTTAGGATAGGCTTGTCAATTTCAGCAAAGAAAATAGCTGGAATTCTGATAACGATTATGTTGAATCTGTAGATCAGTTTGGGAGTGTTGCCACCTTAATAATATTATGTCTTTCAATCCATGAGCATGGGATGCCTTTCCATTTATTTAGGTCTTCCTTAATTTCCTTCAACAATATTTTGTAGTTTTCAGAGTATAAATTTTGCACTTCTTTTGTCAAATTCATTTCTAAGTATTTTATTCCTTTGATGCTATTGTAAATGGAATTTTTTTCTTAATTGGGTTTTCAGTTTACTCATTGTTACTGTATAGAAATACAATTGATTTTTATATATTTTTCATGTATCCTGAAACTTTGATAACTCATAGAGCTAATAGTTTTTTTTCATGGGTTATTTAGGGTGTTTTCTATATAAATCTAAATAAATTTCATCTGCTTCCTTTCCAATCTTGATGCTTTTAATTGTTTTTTTCTTGCCTAATTTCCCTGGCTATAATGTTTAGTAAAATGTTGTATATAAGTGATGAGTAGATCTCTTGTCTTGTCTTGTTCTTGTCTTATTCTTAATCTTACAGGGTTGCACTCAGTCTCTTACCACTAAGTATGTTAGATGTGGGGATTTGTAGATGCTTTTTATCAGACTGAGGAAGTTCCCTTTTATTCCTGGTTTCGTGGGTGTTTTTAACCATAAAGAGGTGTCAAATGCTTTTTCTCTGTCTATTGAGATGATCATAAAGTTTTGGTCCTTTATTCTGTTGATGTGGTGTATTACATTAATTGATTTTCTGATGTTAAACCAACTTTGTATTTCTGGGGTAAATCCTACTTGGTCATATGCATAATCCTTCTTATATATTGCTGGATTCAATTTGCTAATATTGTGTTGAGGGTCTTTGGATCTGTATTCCTAAGAGATACTGGTCTGTAGTGTTCTTTTCTGGTAATGTCTTTGTCTGGCTTTGGTATCATGGTAGCACTGGTTCCATAGAATGAGTTGGGAAGTGTTTCATCCTCTTCTATTTTTGGAAGAGTTTGTGGAGAACTGGTAATTAATTTAAATGTGTGGCAGAATCACCAGGAAAGCCATCTGGTCGAGGGATTATTTTTCTGGGAAGTTTTAAAATTATTAAATCAATCTCCTTACTTGTTTTAGGTCTATTCAGATTTTCCATTCTTCTTGAGTCAGTTTTGGTAGTTTGTGTCTTTCTAGGGATTTATCAATTTCAATGAAGTCATCTAGTATGCTGTTCTATAGTAGTTCATAATGCTATTTATAGCCTTTCATTTCTGTAAGGCCCATAATACCCCTTCTTCAATTTCTGGTCTTAGTATCCTGAGTCTTCTTTTTTTCTTGATCAGTCTAGCTAAATCAGTCTTGTCAGTTTTATTTACCTTCTTAAAGAGCCAATTTTTAATTTTGTTGATTTTCTCTGTTGCCTTTTTATCCTCTATTTCATTAATCTATGTTCTAATCATAATATTTTCTTCCTTCTGTTTGCTTTGGCTTTAGTTTGCTCTTCTTTTTCCAGTGTTTTAAGGTGCAACTTTGGGTTATTTATTTGAGGTCTTTCTTCTTTTCAATGGAAGTGTTTATAGCTATAAAATTCCTCTAAGCACTGCTTTGGTATGCTGTGTTTCATTTTACTCATCTTAAAGTAACTTCTAATTTCCCTTGTGATTTCTTCTTTGATCCATTGGTTATTTAATAGCGAGTTATTTAATATCTGTGTATTTGTGACTTTCCCCTATTTTTTCTTCTTATTGATTTTCCATTTCATGGTATTGCGACCAGAGAATATACTTTGTATGATTTCAATCCTTTTAAATTTATTGAGCTTTGTTTTAAGGCCTGGATATGGTCTATCCTGGAGAATGTTCCATGTATGCCTAAGAAGAATGGGTATTCTGCTCTTGTTAGCAAAGTTTTCTGTAGATGTCTGTTATCCATGCACATTTTATCTCTTCTCATTAATTTCCATTCCCAGAATGCCTTTCCCCTTATCTCCACCGAGCTAAAGTATATCCATCACTTAAGCTCTAGAGTAAATCTCACCTCCAATGCTGTAAAAACTGCTTTGGAAAACTGAAAATAAAGAAAACAGATGCATTCATTATCTAATGCTGCATCACAGATTACCTCAAAACTTGGTGGCTTTAAACAACAAACATTTGTTATTGCAGCTTTTGAAGGTCAGGCATCCAGAAGCAGTGTAGCTAGAGGGCTCTTAATCAGTCTCTCTTATGAGGTCGCAGTCAAACCGTCAGCCAGGGCTACAGTCATCTCAAGGCTTGTCCGAAGGACGGTCTGCTTCTGAGAGCATTCACATGACTGTTGCCAGTCCTCAGTTTCTTGCTAGCTACCAGCTGGAGACTTCAGTTTCTTGACACATGAGCCTTCCCACAACATGGCAGCTCGCTTCTCCTAGAGCAAGTAATCTGAGAGCCAGCAAACAAAAAAAACCCACCCAAGACAGAAGTCATAGTCTTTTACAACCTAATCTCAGAAGTGAGATTCTGCCATTTGCTTGCAATGACACAGACAAATTCTGTCACAGTGTAGCACAGGGTCACACAAAAGATGTAAGTACTAGGACGTGGGGATCACTGCAGGCCGTTCTTGAGGTTGGCTGCTGGAACTTACAAATGATTTGTTTGAAGTAGCACGATACCAATACCGAAATCCAGTAGACACAGCACACAAAATATAAAATCACTGGCCAAACTTACAAATGAAGATTGAATTGCAAAGATTGAGTGAAGGTTGCAAAATTCCTAAATTAATTGTTAATAAACAGATTCATGTGGCACATTTGAAGAATAATAACCACATGTAAGTGGGATTTATTCTGGGAATGCAATGATAGTTCAATAATAGAAAATGGTTCAATATTAGAAAAATCTATTAATATGATTCACTATATTTGGTTCAATATTAGAAAAATCTATTAAAATGATTCACTATATTTTAAAAATCTAAGGAGAAAAATTATTTCTTACAAGCTGACAAGATATTGATTAAAATTCAATACTCATTCTAGATTAAAGAAAAAATCTTAATAAAAGAGGAATAGATAGATTCTTTTTTTGGCATGATAAAATATATCCTCCCAAAAGTCAGCATCTTGCCTATAAAAGGAAAACACTAAAAGCAGTTCCCATAAAGACAGATAAAAAGATGAGAATGCCCATAACCTTACACTTTAAAATGCTCTGCAGATACAAGACAATACAAGTAGGCAAGAAGTTAAATTCAGAACAAAACAAAACAAAAAATCAAGTAGGCAAGAAGTTAAAATTAGGAAAGAAGTTAGAGGTGTAAAATACAAAATCAAGAGGCAAAATTATCACAATCTGTAGAATTATCATGATTATGATGTATAATTATCATGAATATATCTGGAAAACCTAAGAGAATCTACTGAATTGCAAACAAAAAAAAAAATGGGTAATGAAGTCAGTTACAAAATTCATAGGTAGTTAACAACAGCCTTTTACATATAAATATGGCCCAATTAGAAGGCACAGTGAAAGAATTTCCAACAGCAGCTAAAGTACAAAAATAGTCTGGAATAATTCTCAAAATGTGCAAGAAAGGTATGAAGAAAACTTTAACATACACGCGTAGTGACAGATGGTAATTACACTTTATGGTGGTGAGCACTGTGTAATGTACAGAATCGTTAAATCACTGTGTCGTACGCCAAAACTAGTGCAACACTGTGCATCGACAATACTTCAATAATAAAAACTTAAAACAAAAAAAAAAAATGTTTAAGAAGGGGAGCTGGGGAGAGGAACAGAGGGAGAGGGAGAGAGAGAATCTTAAGCAGGATCCCCGCCCAGCAGGGAGCTGGACGTGAGGCTAAATCTCACCACCCTGAGATCATGACCTGAGGGAAAATCAAGAGTTGGATGCTTAACCAACTGAGCCACACAGGTCCCCCTTAAACAAAATTTTAACATACAAAAGGGACTTGAAAAAATGCAGAGCTATACCATATTCTCAGAGAGAAAGATTCATCACTGCACAAATGTCAATTCTCTACCCAGTTACTTTATAAATCCAACACTATCTCAATAAAGATGCCTACAGGACATTTTTTTGTAGAGCCAGAAAAGCTAATTCTGAAAGTAAACAATTGAGTCTACCCATGAAACCTGGGGAAGGAAGAATAATGAGCAAGCTTTGCAGGGAGAATTAAGAAACCAGGGCTCCAGGCCAAACTCTGCCCTAACAAATTGAAGGGCCATTCATCATTTCTGTTGGGGCTTTGGTTTTCTCATCAGCAAAGCGAGGCACCCAGGCTAGAGGGGGTCTAACCTTTCTTTCAGCTCTAGAATTTTCTGATTGATTCTGTCGCAAGACTGTTCGGTCAAATACTGCAGCCTTGGGTGGAGCGGTGTCTCTTCCAAACAAGTCCAGAGAACCTAAAAGAGTGTTTGGAAAGTATGTGACTTTCTGGGGTACCAGGGAGGCCCTTTGCCAAAAAGTGGAACAGAAGGGAAGCCAGGAGAAAGGGTCCTTGCTGGTAAGGAGTTCATGGCTGGACGAACAAGAAATTGCATGCTGGAAAGTGGTATTATTCCTAGAATTTACCCAAGTCCGGAATTAAATATGAAAATGAGTGGAACAGTCAGTGAGTTAGGAGCTGAGGGGGAACAGGGAGGGGACGGGGGCAGGTGGTCAGGGGTGACTTTACCGAGAAGGTGGAACTTGATCCCAATGTGCATCTATGAGAACAAGGTCCCTCTGCTTTCCTCCGTGCCCCAGGCTATGAGGGGGCCAAGCCAGAGGCCCCCGGGGTGGGAGAAGTAGTTTTTCTGGAAGCTTAGAGGTGAGGCTCTAAGTGAGAACTTTCTCCAGTCCTATCTTTCTCAATGCTGTTTGTTTGAAAAGGGAGTAGATTTTCTTGTTACAACAGCCAAAAAAACAAAATAAATCAAGAAAGGAACAGCAAGCGGGGACCTGGAAATGAAGTTAAAATATCTAGGCTTAGTGAAGACACCACAAAATGGTTTTCTCCTCAAAGTGGTGCTCAGCCTAGACTAGACTGCTCTAACGGATCTGGGGACATATTCTTCTCCCTGACAAGTCCACCCACCCCACTTCCCACCCCATTTCCTCCAAAAGCCTTTTGCAGATGGTGCCTCTCAGTTCCCAGAACCAGTCTGGAGCAGTGATTAAAAAGATCAGAATTCCAGGAACCACTTTTTTTTCTTCTTGGCCACCTTGGCAAATGCTTAAGCTACACTAAGATGCAGTGAATCATTTAAAAGTGACAATCACGATGCTGGAGAAAAATTAAGAATTCCACTAGGCATGGGGCCAGTACATCAAAAAAAAAAAAAAAAAAAAAAGTGGTTGTTTGGGAAAAAATAGGATTCCGCAAACACTTTTAGGGAACCTTCCTGACCCTCAAGGGCTCAGACCTCCCTCTTTCCTCCCTGGTTCCCTCTTTCCTTTCCCCATTCACAAAATGAATTACTACCAGATCTCTGCATAGTACAGGGTTGTAAGATAGCCTAGAAAAGAAGGAATAAAGAAAGATTCAGGACCTCGTTGGATCCGAAAACCCTGAGGAGTCCTCTGCACAGCACCCCACGTTCCACTGAAAGGACACCCCACAATCTTTTGCCCATTTCTGCCTTTGCAATTTCCCCCGATGCTTGAGAAGCTCTCCCAGGATTATTCAATCGACTGCACAGAACAAATCAATGAAGAGACTAATAAGTAGACACATCTTGGCAAGAATCTAGAAATAGAAGGATGAAGGAAAAAAAAATTCTACCAGTGGGGCAAAGTCATTACAGTCAAATGATGAAGAATCAGTCTCCTTCAAGAATCTCAACAATAGCAAGAGATGACAAAGAAAAGCAACACGATATCTCCAAGGTTTTAAGGGAGTCAGTTTGACTTAGACAAATGGCAGTTTTATCATTCACTTACGAACATCCCAGAAAAGACATTCCCAAATGTTCTCAGAAACGTCCTTCCTGAGAAAATTGCTTTAAGATCCACTCCAACCAAAGGAGAGGTGAAGTAAAATGAGCCAAAGAATGGGTAGCTCATAATAATATAAGGGAGTGTTGGCAGGCACCGAAGATATTTAAGCATACAATTAAGTTTAAATGATTACTGTAAATATAACTTCAAAGGATGTAAGCTAAATAGCAAGTAATTTTTAAAGGGAATATAAATAGTGTTGAATGTCCACAATTTGATAGTAATACATGGTTCCTCATAACCCAGATCACATAACACACACACAGAAGAAACAGATGGGAAAAGGTAGAGAGAAGTAAAAGAATGTGAATTTCTTCATGTTACACATGGCTATTCAGGATTTTAAAATAATGCTTAGTTCTGGTATCTAGAAGAAATACGGATTCAGGTATTTTACGGGTAGATTTATAATTGGCAAAATGACGTGTGTGTGTGTGAGAGAGAGACAGAGGCAGAAAGAGAATGCACACAAGAGAGCAGCTAGTTCCCTTCCTCTTTATTTTATAGGAGGTCATTCCCCACCCCACCTCCCACAGCTTTATTGAGGTATAATTGACAATAAAATTTGTATGTGTTTAAGGTGTACAACTTGATCTTGTGTATGTATGCATTGTGAAATAATTACCACATTCAAGCTGATGAACAAACCCATCAACTTACATAGTTATCATACTCTTTTCTCTTTTTTCTTTTCTTTTCTCTTTTCTTTGTGCGTGGGTATATGTGTGCTGAGAACACTTACTATTCACCCTCTTAGTTAATTTTAAGTATGTGACACAGTATCACTGACTGTGATCACCACGCTGGACATCAGATCCCCAGAGCTTACTCACCTCGCACAACTGAAACTTGGGACCATGTGACAGGCGCCTCCCCAGTTCTCCCAGGAGGTCACGTCTACAGAATCTGTCCTTTGTCCCTTTTGCTACTGCAGTCCTTTCACATTCCCCTGGCCCTCCAGGGCCCCCATTTCACCGGCCTTCGTATCCAGCCTCTGCACATTCCTGTGGGCAAAAGGAAAGGGGCCAGGTCAAGGAGAACCGGACTAGGCCATGGCCATGGACGATAGGCTCTGCTCTTCATACTTCCCCCTCCTACTTCACCGCCTAAGTTGATTGGGCTGAGTAGAGGTTGGGGCGGGAAGGGGGAGGTATATACTATCCAGACACTTCCAAGACCTTTGAGGGGACAGACAACTGTGCTGTTTCTAATTTCTTGTTTTTAGCAACAATATGGTAGTGAGTATCTCTATACGTGTGTTTTCTTCAAAACTTTTATTATTTCTGTTACAGGCTACGGAGTGAGACTCTTCCTCTTTCCCCAGCAAGCAATCAGGACTCACACCCGAGTTGGAAAAAGCATGAAGTACTCTAACAGGTAGCTTTTGAGATGACTCCCAGTGAGGATTGCCTGCCGGCAATCACACCCTCAATAGTCTCTTCCCCTTGAGTGTGCGCTGGGCCTAGTGACTTGCTTCTAATAAATGGACTCCATATGGGCAGGAGTGGGAAGTGTACTCTTCCTCATAAGATCCGGTCCTGTGCCCGGTTCTCAGTAACTGTTCGGTGAGTGACCTCCGATGTGAGAGGTGAGGGACAATGTGGCCTTCATGTAGGCCTGGCCACACTGTCCACCACTTGGGTTAGTGCAGTGGTCTTCGAACCAGCCAGGTAGAGCCGATCATGTGTGGCCAGGGGTAGCCTACGACTTTCCAAAAGACATGTGGACACAAGCACTTTTAAGGAAATCTATTTCTGGATTTTCAACCTCCACGTCTATTTTTCCTAAAACAGGTCTGCCTGAGAACGTCTCCTGGCTAAGTCTCCTCCCCTGGGTTCTCCACTCCCACTTCCTCCTCAGTCTTGCTTCACAGAAGACAAGGATTCCCTTCACCCTCACCGAGCCTTAATTCTTAGGGTGCATAGTTCCTAGTTGATTAAAACCTCCAGGGTATCAAACAAAGGGACAGTTGAAGATATTTTTTATTTAACAATCTCACCTTTTTCATTCCCTGACCACTGTCAAAGAATGCAGACTTTCTATGGGAGAATCCCCATAAAAACAAAGCAGGGTGCCCAGAACAAATATCAAGCTAACAGCATGTTATTTTCTACAGGTCACAAGCTCGTAGCAAGCCTCTGTGCCTTATTTTGCACTCGATCAGAAATAGAATTCATAAGTGAGACTGTCTCCAGGATGCATGTCAACATATTTATTTGAATGCAAAAATGAAGCCTGATTTTTTCAGATTGAGTCTGATTTGGCCATTTGGTTTGATAGGGAGATTCGGCTTAACTAATTAAGTTAAATGGTGGACAAAATCCATAAGTTGAATGAGCTAAATATGCAGCTGTGTGTGTGTGTATGTGTGTGAGTGTGTGTGTGTGTGTGTGTGTGTAAGATGAATTTTTTATTTAAAAGATTTGGTATTAGCAACATATGTTAAATTAACAATATTTTCCTGAACCCTTTCAGAGTATATTGGGTTAAACAAAGCACTTTAATGTGAAAAAGTGCAGCTTGCAATCAATAGTGCTCCATAAGGGATAGTAGAGCCTTTTTGATATACTTTCTAGCAACTGAGAAACTTGAATGAGTGCAATGACCAAGAATCAATTTCCCCAGGTAGTTTTGACTCTCCATTCTTTGCATTCAGCTAAACTGATGGAGGATCTAATTAAATTGTGAGCTGATAGATCATTAAAAATAATTTTTGATGACAGATTACCATATGATTTTGGCATACAACTGGGAAGGGGTTCAAAGAATCGAGTTGCACTGCTATGACAAAACTCTTTCTATTCCCATCATATTTCTGTGGACATATTTTCTCAGGTGAATCTATAAGAAGGGAAAAATAGCAATGGAATTGAAGCTAAACAGTGTCTCATTCTAACAATAAGTAATGCTTATTCATGGATAGAGGAGCGAGCATCAAAGAAATATTTCCCATGTCATTAAAAGATGCATTTCCAACAGTATGGAGGTTCCTCAAAAAATTAAAAATAGAACTCCCATATGATCCAATAATTTCACTACTAGGTATTTACCCAAATAATACAAAAGACTAATTCGGAAAGATCTATGCACTCTATGTTTATTGTAGTATTATTTATTGTAGCCGAATTATGGAAGCACCTCAGTGTCCATCAACTGATGAATGCATAAAGAAGATGTGGCATATATAGACAGTGGGATATTACTCAGCCATAGAAAAGAATGAAATCTTGCATTTGCAAGGGTATAATGCTAAGCGAAAGAAGTCAAGTCAGAGAAAGACAAATACCAAAAGATTTCATCCCTATGTGGAATTTAAGAAACAAAACAAATGAACAAAAGAATGAGGCAGACAAACCAAAAAAGACTCTTAAATACAGAGAACAAACTGATGGTTACCAGAAGGGAGGTGAGTGGGGAGATGGATGAAATAGGTGATGGGAATTAAGGTACATTTATCATGATGGGCACCACGTAATATAGAGAATTGTTGAATCTCTATATTGTACACCTGACACTAATACAACACTATATATTAACTGTATTGAAATTAAAATAAAAAATGCATTTCCAGTAACACTGCATTTTTGTTATTTATTAAAATTCATATTATATTTATAGTATTTTGATCAATTTTATAACAAAAACTATTTTAATGGATCTCTAGAAACGTTTTTTAACAGTTGGAGCTTATGATCACAGGAGATTTTTAAAGTTAACTTTAATATATACACATATTTTTATTGCAGAATATGATAAGCATAAAAATAGGAGGAAAATCTCTGGAGGAATTGGGATAAAGATGCAGATTCAAGGAGAAATAGGAACAATATGGCAAAGAAGAGCTCGTTAGGTATTTTTTAAAGAGCTGATGGTGAGTATCGAATTGCTATGCTATTTATGTCATTGGATACATTTAAAAGAGTAATGTTACAGTTTTGTAACTGGCAGATTTTCAATATGCAGACATTGCACCCTTTGGGATCACTACTGAAATTTGTGAGGCAAATATTTAGCTGTCAGCGCACCCATGCTGCCTCTCAGGCTTGGCCTAGCCCTTCTCCTTAGCTGGAAGAATCTCCCTCTCAGGGGAGGGTAAGGAGGGTCTGAGACTGGGGGCGCCTGGCCAAGCACAGGGCTCAGGAGGGGGCCCTGTGACGGTCGGGAATCAGAGCTTTCCTGTGCTGTCCTGACCCTACCAATCTCCAAAAGCCAAGCAGAGGGAAGTCCCACACCTTCCCTTAGGGACTCTGTCCTCTGAGCTGACAGCGACAGGCCGTGGTCACGCAGGCAAAAGATTCCCCAGACTTTTAGACCACAGACCCCTCTAGAGTCCTTTGCCCTAATTAGCGATGCTTGGCTTCCTATAGGAAAGTGGGTAGAGGGGCTCGGGCAGCACACTCCCCGCCGACCAGCCACTTTACAGCTCACCCTTCTTCCCAGCAAGCCTTGGGTAAGCACTCTGGAGAGAGGGGACCAGACAGACAGGGGATACCAGAATCTTCCTCCCCTTGTCCTCAGCCTAAAGAGGAACTTTTTGCTCTTAACTTTTTCTTTACATTCATACATTCATAATTCAAGAGAATTGATGCTTTAAAGGGTCCAGGGTCTGAACTATTTATAATGTTCCTTGAGGACCAGTGACAACAGAAGAGAACCACCTATACAAATAGCAAGGCCATCAAAAAGGAACCAAACTGTTTGGCAAACGCAATCCAGGAAGACTGCTTAGAGGAAGTGAGATATTAAAATTTTTTTTTGAGATTTTTTTTATTTATTTGACAGAGAGAGAACACAAGCAGGCAGAGAGGCAGGCAGAGGAAGAGAGAGGAGCAGGCTCCCTGCCAAGCAAGGAGCCCGATGCGGGACTTGATCCCAGGACGCTGGGATCATGACCTGAGCCGAAGGCAGCTGCTTAACCAACTGAGCTATCCAGACGTCCCAACTTTTTTTTTTTTTTTAAGATTTATTTATTCTAGAGACAGAGCACAAGCGGGAGAGTCAGAGGGAGAGAGAGAGAGAGAGAGAGAGAGAGAGAGAGAGAGAAAGAGAGAGAGAGAGTCTCAAGCAGACTCCCCACTGAGCCAGGAGCCAGACACCCGGCTCTATCCCATGATCCTGAGATCACGATCTGAGCTGAAACCAAGAGTCAGAAGCTCAACCGACCGCACCACCCAGGCGCCCCTTGAAACGCTTTTTAAAAGGAGATTTGAAGGCTACTAAGCAACAATTCCAATGTTTATTGCCTCCCCGAATGTTCTCTGTGTGGTGAGGAGTTGTAACATTGAAAATACCAGAGATCAGCTGGAGACAGATAAATTGAAGTCTGGGAGAGGGAAGCAAGAAGAGGAGAGGGGAAGGAGAGAAAAAAAAATCTGATTGCAAGTGTAATTAACACTGCCCTGTCGCATTTCATTAGGAGAGATGAACAGGGTTATAAATGACAACATTAGAAGCTGAAACGTGATCTCCTGGGAGAGAATACCGGCTGCCTCAGTATGTGCAGATCTGCTCCCTGCATGCCTTCCACGGGGATCTACGTGAGCTCTGAGAACAGATAAGCAAAAACACTTTCCACTGAGACCAACAATGCTTTAGCTGTAAAGGGCATAACCCGGCACAGCACTGAGCCTGGTTGGGTTGCCCTGGCCTGGGGAGCCAGCCACAGCTCATGTCTCGGCCAAGGGGCACAGCCAGGCCCACTGCTCAGTCCTTGGGTGAGGAGGGCACAGAGCAGTGGGCACCCGCTGACTTTCCAACCCAATGTGACCAGTCTTTCCCAGGCATTCTTGGATCCAGCCTACCTGGGTTCCTTGCTCTTCCCTGTGCCTCCCTGTCCTGTGTTCTCCAGCCCAGGCCACTCCCTTCCCTTAAAGGCCCTTTGTTTGCATATCCCCTTGTCTACCTTCCACTAGTCCCACCTCTGGGGCTCCTCCTCCGACAGGCTTCTCTGATTCCCCATCAGCTGAACCAGCCCTTGAGCTAAGATTGCCTTGTCACCCTCTATAAGGCAGCCCCTGAGCCCCTGACCTGCAGTTCTCTCATGAAATGGATCCCTTTCTACCCTGCATTATGGTGATTTATATGGTCTCATTTCCCTCCCAGCCTAGGGCAAGAATGATCAGCCCCCCTCACTTCAACTCCATGAGCCTGAGCTGAGTACCTCCTGGATGCCAGGGAGTGTGCAAGGTGCCTTCGTGAGGGAGGGACACAACCCTGCAGCCAGGCATACGTGTCCCAGTAGGAGAGGAGAGGTCGAGTGCATCTCGAGCAACCATGCTCCAGGGCCAAGTGCAATGCTCTTTCTCTAGCTTTAGCCCAAAAGGTGGCTGAGTTCCTGGTGGTTGGAAATGACTTCTTTCGAGTCAAATGCAGGCCAGTCTGGGATGGTCCAGGTGGCAGTGGCTGAAAGGCAGTCCAGCAAATCCTCAGTCACTGGGTACGGGCTTCTGCGGAATGGTGAGCACACCCTTGGTCATCATACTTTATCGATCTGGAGGCCCGGGAGGGACCCTGGAGCCAAGATCCCTGTGGGCCCTCGCTGAGCACAGCAAGAACATTCAGTTCACATCCAGCAGGTGGTTCCTAACTTTCTGAAAAGCTAATGGAATTTCTGAATGTTCTTCCCAGAAGTGCACAGACACAGGCATGTACTCTTTGGCACGAGGTTTGAGGGGATTCGCCTACTTTTGAAAAACCCTCGATGGACCCCCGAATCAACCTTGATGTAAACAGTGGGTCCTTTGATGGGATTGCTATGGAACGATGGGCAAAACCTATATACCCTCAGGGAAAGGTGCCCAGAAGATATCTGTTGAATTACTGAATGATCCTGAATTTGACCAGGCTAAGATCCCTACTTGTGTTCACTGATCACTATTTCTTCTTCTATCTGGTAGAGTCAGAGCCCACCCAGTGCTCAGGTGGAAGAGGCAGGCTTCCGTATGGTGACCTATGTGGGGTTCAGGGAATGCCTCAGCCCTGAAGAGCATCTCTTGCCAACAAACTCTGCCATGAACACAGCCATCGGTTGACACCCTTTGAAGCAAGGGGTCAGAGTGACTGGGTATATGGAATGCCTTTCCTCTTCCCGGGAGGAGCCTGGGGTTGAAGACAGATTTGTAGGGTGTCTCTTCCTTTGAGAAAGGGGCTCAGCAGACAAAGGTAAAGTGCATCCTTCCAGCAGAGATTTTCCAGCCTCAGCTCTGCCTCCCTCGAGGGCGATATTCCAACTACGAAGGGATCTTGAGAACTACTATTTTAAAATCAAATCACCACCCGTATGATCTGACAATCCAGAAACACAAAAATCCCCTGGAAAATCTTTTGTGAGTAAGTTAATGAGAACTGCCCAGAGCACTCAGCCTCTGGAAAGTTTGGATTTATCCAAGCAGGAAAGACCTTCGCAGGAGAGGTGTGGAGGGATGAGGATTTATTGGGTGTCTACTATGTGCTGGATGGTTTCCACATACTATCTCATTTAAGCCTCGCCATATTGAGAGAAGACAGTATCATTTTTTGCCATTACAAGTGAAGAAACAGGCGAGCGAGCCCAAAGTTACGCAGCTGGGGAGAACCCAGATTAGACTCAGGCTGTCAGTTCTCAAAGCCCACGAGCTTCCTGCTGTAGGATAGACAGAGGGAGTTTTGTTTTGTTTCAGACAGAATACATATCAGGCCCGTGATCACTTCAACTCAAAAATAAGGGCCAATCTGGAGAGACCCAGGGGGCCCTGAATTACGTCAACTTTAAAATTTGAAGGAGGGGACGGAACCCCATTATTTTCCCTGGAACAAGTTCTGGGTTTGCTTCGTGACCACAAGAACTAATCGTGTTTCTTTTTCGACATAGTACCCTGCAGACCTTAGGATCCTTGTGAAATGTGAACATGGCAAGAACTTCCATGATGGCCTAAGTCCAAAGCTTCCAGCGACCAGGCAGAAGCAATGACACATGACTCCACAAGATGCCAGGTTCTGGGGCCCCGCAGAGCCCAAGAGGGCTGATCCTGGCCTCCAGGTGACGATGACCTGGGACTCACGTGTCCATATACTTCACTGTGCCAGAAAATGAATGACTAACCTGGGGAAATACTCATTGTTGACCGTATTCATTATTTCAAAAAAAATTTTACCCCCTTTGCATTTCCTGTTGTTTCGTGAACAAGCACACCCCATAAATGTCATCATTATCATGATCATCATCATAACAGTCAAGGTGCAGGAATTCATTTGCAGTCTAAAAAAGCATTTTCCTACAAAACATAAATCATGATTTGAGCCATAACCAAGACTTCTTAAGACAGTCAGTGTTGAGATAAAGGTAATTTTTATCTTCGGTAATAAGCAAACTCGGGTGTATTTATTAATTTTCATTCCTAGGTTTTCCTCTTCTATCTCTCACATATATATTTATTTTCAACTAGATGTTTTTGAATAAATCACTGGCCCCATTAGATAGAGAAATAGGGACCAAAGAGGGTATCTACATGCAAATAAATACTTTTGTACATCGATATTTGCAAACTGATGACTTTTAAAGTCTAGTTTTCTCAGACCAAAACCATTTGGATATCATTTGAGGGGAAAAAAAAGCCTAAAACTTTTTTCCACTTAATAGAGGACTCTGCAGAAAATATTTTTGGCACCTCAAGTTCCCGTGTTGTTAATCAACTATTATTATAGGGGTTTGGTCCAGAACAATGTTCTAAAAGCTCTTTATCTTGTTACATAAGCAGAATGGCATTCCAAAATCTCATTTTTAAAAGGCATTAGTCACCAGTATAACAAAACACATGCTCTGTACCAATAAAATTTAATGTTCAAATAAAAAATGCTTGTTTACATGCATTTTTATATGCCGGTCTATATTAAAGAGACCATGTTTTCCTTAGGTCAGTGGACACTCCCTCCTATTTCTCTGTCTAATGAGAAGCCAACCCATCCTCTTGTCATTGCCCTTGGAGGGGAGGCAGAGATCCAAGAGAGGAGGGGCAGATTCAGTAGTTATGACTTTGTGATTTGAAGCTGAACGGTAGCTCTGCCTCCCGCACCGGCTGACTCAGTCTGGGATAAGAACTGTTTCTACAGGCGGGTCACTGTTGTGACGAGCTGCTGTCACTCAAACCCAACAGTGGTGGACCCTGCAAGAGGGTCCCTCCTCTCTTCATCAACAATAGAGAATCAGACATCAGAATCTCACACTATACCGAGAACAATGACAAAAGGTGCAGTTTGGGAAAACATTTCCTTTTTATTCTTAAGTCTAGAGGATTCGTCCATCAATACAACTTCTTGCTAAACTCATTAACCTTTGTTTCAACCGAAATAAGTAAATCCTATGGGGTAGGGCTATGGTCCACCTTAAGCCACTATAACTCTATTTGATATCTTTGAGTTAAAATTTTTCCTTCAGTCTAATTTAAATTTTCTAATTGAAGTTTGGGGCCTAGCAGCAACTGATTTTCCCCTGTGTTACTGGGTTTGATGTATTTATTTTTTTTTTAAATATTTTATTTATTTATTTGAGAGAGAGAGAAAGAGAGAGGGGAGCCCAGAACTGGGTGGGGAGCCCACTTCGGGGCTCGATGCCAGGACCCCAGGATCATGACCTGAGCCCAAGGCAGACGCTTAACCGACTGAGCCACCCAGGTGCCCCGGGGTTTGATGTATTTCTTACACACATTCAGAGTCACATAACCTAACATTGTAAATGTAACACCACGTCATTCGCAGACTTCTCTTACATGCTTTGCAACCATGGGAGAGGGTATCACAGTTAAGGATGGGGTTTCTCGTAGGTAAAGCCTTCCTTTCTGGTTCTATAAACAAAAATATGTGTGGTCTAAAGGTTAGATTTTTATTCAAAAGCAGGTGAATGATTTCTTAGATTTATTAATTAGACATCAAATCCCTAAATAAATAAATAAATAAATAAGCTTCATAGTAACAGAGACAGACCAGGAAAACAGAGAAATATATCCTGGAAACTATTTTTGTGTGTGTGCAAAATAGGTAACTGCTACTACTAATTCTTCCTCTTCCTCACCTGAAAGCCTTGCAAATTCTAGACAAACTACCTCTCTGTCAGAGTCCAGAAAGAGAAGGAAAACCAAAATGAAGCTGATACCATTTTTTGCCCATGATGTCATTTGCTGTCTTCCAAAGCCCGTGGGTCCAATTTTGATGTCAGGGTGCGTAACTCCGCAGTGACAGGCCCAAATGTATTTGAAGAGGGAAATAACCTTTCAGCTCTGCGCAGTCATTTGCCCCATGAAGACAAATATAGCCCAGGCTGAAATCACTTAGTGTCAATCAAGGTAACCAGATCAGCTCGGCGTTAATAATGAATTTGGTCACGTGCCCCCATAGCGAGCGAAGTGTGAGATAGCCAAGGACTTGTTCCATGTCACACCCACCGGCTTCTATGTCAGCCCACAGTTCTCTTAGCCCCGCTGGGAAGCAACAGGGTAATTTAATCTGCCATCCACTCTAATTGCTACACTGAGAGAATTATCAGGGTTGCCAGATAGGGCTTTCGGAGCCCTGGGTCCAGGCGCGGTGACGGGGATGCAAAGCTTTGGCTGGGGTTCTCATTAGGGATGGACCCAGGTTTTGTAGGGTCTAAGGCTTATGCAACTTAGGGTCTCTCTTTAGGAAAAGAATAGAAACATACAAATACAAAATTAGAAGCAGGGCCTTGGAAAGGTCCCTTTTAAGCGAGAGGCCCTAAAGCTTATGCTTCATTAACATCATGGTATATCCTCCATTTGTCATGGAAACTGAAAGACCACTGGTGTCCTGTCTGTGTCCTGGATTTTAGATTGATTGACTCCAAGGAAGCATATCCTCTCTACTCTTATGTGATCGTTTTCACTTTTCCATAATCCCTTACATGGAGATGAGCTATATGTAATGTGATCATTGGTCATGGATCATGGGTCATGGACCTTCCCTAACCAACCACCTCAAATGTAGGGGGTTGTGTTTCTGACAGATGCCAGTCACCAATTGGTATGCCCTGGTTGTCCCCTATGATGCCAATTTTAAAGGTTAAGGATATGTTACAAATATCCTTAGTTTCCCCTAAATAATCTGCAATAAAACTTTGAAGAGGATGACCACAGACTCAATCACAAGAGACAAAAATAATAGAACAAGGGACTCAGGGAGACCTTTGAGGCAGGCAGTTTTCAGGCAAACCAAAGACTGCCTGTCCTATTTAAGTATTTATAAGCAAACTAAAAGCATTATTACCACAATAGGGAAAAATCAAATGGCATTTAATCCCTCAAATGCAGTGTTCTTTCCATACTTCAAAATATTGTTAATAGATTGGAAGAGAAAAATTATATGATGATATCAATGGAAGCAGAAAAAATATTTCATGATTCTTAATACTCAATCCCAAGAAACTCTTAGCAAGTTGGAAATAGGAGAAAATTTTCTTCTCTTGATAATGTGAACCAGAAACCTAGAGAAAATATTATAGCTAGTGATGAAATGAGAGAATTATTCCTATAGATATTAGGTACAAGATCAAGGATCCCTATAGTTATTTCACATTGACCTAGAAGTCTTGGCCATAAATGACAAGGAAAATAAATAAAACATAAGGATCTGAAAGGAAGAAACAAAATTGTCAGTATGTGCAAACAACATAACTGTGTATCTAAAAAATCTAAGAGAAAAAAATAAAAACAGGAAAATAAAAAATAAAAAATCTAAGCGAATCTGAGGTAAACAATCACAATTCACAGAGTTCAGTTAGGAGGACAAGCACAATGTTAATATACAAAAACAACAGCTTGACTATATCCTACAATCGCTATTGCAAAATGTCATGAAAAAAGAGCTTATTCACCAAAGCCATAAAACTACAAAATATGTAAGAATAAACAAAAAATGTTTCATATACAAATAAAAACATGATAAAATTTTGCTGAAAGACATTAAACAAAACCCAAACATAAAGAAAGTGTTCCCGTATCTGGTTGGAAAGGCTTGGTATCTAAAGATGATTATTCCCTCCAAATTAATCTATGCATTCAGTGAAATCATCATCAAACTGCCAGTGGGATATTTCAAAGAGCTTAAAGACTGATTCTAAAATTGTTCTATAAGAGAAAACATGAAAGGATACCCAAGGTAATTCTGAAAAAGAGGTTCTAAAAGAGAGAGTGTGCTGTCGTGAATTTTGAAGTAGTCCAATTGAGGGTAGGCTTGAAGAAGAGTAAGAAGGAACCCTCAGGTACTCATAGAGAACACAAATTGCATGTCATTGCAATGACCTTAAAGGATAAGAGCTTGCATCAGGTAGGAGAGCTTGGAGAGCACAGCTCCTTGGTTTACCTCAATCACACTTCGAGAGACAGTCTGAATGCTGGTCATGGCAACCAGCCAAAAAGAAGTTGCCAGGTGATGGGGAGTCCTGAACAGTGTATTCTAGAGCCCGTAGGCCCCTAGCCATGATGCCTCAAAACTCCAGGATGGTTTTGCAAAACCACCTTTGGTAAACCACATTAGCCAGACCTATTATCAGTTTCAGTTTCTTGCTATATTGTTATCATGCCATCTTGCTGCACTGCACAGAGATGAAATAATAACCAAGCACCAAACATGCCTGGTTGCCCTAAGAGAATATGACAGGCCAGGTATGATGGTCATGTGGCTATTATCGCTACTCAACCTACAGCCTGCTCTTTGCTGGGCTACTTCAGAAATGTAAAAGAGCATGTGCTCTCTTTCAGGACTCCTGCAAAATTTCAGGCAAGCGTGTTATCTATCTACTGAGAGGAGCTGAGAAGGACAAGCCTGGCCACTGGCTATCACAATATCAAAACATAAAGCTGCGGGAAATAAAACATTACAACATTGGTACAAAATAGCTCAGTAGGACATAAAAGGGAATACAGAAACTGAGCCATGAATATATGGGAAGGTATTTTATGATAAATGTGGCATTTAAAATCAATATGGAAAGAATATACAATTTAAAAAATTATATTGGAGCAATTTGCCAATCATTTGGGAGAAATTAATTTATATAGCTACTTTTTACTACTCAAAAATATAAGTTCCAGGGGCGCCTGGGTGGCTCAGTGGGTTAAGGCCTCTGCCTTCGGCTCAGGTCATGATCTCAGGGTCCTGGGATCAAGCCCCACATCGGGCTCTCTGCTCAGCGTGGAGTCTGCTTCCCCCTGCCTCTGTGCCTACTGGTGATCTCTCTGACAAATGAATAAATAAAAAATCTTTAAAAAAAAATATAAGTTCCAGAAGGATTAAAGACCTAAATAATATACAAAACTATAAAATCTTAAAAGAAAATCTTATAGTATAGAGGAAAAAGTGATTAGATTTAATTTTGACAAAATTTTGAAAATTTGACAAATATTAAAATTCTGTCAACAGAAGTCACCATAAACATACAAAAAAAAAAGTGACAGTTCATGAAAAGATATTTGCTAGATATGTAACAAAGAATTAGTATTCAAAATATATAAGGAATTCCTATAAGAAAAAGACAAATAGGGGTCCCTGGGTGACTCAGTTGGTTAAGCATTTGCCTTGGGCTCAGGGCATGATCCTGGGGTCCTGGGATCGAGCCCTACTTTGTTGGGTTCCCTCTCAGCAGGGAGCCTGCTTCTCCCTCTCTCTCTGCTGCTCCCCCTGCTTGTGCTTTCTCTCTCTCTCTCTCAAATAAATAAATAAAAACTTTAAAAAGAAAAAGACAAATAGACCAACAGAAAAATGGGTGAAAGATAGGAATTGGCAATTCATAAAAGACAAACTACAAGTCAACACTAAACACAAAAAAATCAGCTTCACTGATCACCAGTATAGAATTAAACAATAGTGGGATACCACTTCCACTTTTTACTTGTGATTAACAATACTTTAATTTGTCTGAGAAAGTATATTTTCCCTTAATTTTTGAAAGATATTTTCACTGGGTATGAAATCCTGCTTCACAGAGATCCAACCCCCTACCCCCTCCAGTACTTTAAAGATGTGACTCCACCATCCTCTGGCTTACATGGTTTCTGATAAGTCTGCAGTAATTTTTAAATCTTTGTTCCCATGCATAGAATGTCTTTTTCCTGAGTCTGACCCTGTTGATTGCTTTGTTTCTTGATAGTGTCTTTTCCCCTGCTTTTTTGTATGTTTCATAAATTTTTATTGAGATCCAGGCATCCTGTATGTGACAGTGAAAATTGATGCAAATAGTTTTTAGGCCTGGAAATGAGTATGCCTTTCCCTCTGCTAGGCCTTTGGTATAGGGGTTTGAATCAATATATTCAGGAGATGCTATGTGGCAGACACTGTTGGTTGTCTTTCCAAAGGTAATCTCTTCTTTTTTCCCTGCTAAAAAACTTGAATATCAAGGGGTCCCTGGGTGGCTCAGTCAGTTAAGTGTCCGCCTTCAGCTCAAATCATGATCTTGGGATCCTGGGATCAAGCTTCACATTACATCAGGCTCCCTGCTCAGCAGAGAGTCTGCTTCTCTTTCTTGCCTCTGACCTTGCTCTCAGAGGCACTCTTTCTCTCTCTCTCTCTCTCTCAAATGAATAAATTTAAAAATCTTAAAAAAAAAAAAGTGTCCTTTGACAGAATGAACAGAAGGCTCAGGGCTATGCCTCTGCTTACCCCCAAAACTGTCCTCACCAGTTCTCCCACCTCCTCTATGCCCATCCTGATCTTTGACTTCTTCCAGTTCCATAACTTATGTATGCTGTTCTCTCTGCTGAAACAGTCTTTGTCCACATCCTTGCCTAGCTAATTCCTACTTATCCTTTAAGTTTCACTTAGGGCATTGCCTTTGTAGGAGGCCTTTCAAAGCCTCCTGAGTATGTTTAACTGGGCCCCTTGCATTCTCCCATGGTACCAAATGCTATTCCTTAGATAGCACTTGGCACACTGAATGATTATGATTCCTCACTAGAATGTAAGGTCCTGAGGGCAGGGACCATGTGTGTCTTAATCACTGCAGCATTCCCACATGGGACTCAGAGCCTCACACATGGTTGGGCCACAATAAATATGTGCTAAACAAACGAATGAAATTTAACCTCTACGAAGGAAAATAAGGCACACACACAAAAAAGAATCAAAAATATAAGTCCAGAATTGTGACACCACCAGCTTTGGTTTTCTCTTTCAATCTTCCTCTGGCTATTTGGGGTCCTTACTGGTTCCATACAAATTTTAGGATTATTTATTCCAGTTATGTGAAAAATGTCAATGGTATTTTGATAGGGATTACACTGAATGAGTAGATTGCTCTGGGTAGCATAGACATTTTAACAATATTTGTTCTTCCAATCCATGAGCATGGAATGTTTTTCCATTTCTTTTGTCTTCCTCAATTTCTTTCATAAGTGATCTGTAGTTTAATTTAGAGTATAGATCCTTTGCCTCCTGGGTTAGGTTTATTCCTAGGTATCTTATGGGTTTTGGTACAATTGTAAATGGGATCAGTTCCTTAATTTCTCTTTCTTCTGTCTAATTGTTAGTTTATAGAAATGCAACTGCTTTCAGAAAAGACCCCGAATAGCCAGAGGAATGTTGAAAAAAAACCAAAGCTGGTGGCATCACAATTCCGCTTCAAGCTCCATTACAAAGCTGTAACATTCAAGACAGTGTGGTACTGGCACAAAAACAGACACATAGATCAATGAAACAGAATAGAGAACCCAGAAATGGATCCTCAAGTCTATGGTCAACTAATCTTTGACAAAGCAGGAAAGAATATCCAATGGAAAAAAGATAGCCTCTTCAACAAATGGTGTTGGGAAAATTGGACAGCCATGTGCAGAAGAATGAAACTGGACTGTTTTCTCACACTGTACACAAAGATAAACTCAAAATGGATGAAAGACCTAAATGTGAGATGGGACTCCATCAAAATCCTAGAGGAGAACCCAGGCAGCAACCTCTTCAACCTTGGCCGCAGCAACTTCTTACTAGACATGTCCCCAAGGGCAAAGGAAACAAAGGCAAAAATGAACTACTGGGACTTCATCAAGATAAAAAGTTTTTGCACAGCAAAGGAAACAGTCGACACAACTAAAAGGCAACCTATGAAACAGGAGAAGATATTTACAAATGACATATCAGATAAAGGGCTAGTATCCAAGATCTATAAAGAACTTAACAAATTCAACACCCAGAAAACAAATAATCCACTCAAGAAATGGGCAAAAGACATGAACAGACAGTTCTCCAAAGAAGACATACAAATGGCCAACAGACACATGAAAAAATGCTCAACATCACTTGGCATCAGGGAAATACAAATCAAAACCACAATGATATATCACTTCACACCAGTCAGAATGGCTAAAATTAAGACAGGAAACAACAAATGTTGGCAAAGATGTGGAGAAAGGGGAACCCTCTTATACTGTTGGTGAGAATGCAAGCTGGTGTAGTCACTCTGGAAAACAGTATGGAGTTTCTTCAAGAAGTGAAAAATAGAGCTACCCTATGACCTAGCAATTCTACTACTATGTATTTACCCCAAAGATACAAATGTAGTGATCTGAAGGGGCCCCTGTACCCCAATGTTTATAGCAGCAATGTCCACAATAGCCAAACTATGGAAAGGGCTCAGATGTCTATTGGCAGATAAATGGATAAAGAAAACGTGATGTATCTATCTATATGTCTATGAAAAAAATAAATAAATAAATATATATATATATATATATATATATAATAGAATATTACTTAGCCATCAAAAAGGATGAAATCTTACCATTTATATTGATGTGGATGGAATTGTAGGGTATCATGCTGAGCGAATAAATCAATTGGAAAACAGACAATTATCATATAGTTTTACTCCTATGTTGAATATAAGAAACAGCAAAGAGGATCATAGGGGAAGGGAGGGAAAACTGAGTGGGAAGAAATCAGAGAGCAAGACAAACCATGAGAGACTTTTAACTATAAGAAGCAAACTGAGGGTTGCTGGAAGGGAGGTGGGTGGGGTTATGGGGTAAGTGGGTGATGGACATTAAGGAGGGCATGTGGTGTGCTGAGCACTGGGTGTGATATGTGACTGATGAATCACTGAACCCTATATCTACAACTAATGATGTACTATATGTTGGCTAATTGAATTTAAAATAAAAAGAAATAAAAATATAAGTCAGGTATGCTAAGTCTCAAACAAGTACCACTAAAGTTCAAGGGATCTGAACAGGCTAACTGGGGGAAGATTCTCAGCAGCGGTGGAAGTGAGCTGGACTTTGCAGGAACCATACCAGAGGGAGGAAGACATTTCTGGAAGGATGAAAGCCACGGTGCCAGAGATGGGCAAGGGGCAAGCAAAGCAGGAAAGTTGGATCCAAGTTTTCAAGTGAGGTGAGTGCCAGAGATAACAGACTAGATTATAGAGGGTCTTGAAGGCCAGGCTAAGGGCTTTGAGCTTTATTCTGTAAGCTAAAGGGAATTCCTCATATATTTTGAGTGGAGCTGTGGCACACACAGAGTCAAAGTTCTGACTATGAAATCTTAAGAGATCATGGGATGATTGAAGCCGGTGGGATGGAGCTGGGATGACCCACGAGGTAGTCATTCTGATACTCGGAAGTGTAAGTAGATGGGGATATTCGCTTGGGGGGTGATTCCTCTCCCATTGTCTATGCTTGTGGGATCAAAACAGTGATTCGTATATAAAGCAAATACAAAATGCGATTTTAAAAAGACCTGTAGAAAGAGCAAGTCAGCACAGTGACCCTATAGACAGGAGATCAAGAAGCAGACCCAGGAAAAGAAAGAAAAAAGGTCTCCAGTCAATTCCTTTACTGACAAAAATGAGTTCTTTAGAAGTCATCCCTTTCGACTGAGGCTGTAAAGAGAAATTTGGCTCATTTTTGCAAATGCCAATGCCCTTTGTGGTTTGTAGTGTTTTCAACTACAAGACAATTTTCCTGCTGTCACTGAAAGCTATAACATTTCTTCAGACTACAAAGTAGGGTCACAGCAATACTGAAGTGGGTGAGGGTGATTTTCTCCAGAAATTCCTTTTAAGACAGGACAGGAGAAGAGATACTCAAGTAAGTGTTTTTCATCCCAAGCACTTTAATTATGATAACAGTCGGAAAATTCCTAACACCTTTCATGTGAGGTGATCAAAAGCAATTTTATCACACTCATCGTTTTTATTTATATGCAGAAAACTCTTCCGATTCCAGCAAAGAGGCAAGATTTATTATATACTTGCATTAAAGCTACCAAATCACACACCTGACAGCAAGTCATATTTTACCAAAAAAAAAGAAACCTTAAAATTTTACCTTCATAAGGTTTCTAGTCCCCTCCTTGTATTTTAGCATTTCTGCCAAACATGCCAGGAGAGAGGGCGCCTTGAACTTTTCTGACCCTATTGTGTCAAACCCATCTCTCTTGTGCTTCATACTTCGTCTCAAATCTTTGACAATCCGGTCTGAGGTTTAAGAAATTCTCCACAGGAAAAACCTCAAAACACACACTGTACCTTTCACTCACATCTGAAGTCATATATCAAAATTGCCCTCACAGATTAGCTCCTGGCTTGTCCTGACGGAAGGGAAGGGATGTCTACCCTCAGGCCTAGGAGCGGGCTCTCCTGAGTGCCTGCCCTTCCCTCCTTTTTCCCTCAGGTGAAACCTCATTTCCCCTTAGGAAACCTACCCCCCTTTCCAGTGCTCCGAGTCCTTGGACAGACTGCCTGTGACATCCCATGAACCCTCCAAATAGTTCCTCAGTAGGGTTCAGTCAGCTGTGATCTGGTCCTTTGGGCCCCAATTTGTGAAGTCAAGTTCCTTTACTACTAAGAAATATTTAAGATAATGAGGCTCAGTTGAATCTGAAACAGTGTGGGGTGAGGCCCGACATCAGTTCAATTTTTCAAGCAGCCCAGGATATCTCTTCCCTTTCTCGGGGTTGCATGGAGTCAGCTCCTGGGTCTGTGACATGCGAAAATTGAGAGTTTCTTCACACCAGCAGCAGTACCTTATAGCTCTGCCCCATCACCATGCCACAAAACCATAAATTGAGTTACACTGGAAGCATCGTGGCCATCGGTTGGATTACCAGGAGAAAAAGAGGAAGAAGGAAGGTCTGGAGGCTCAAGAACGTTCAAAGGAGGCAAAAAAAAAAAAGAAGATTGGTCTGAAAGCCGAGCTCTACCATAAATGATGCCAGGCTGAGAAAACACAAATGAAAAAGACTATCAGGATGCATGAAAGGAGAAGCCCCCAAACAAAAGAATGATGGCGGGGGACACCACGAGGAGCTGTGCTGCACGTCTACTAGGCAGGAAAGGATTGTCCCCAGCTCAAGTCTTTTCCAATAGAATGAAACAAAAACGCCAAAAGAAAGCGGGCAAATGGGAAGTCCCTTTGCCCAAAGTTCGTGCCCAGGGAGAAACAGAAGTATCAAAAGTTCTTCGAAAAGGAAAGAAAAACAACAAAGCATGGAACCATTAGTAACCATCTAGTAACCGTCCTCTAGATGGTTACTGGAGTCTGCTTTGCTGGAGTTGGCTTTCCATGAAAACCCCCCATAAATCGAGAGATTTGTTAGGCCAATGGACTTAACGTTGCCAAAATGCCCATGCAACACATTCTGAATTGGGAGCCTCCTTTTGCCTGCCAATACTTGGTGTAAAAACGAGTCCCTCATCCCTGCTACATTTAACTTTGGGTGTTATTACCAAAGGTACTGTCATCGCAATGAACATGAGTGAGTTGGGCCTTGTGACACAAGGAGACAGGAGGATTCGGGAAAATTATGCCCAGGTACCAACCATCCTGAAAGCGATAGAGGCATAAAGGCAGTCTTGCTGGTTGACCAGCAGTTTCTGGTAAGTAACTCCTTAGAATTACTCAAGACCCAACACCAATCAGGAAAGCCATCATTTCTGTGTTGGTTCTGTGTACCACCAAACAGCCCTGCGTGTCTGCAGTCACCAACAGAAGTATTTATTCTATTGTAAAATAAAACCAAAAAACGAAAAACCATGAAAATAGTCCAGTTTTAACAAATTGGTCTTCATTTTTGAGTCTGTTTAGCATCTGGATATTCCTAAGTGTGAATAATTTCAAAAAGCAATTCTAGAAACATCATGGTCTGTTTCTGTGTTAAGAAATGGGTCCTCAGCAAGGCTGATCTAGTGTTACTGGAAAACCGAGCATAGTTGAAAATACCTTTTATCGTAAAGGTCAGTGCACACTTAAATATAGAGCTCAGGCTAGGAGACGTTATTTCTGAGATCTTACCTGAAATCTCTTCCACTTCATTTTCCTTTATTAATCCTAAGAAATGTAGTTTTAACACATGGTCACATTTGTTTATAAAATATTTATATGAAAAGTACAGGAGAGAAGGCATGGAACATTAAAGAGGAAGAGTTCAGAAGAATTTGGATAAATCTTTTTACCTCTGATTCTTCCTACAGTAAGTTGGTGAATTTGTATTTGAAACATATTTTCCTCTCAATTGTGAATAGTAATAGTGACTCGGAACTGTATTCTCTACTCAAAATATATGGAAAAATTACACCAAAATGTTTATATTTTCATACTTTTAGAATGGTTAAAAATCCAAGTACCAGGTAAAATAGTTTTAGAAAGACTGTGCTGGTGCCCTTAGAGACACTTGTTTGCAGTTACTTGGATAATATAAAAAAGGTCATGTTTTTGGTTTGTAACCAGGTCAAATCACTTTTGTAATCTGAATTATGTTTGTAGCTTTGAGCTTTAAGCTGTTCATCATATTATATTAATCTATAATCATGTTAAAATATTTAAATTCTGTTTATTTTTTTAAAGTCTGTCTTGAAAGTACAAAGCAAAACAAACAATAAAGTAGCCTAGGTAATTTTCATCTACAGCCAGGGTTCAGAACCTCTAGGTTAGAGGATCTCTAAAGTTCTGTCATCTCTAGCATTCCATGGTTCTAGAATGTATAATGGATTACGAGGCTACACCGGTCCCCTTTCCTGTCAAAACATGATGACTAATCCTAGAATGGCAAATAGTTTCGATTCAAAGACCTACATTCCTGACTTAGTTGTTGCTGTCTAGAGCTCTGCGGTAAGGTTGGAGGCAGAATCTGGACTAAATGGGAAGGAGCGTTGGATCAACCAGCAGTGTCTAGCAGGAGCCATGAGGAGAGAGAGGCACTCAAGATTTCTCCTGGCCCAGAAGAGACCACATAGAAAGAGATCCTAGACAAGAATGTAGGTCAGTGCTATCCTTAGTTTCAGGGATGTACTGCTGTGTAACAAAATTTTCCACATAGAGGTGATCCAAAACAACAACTGTGGGCTCATGATGGTATGAATTGAACAGGGTTTTGGGGAGACAGCTTATCTCATTTCCAAGTGGTGTTAAGGGAGAGGATGTCGACTGGGGCTGGAGGGTCAAGATGGCGTCACATTCCCATGCCTCTCCTTGGTTGGAGAGGCTGGAAAGGGCTGTGGGGGTTGGCTGGTCTCCCCTCTCCAGCAGGGTCCTTACATGGTGGCTCAGAGCTCTAGGACAGTGAAAGTAAAAACTCTCAGGCTCCTGAAAGGCCTCTTATAAGGCGCAGACAAGCACAGCATCGTGTCTGCAGAATTCTCTTGGTCACAGTAAGTCATAAGAGGATGAAAAATAAACTCCACCTCTTGATGGGAAGCACAACACGAAAGTCCAAGGAGGCAAGGAATTGTTGGCAGCCATCTTAGCACATAATTTACCACATCTCTTTCTCAGCTCACCCGACCGATCCACTTGTGTGGCTACTGGCCTAGAAATCGTATCATAAAATAGGTAAAGAACGCAAGTTGACATTCCTGATTATCCAATCCTAACTTATGTTGTTTAAATTTTATAAATAATACCACATGCATATTCTGCATATTTTATTCATTAATCCACATATCTACCTCACTGCCTTAGCAATATCTAAATGTTATCAATAACATCATTTACTAAGTTATCAGCTTCACCAGTGGCTATCAGAAAAAGATAATATGGTTGCATTTTAAACCTATAAACTCTTGAAGGGATAGTGTTTTGTTATATTTAAGAATATTGGGGGGCAGGGAAGAGAGAGAGAGAGAGAAAGAGAGAGAGAGAGAGAGAGGCAAATCAAAGAACAGACTCTTAACTCTAGAGAACAAACTGATGATTACCAGAGGGGAGGTAGGTAGGGGGGATGAGGGAAATAGGTGATGGGGATTAAGGAGGGCACTTGTGATGAGCACTGGGTGATGTATGCAAATATTGAGTTACTATATCATACACCTGAAACATACCCTGTATGTTAACTAGCTGGAAATAAAATAAAAACTTAAAAAAATAATAATACTATTGGACATAGGAAATTAAGAACACAATAGGAAGGGGTTGTTTCCCCAGCAGCACTCTTACCCGAAGCCCAAACTGGTAGAGAGTCTCTTGGGTGTCAGTTTCAGGAGATTGTGCACAGCCATGAGATTAAGAGTAGGAAGTGGAACCAGCGGCTTAAAATTCACCTCTAGGAAATTACACCCCCCACCCCATTCTAACCTCTCCCCAGCATGCTGCATATCCTTAGAGCATCTGTCTCCTCCTAGAGATTGTGTTCACTCATCTAAGTCTTTTGTCCCCTTCACATCAAATGATCCCAAAGACTTTGGCAGGGTGGGGGATGGGGGTCTTCTTTTATCTTAATTATTCTTCATATAGAATCCAGCCCTAGATTCTCTTCTTAAAACCATGTCAAAGACAGTGTGGCTGGGCCCACAACTCCAAGTGGAAAAACTTATTACTAATTGAGTCACTTGTTTCCGAGTTCTAGTTCTACTGGTTAAAATTTCAAGATAACTTTGTTATTTAAACAAAAATGAGACGTGGGGAATTTTTAAAACAATAAGACAATTCAAATGAAGGCCACAGAGGTAGAGTTGACATACTGCTTGTCCTCTGAAGTTTGCTGGAGAAAAGTGACAGGAATAATGTTATAGACATGATTACATAGACCACACCCAATCATTTATCCCATAAGTGTTTATTGAGCACGTAATATGTTCCTGATATGGTGTTAAGCACTGAGAAAAGAGAAAAATAGGACTCTGTTCTGGCTGTGATTCTGAGTAGGGGAAGCAGACCAGACATATAATCCATTACACTGCACACGATATCTTATGTAGTCTAATAGTAATAATAATAGAAAATATTTTTGTAGCACTTACCATGAACCAGGCATGGTTCTGTATGTTTCAATGTATACTAATTCACTTACTCCTCAGAATAGCTCAATGATCTCTTATTATCCCCATTTTATGGATTGGGAAACGATGGTCCTATTGATGTAGCATTGTAAAGGACAGAAGGAGTTGCTCAGGTGAAGAAGGGACATTTGCAAACTTGAGGACAACCTGAGGGCTTCTGAGAATGCTGGTGGGCTGTGGAGGGTGTAAAGGGGGGCCTGGGGTGGCGGGGAAGGAGGTGGGCATCGATGGTGAAAAGCAATGCATACTGTGACCAGGAAGGTCCATGGGGGGCCAGCTAGCTTCCCCACCCACTCTGTTCAGAGACTCACCCCTAATTTGGAACCATGTCCTCACAAATGACAGGCTGGAATTTGGAAAAGAGATGGAAAACGATTTTGGTTTTCAGAGTCTTTTAACACACACTGTCTTAGCTATGTATATCTCATGTTTTGCCATGAAGAAAACAGACGAGGAGATAAATGTCACCCAGTAAATAAGTCCAGAGCCAGGCCTCAGATCAGATCTCTGGACTGATTATCCAGTGCCCTTGCCACGGTGAGAACACAGTCCATCCCCACGACTGGACCCCCAAGTATCCATTTAGCTAGTCTCGTGTCCAGAGGGTCTCAGTGACACAGGATAACTGAAGACATTAAGAATTCTGTGACCCCATTGGAGGCAAACGCCGTCCCCATGAAAATGACATTCGAGTCTCACCGTTATCGTAGTCACAACATGACCCGCAGGTCTTGGTGTCCTTACCTGTAAGATAAAGGAAGAATGTTCAAGACGATGTCCACAGGGCCCGTCCAGCTCTATTCTTCTCCACTTCCATCACTGTCCACACGTGGCTTCGTTATTTTAGTCAACTGCTGTTTGGGGCCATCACCAAGTGTCCACTTCCACTCACAACAGACCTGAGTTGACAGGCTGTGTTGTCAGAGCTCGAGGCCCGGCACCGGGGACACAGCCTGAGGCGTGTCTGTATTCCAGTCGAGGCCCCCTCTTCGGTGGAAGCTAACCTTGAAGCGGCCAGCATTTCCATGTCCCACTGTGGGATCTGCTTTGTAGCCTGAAATGAGATATGTGTCTCCCTATTAATATCCTCACACCGTCTCAATGCATCTGAAAAGCTCACCGTGCTCGGCAACCTGTGGGCTTGTTTTTGTTATTGTTGGTTGGAGTTGTGCATACTTGACTGAAAAGATCCCCCCGCAGTACAGCTTTATCTGATCAGGGAGGCATGACTTAGAGAAGGCATGGGCACATTTCCTTTGCAAAGCAGATATCCCTGCTTTGATGGGATATCAAAATATCCCATTTTGATGGGATACACACACACACACACACACACAGTGGCAGTGTTTTTCATGCTGGAGATCTGTACCCCCCCCCCCTCGAATGAATGGCCATGGCGGTTCTCACCAGGTGGAGTGTGAGTGCCAATGGGGTCATCGAGAGAGAAGAAGGCATTGTGAAGATGACGACATGGACTGAGTAGACTGGCCCGAGGAAAGGGACATAGGGCAGTGACCTTGTTAATTGTGTTCCCTAATCCCCCGCCCCCCCTTCTCTGTTTATACAGGGCTGTTCAGTTTTCAATGAGTTTTTGCATGCTTTCATTCATTTGATCGCCATAGTGCCTGGGAGGTGACCAGGACATAGATAATTCTCTCCAGGGACAGGAAGCTGAGGTTTGGCGAATGGCCAAGGTTACACGGAAGGGCAGGATAAGAACCCAGGCCTCCCACCTCCTAATGCAGTATGCTTTCCTCTGCACCCTCCTGCCGCAGCCACTGGGATCCAAACTTGACCTTCTTGAAGGCAAAGACAGCCTTACTCATCAAGGTATGCCTCAGGACTTGGCATTCAAAATCAAGAAATATTTGTTGAGTTTCTTGAGCTCTAACTTGACTAATGAGAGAGATTGGCCTTCATGAATTTACTCGAGTAGGGACAAAAAGACTCCAAGTCCTTATGGGGCCTGCAAGGCCCTCCACGATCTGGTTCCTGTTGTCTTTCTTACCTCAACTCTGACTTCACCTCCTTCTGCTTCCCCTAGGGCTTACCTTACTCTGGCCACTTTGGCCTCCTTGCCGTTCCTTAAATGTACAGACACAGCCCTGTCTCAGAGCCTTTGCACTGGCTGTTCCCTTTGCCTGGAACACCCTTCCTGAGTTATCTTCATGGCTAATAGCCTCACTTCCCTCAGGTCTATGTTCATACCTTACTTTCTCTACGAGGCCTGTCCCCAAACACCCTGTGTGAACATGTAACTCAGCTCCTGCCCTAGTATTTCCAGTCACTCTTACCTTGCTCTTTCTTTCATCAGCATTTTGTGCCTTCTGTCACAATGTATACATTTCTTATTGTTTATGATCGTTATTTATCTTCTGCCTACAGCTGGTAGAATACAAACTCCAGGGAGGCAGATGTGTTTAACTCACTGATATATCCCAAGGGCCTCTAATAGCATCTGGCACATAGTAGGTCCTCAGTAGAGACTACTGAATGAATGAACGAATGGGTTTGCAAAGTTACAAATACACCTCTGTTTCATAGAGAGATTTTCCTTCTACTCTATTCAAGGGTCTACAAGATGAAGCATGATAGAATCAACTCCTTTTGGTGCTACCGGGATGGCAGGGAGAAGGGACTCTGCCCCATTACTTTCATTGAGGGGAAAAGGAGCACTGGGACCTGAATCACTGATGGAGTATCTTCTCCACTGGGCGTAGACCTTTTGAGTCTAGATGGGGTTCTCACAAAGAGGACTTACAAAGAAGAATAAAGGAGCAGATGGGAGAAAAAAAACCCCAGAAAAACATATCCTTCATGGTAGATGTTCAGAGGAGCTCTCACATCTCAGAATCAGGAAGGCATAGCACCAAGAATGCTACCTATCGCAATTGTAGATATTGAGGAAGGGACAGAATGTGGCCCCAGACCCACCGATGTGGCAACAAACATGGGAGCCAGCACAGGGACTCCGAGCAGGTGGGCAGGTTCTGAGTTCAATGTGCAGGACTTCCGCTAGAGCCAGGCCCGGGCAAGTGCTAAGCAGAGGGGCAGTGGCTGAAGAAGGAGGGGGCTTCCCCAACATTGTGGAATCTCAGTAAGTGTGCCAAACCTGGGTCAGTGGGAAGTGGCCAGTGGCCAGTGGGAAGGCTGGCGTCAAGCCCGCAGACATCTGTACCGAGCAAGCGGGAGTCTTTGCTCCTGGGGGCCGCTGGGATCCTTGGCTGGTCACCAGGGCAAGACCCTGAGGGAGAGGAACTGGAACTCAGGCAGGAGGCTAGTGCTGTGCGCAGTCACCAGATAGGCAGGATGGCGGCCTTTAGTCTGGAGACCCTCCACATCTCCCCCTTCTTACCCCAAGCCTGGTTTGGGAACTGGGGACAAGTTGGGCCAAAGGAGGGAGAGCCAGAGAAGGGGGGGGGCATGAAACAGCCCCAGCTGCGAGAAAGACAGAGAGAGAGAGAGAGGAGGATACAGGGCAGGGCCGACTGAGGTGCCCAAAGGCCTCTTCACAGGGAGGAGTGACTAAGTCTGGCTCCTCTTTATTTAGCAAAGTATTGAGGAGAGAGACTGCACAGGCTTTCAGAGTCAGGGTCAAAGCCCAATGTCATGGCTTTAGAGTGGGGCAAGTAGTTATTACATCTGAACCTCGGTTTCCTCACAAAAGTGCCAAAACAACCGAAGGAGAGAGAGCGCGCGCGCTTTCAGAAAGCCTGCACACCTCGGGCGCACACTGAGGACCCTGTCCCAGCCCCTCTCTGAAAGGACCAGCAGTCTCTGACTTCTCTACCTCGGCACTGACCTTAGCAGGTTGGAGGAAGGGAGACTGTAGCACACCCCCGCCTTACAGCCAGGCCTCTCCCCTGCCCGCCTCCATCTCCAGCGCCCACCCCACCGTGTGCCCAGCCAGAGCCGGTTTATTTGAACTAAGAATTTTAATGTAAATATGCAACATCCCTTCCCCTCTCCGTCCACTTAGGGGGCAGGAGCGTGTGTCCGCCCCCGTCAGCTGCAGCAAGAGTGCCCTGTGTGCAGAGATCCTATCTATGCCGAAGAGAGCTGAAATATTAGATGAGGCTAAATAAGAAAACACAGATTATTGCTGGAGACCCCTAAGGCCTACTTTGTCTGGGCAATGGTTTGTTTTACTTTTCACAGAATTTATTTTGGCTGCAGCCAGATTGATGGTGATTATATCTGAAATCCCTCCCACATATCTGTCACATAAACACTTCGTTTAATTCAGGTTTGTAAAAAGCTATGGGCCAATAGGGAGCCAGCTTTCCGATTAATTAGCAGACGCTAATGCTGGGCCTCTTGTCACATGGTCCAAAGGCTCAGAGGCTGAGGGTCCAAGAGGGGATGGCAGGCGGCCTTCGCTCCTTTCTCAGGAGTTGGATCTCTTGGCCCGTAAAGGAACCCAAGGAAAAGCTGGAGGCAAAAAAAGGAAGGCCGCTCTCCGTCTAGCCTGGCTGAGGAAAAGGATTCCAGGCTGTGGAGTGGGCCAAAGTCACCCATCCGGGCACGAGGAGAAAGGGGGTTCATACGGATTTTGAAGTGGATACAAAATAAACCCCAGGCGTCCTCGGAGCCTCTGTCGATAGCATCACTGGGTCTGACACCTCCCGGGAAGGGGAAGGGCCTTAGGGGCCAGTGGCTGGGGAGGGAGGGACCCCGCTCAGGCAGCCATGCGCAGGGGGGTTGCTGGGGGGAGGCGTGGGGAGGATGCAGGGCCTGCAGGCTTGGCAGCAGCAGCTCAGATTCCCTGAGACCCCCAGACCGCCTGCTCCCCAGTGGCCGCGTCGGCGCTGCCAGCCCGGGGCAGGATTTCCTTCTGTCTGATGGGAGTGTGCCCCTAACAGGCTGCATGTGCCTGCCAGCTGTTGCTCTCCTTCTGCCCCCGCAGCCAAGACAAGAAAAGCATTATTTCCTCTTGGCCTTCTAATCTCCAGGCCTCTCTAACTTCACAGGCCGGCTTCAGGCACCGTTAACTCGGCGCTTCTCCGGGGCGAGTTCCCCTTTGCTCAGAAAAGACTCTTTTCTTCTCCCCCATCCCATCTGCCTTTGCCTTTGATGTGGTGTTCCCCCACCAGGGGAGTATATAGGACTTCCAAGCAGGGGTTTGGTTCTTGGAGGCTTTACTTGCATCCGTCCGGATTCGGGAGAGGCTGTGTCGTGGGCAGGACCGGGCCCACGCCTGGGAGGAGTCCTGGAGGTCCAAGAGAGGCCACTTTTGGAGCATCTTAGTCTCTGGTCTCATATGTGCCATCTCATTTAATGCAAAAAACCCAGCCAAAGAGCTATTTTTGACCCCCATTTCGCAGATGAGGGATCTGGGTGACCAGGAGGAAAGCCGGCCAAGAACAGGCTGAAACAACTCTAAATCCCCATCTGCCTGAATCCATGTTCCATGCAAGCCAGTGCTTTCCAGAAAGGGCTCTGGGATTGGAAGGTGACCCTTTCCCCTGCTTATCTCTGCCGTGCCACTCACTAGGATGACCCTGGTCACATCCCCAGCCCGCCCTGGATCTCAGTTCCCTTCTGTGTAAAGGAGGGGAGGGTAGCATCTCCCAGGCACCACCTTGCGGGCTGCTGGCCTCCATTCCACCTCCAAACAACCACAAGAACTGGGCCATCCCCGACTCTGAACCTGCCGAGGGACCGCGGGCCAAAACTCAGCTCCAGTCATATCCCGTTACTAACCAAACACTTGTCTTTCTTCCTGACTGAAACCGAACGTGCCTGTTGCTTGGGGCTCTGGACCAAGAGAGCTCATTTTTAACTCTTTCACAGCAGCTGGTTTTTTTCCACAGCGCACAAAACACGAGGCGCAGTTCAGTCAGACGTTACTCGGCCTGGACCTCACCTGGGACCTCACCTTTCGAAAGCAGCACACACCGTTGGCTTGGCCAGTCCTAATTTTTCACTCCTATCCCTTTTTCGAAATGTTACTCTGAAAGCGTGATTCCTATTTCACCGTCCTTTTTAAAACAAAGTGCGCCATTGTTCGGAGGGCAGGAAAGGAGAGGCTGGTTTGGAGGGGAGAGAGGGAGGCCATGGGAGTTGGGGTCAGGGGTCAGGGGTCAAGGTCACAGAGCCTTCTTTTCTTTGCAAGTTTGGGGTTGAAGGGAAGATGAAAAAGCTTAAATTATTGCTAGTAAGACAAGTGAACGAAGGTTTTGGGGGAAACTTCTAGGTTTTGGCACAGGCGTGCATGTTTCCCAGAGTAGAGCTGGGGAAGGCGGGGGCTCCTGGGAAATGCCCACCCAGTCAGGACGCCCCAAGTCTGTGAGGAACTCCCCATCTAACTGCTTTAAAGGGTCTTTTGAACATTAACTCCTTATTCCTCATGACTCTCCTCTCGGGACAAGACTGGAATAAGACTTTTGTTCTCCTGCACTGATTTTTATTGGCTTCCAAGATTTTTAAAGCTCCATCTTCAGAGCCAAAAACAAACAAAAACCAAAACAGAACGAAAAGCAACCTCAGGGGACAGTCCTGTGGAGACAATGAGGATCCGGATTCTAAAACTCTTGGGTTCACCCCAGCCTTAAGGATGTGATAGTCACACTCAGGAAACACAGAGCATGGGCCTCCGGGCTCAGAGGCCTAATTGTCAGGCTGTGTTTCCAGATGCAAGATTCCTGCCTTCAGCTCGGGCTTTTTCTATAACAAAGCCACTTTGGGGTCATTCATCAGTGCATAAATATACACCTGGGAGGTGGGGGACAAGCCCCCATTTTTCTGGCTTTATAAATACGGAACTCACATTTCTCCCATTGACGTTTGCAAAAGAATGATCGATTAGAGGGCTTTGCACCATGGAACAATTTCAAATAAACGAGCGTCGTCTGGTACATGCTATAGCTCTCCACACCCTGCAGAGGAAACGGGCCTTTCTCTCTAGACTCTTCCTTTTACATGGCCAACGGCAGAGACCTAAGACCTACAGGGGTTCCAGCTTCAAGTTTTTGACTTGACGCGGTGCCAGGAGGGGGAGGGTATGCCAACTCTCAGTTCCTTTTGCTACTCAGCAAATGGGAGACCTGGAAGTCCAAGACACAGAGCACAGAGGCCTCCATGAACTCCTGGGGGCCAAAGAAATGTAAGTGGCTGAGACTCACTGTTGGGTGACTTCCCAGTGTCTGTTCCCAGTCAAAGGGACCTAGGGCCACCTCTGTCTGTGGGACAAGTTGGTGGTTGTGCAAATGAAAATATTTGAGAGAACCACTAGCATTGTTGTCTGACTCAATATATTGTCTGCTTCTGATACGTGGGATGACATCATTGCAGACACCTTCCTTTGGCTCAATCATGCTACCTGCTTGTGATACGTGAGGGGGCGCTGGGTGGAGGTGGAGGAGAACTGGAAGCTGTAACAAGAAAACTGCAGCAGAGCCAGTAAGGACTCAAAAAAGGCCCTGGGTTTAGATCTTAACATTAGCGGCCATCTTAAAGAAGGCAACTCCAGGCAATGTGGGAGGAGGGTTAGAAGTCAAGAAGTGGGAACAGTGTGAACAGAGTCTTCTTTTCTTTGCAAGTTTGGGGTTGAAGGGAAGATGAAAAAGCTTAAATTATTGCCAGTAAGACAAGTGAACGAAGGTTTTGGGGGAACCATCTAGGCTTTTGGGGCAGCTCACATGATATGCTGTATGTGAAAATACTGTCAAAGCAGTATGGAGCCTGGTTATTAGCTGGTTATTAGTTCGGGGTCCTGGTTATTAGCTGGCGGGAGTGTTGAGCCAGTGGATAGGAAAGACTGGAGCCTGGCCTGGTCAGCTCTCCAGGGCCCTCTGCCCTCTGAACTGCCATGATGGCTCAGGGGCTCTCCAGAACTTCTGTGACTGGCTTCTCCACCTCGGCACTACCTGCCCCGGGAGATGAGGACTGGAGCCTCGAGAGCGTGGAACAGAAGCTGTGAGGAAGGACCACTGAGGGGGCCACTACCGCCCCCCGCGAGACCCGCTTTCAATACCACACAGCTGCCCGGTTCTTGCTGAACTTGCTCTCAAGCTTTGGAGGGAAGACCAACATGGTGAGGGGAGGGCTACGTGGACCCCGTGACTGACCTGGGAGATTTCCTAGAAGGGGGCTCTCTTCTTGGAACCCCCCAGAGCTCCTGTGACAGTAAGACTGAGTGGGAGGCCACAATAGCCTGTAAGATTGCAAGCGAGCTTCAGTCCCTCCTGAGGCGGAGGGTGGCTGAGCGGGGCTGTGGGCATCAGGCTGCCTTCCGCACAGTAATTCCAAGTATGTGCCTGCTTCTGTCAGCTCCTGAGAGTCGGAAATGACGTCAACAGAGCCAGGAGCCTTTAGCAGGTGAGGATGGCTATGACCCAGCACAGGGCAGAGCCACCCATGGGGACTTCTGATGCCCCAGC
>CM052811.1:53699797-53722668 GCA_028533885.1 Nasua narica
GGGGAGTCTCCCAGAACAACAAGCGCTGACCCTGTATAAGACACGGAGATCCCCAGAAGAGGGTCCAATGGGTCACTTCTAGTCCCGCCGAAGCAGCTATTATCATTTTTTGTTAAGCCTCTGGAGGAAAGCAAGTCTGTTGTCTGGTACACTTTCTTGCCGGTCGCCCCACCCCACTCTCTGCCATGACTCCTAGCGGTCTGGGAGGCTGGGACTTGGCAGACGGCAGGGTTTGTGTCAGAAATCACTGGAAGCAGGTCCCCCAGAAGGGAGTGGGGGTAGGAACCAGGTCCAAGGGCCAGTCCTCCAGCTGCCCAGGTGGCAAGCAGAGGGAACTGGACCAGTGTCATCCTCTTTCAGTCTGGCCGAATAGGGCTCCAGGGTGGGCAGGCCCGGTGAGCCAGAAGCAACAGGAGGCAGGGCCTGAAGCAGCATTTCTCCGCCATCATTAGCTGGTGGCGCGTCAGCACAAGCGATGGAACCCCTTTTAGAATCGGCTCTCATCCCCCTCTGTGAAAAGTCTCAGTTACAGATTCCTTTCTTTCTTTGGTATTTTAGGTAGTTACAGGGCCTTGAATGAGGTTAACAAAGAGACTGACAAGTAGAAATGCTGTGGTCCCTCTTACCAAATAGAGACGAACAGAGCGGATTCACAGGGCTGACGGCACACGTTCCTAAAGCACGAGACAACTGCTCTTTTAACTGAGCTACCTTTCCACCTGCGAGTCTGCGTATTGGACAATAGCAGTCACCTGAAGGAGAGGCCCGGGGGCCTCCGAAGCACCCAGAACGACCGTGATACCCGCTGGGAAGTGGAAAGAATGGCTGAGGACCCCATAGCTTTAGCAAAGCTCACGCACTGTACCCTTCACGAGACACCTGTGCTCCAGCCTCTGGCTCAGCTGTGGCATCTGAGAGGCAGAGCCTGGCAGCAAGAAACACCGCAGTAACACGAGATCTGCTGACAGCCGAGGAAGGGCTACGGAAGCAGTTCCTCTGTCAGTTTTCTTTCTGGGTCAGGAATCTGGGTCCGCTGAATGTAGGGACAGAGGTAAACACACAACAACAACAACAACAACAACAACAACAACAACAACGCCCTCCTTCTTTAAGACTCCCAGGGTGTACCCCCATGTTACAAAATAGCCTAGAATATGAGGACGGAACAATTTTTCCCTCAGCATAGTCACTAACATCCCATGGAATGCCAGTACTTTGGTTAAATCAGTCTCCCTTCCCTGCCCCCCAAATATCTTGTCCCCACTCCACCCACACACATACTTTACCAAAACCTCAAAGCAGGTGAGGTGGGATGCCCAGCTGAAGCTCTTAGAACACCGGCCTGGCGTTCACAGGTGGTTTGTTCTACATGGCTAACTGCTGTCAGGGCCCCATTTTTGCACCTTTCCCTTTGCCACATAATTTTGTAGTTGCTTCCGTAAAAGGAGCGGAGCAGATTTCCCCTCCCTTGCCTCTGAGTCTGCTCAAGCATCTTCGTTCGGCCAATAGCAACGACTGTGGGCCAGCTCCCGGCCTGGCCGTGGGGGCCTCTGGGGTTCCTCTTACTCTCCGCCTGCGCCACCGTGCCAAGAACATGCCCAAGCTAGCCCGCCGAAGGAGGAGAGGCGCGAGGAGCAGAACTGAGTCCCCCGGGTGCCCCAGACCAGACCAGCCTAGATCAGCCGAAGGCCGGTCAACCAGCAGGCATGTGCGTGAATGGCCAAAGGACCCGGCTGACGCCCAGTGGACCCCCGAGGGGTGAGCGATACGTACTTATTGTCGTATGCCTTTTAGGTTTTGTGGTTGTTTGTCACGTATCATGCAGCGTTCCGGAAGCAACAGATAGCTGGTAACGTATGGTAAAAAGAATAGGGGCTTTGGAGTCCATTATACTTATGTTTCACTCCTACCTCCACTGTTTTCTATCTGTGTGACCCTGAGCTCGCTACACAACCTCTTCACTTCAGCCTCCTCAACTGTGGAGCAAGAGAACCTTAGAGTGTGACTATCGGCGTTAAGAAAGACAATATAGGAAAGCCCCTAAAATAGTCTGGCGCATGAGAGGTGACGCGTAAACATTGCTTCCTTTACCTGGAATCCTTTACCCGAATGCACAGAACTCCCATCTGAGGCTAAGCAGTCTGGTGTCTTCGTTTATAGACCTGGACAGTCTGGAGTCCGAGCTCACCAGCGTTCCCCAGGCACAGCGGCCATCCGAATGTACATATTGGTTAGTAGCCCACTGCTACACTTAGTGACATAGGACAGACTTTCCACTCTTCCGATGTCTGTATCAATGGTCTTCTACATCCTTTTCAAAGGTCACAGAGGAACCCATTCAGTGAGTATATCATCATTGATTTTACCACCGGGGATTTTTCCATCATTTTTTTCCTCACTGAATAAGAGGTAAATGTATATTAAATACCAAGATAGATGAGGTGATGGAATTGTAAAATAGCATATAATGAACAAAAAATAGCAAAGGGAAGACAAAGTCTTTAAAACTGACATTCAAAATAATGGCTCTGCATCATCAATGAACACTACATGTCTCTGCAACAGTTCTATTGAAGAAGCACAGGTAATATATTCTGGAAGCCTGTCTATTCTGAATGGTTAAAATAAAAGCTTCGCTGTCTACAGGAAAAAGCCGCAGTTGTCTGAGAAATGTCACTTCTGAGGGGCACCAAAGCCAGATAACTCAAATTTGCCTGCGGATTCTTAAAGAGAGGGCAAAGAGGAAGCCCAGCCTTTCCAGATTTCAAGAGCTCTGATTGGTGAGATTTGGTTGCTAAAAACATCATGATCCCCATCCTTCTAAGCCCATTTTTATTCCTGGTCCTCTCAGTCCGTAAGACAAACGACAGCAGCTATGTGGTTCCAGAGAAAGGCGCCTGCCTTTCTTCAAAGCCCTCTGTGGGCTCCCGGTCCCCGCCAAATGCCATTCTCCTGCTCTGTGAGCCTTCCCGGGGAAATGGCGGCTAAGTCTGCAAACAGCCGTGGCCAACTGGTCACCATTAGCAGATCCCTCGCTCCTGGAGGAAGTCATACTGGCCTTCAGCGGAAGTCCATTTCCAGTTATTACCACTAGACAAATGGCTTTTAAATTACATCCTAAAAGGCTAACAGGCCATTTGTCTTTTTAAGTAATGGCACAGAAATACTGTATTACTGCCATTCTAGCCCTGCTTGGGGGTCTGCTTTGCAAGCGCGAGTGCGGGTAGGTGGCTAGGAAAGGGGCCCAGGACACAGAAACATTCAAGGTAGGATGGGATTTGATCCAAAAAAGCGGGAGGCTTTTCCAGAGTCAGATGAGAGTGTGCACACTGGCGAGACCTCTGAGGCGGCCAAGCTGAGGTGGCTTTTCCTGGAAGCTGTCCAGACTGACAGAGAGGACTGGAGCTGCACTCCGGGGATGAGAAAGGCGAGTGTTGGGACGGCTGGAGCAGAGGGAGGCAAAGCTGGGCCCCGGCCATGACCAGGCCTCGACCACCAGCCAAGTGTCTGGATTTAGCCTCACACACGCAAACTCGGGAGCCATGGACTTCCTGAAGAAGCAGCCAGGTGCCGAGCCGGCCATGACAGAGCTGCTCTGGCCATAAGCTCGGCCTCTGCGCTTCCAGCCTCTTCCTTACCACGCTCGGGAGATCTTAAACACCAGGAAGCACTACCTCCATGGGGCCAGGCGTTAACTCTGTGACATGTTATGAATAGGGAAACAATAAAGAAGGAATTCCAGCATTCCTCCCCCCATGCTCGAAAGCCTTTGTTTACCTTATTAGTTGAGGCCTGTCAGTTCCCCCGTGAGCTGACAGGTCTGGAGGGTGAAGGAAGCTGTCACCACATGGTTTCCACGCTGACAGTCTGTCTCGCCTCCATTTCAGCATACAATCTGCCCCGAGGCACCAAGGCACACTACATCTTTCAGACTGCGGCCTCCCCGGGGCATGGCGGGACCAGATCTCCCAGTCTGGAGCCCAGAGAGTCCCACAGAGGGGCCTCTGGGTCTGCCGAGAACAAAAAGCTGCCAGCTCTCAGGGATGAAGTTATCATCCCACACGGCCGGCCTCGCCCCTTCCCGGGGAGGAGGCGCTGCTTCTGTGTGACTTCCTCCCTCCCGCTCTCACACGAGATCTCAAGTCCCATCCTTCATGGAGCAGTCACCGCTGTTTACGATGCCCTGTGACTAACTTCACGTCCTTCAAGCTAGAGCTACACACTCTTAGACACGCTCACCATCCAATGAGTAAGCATCACTTACGTTTAGGAGTGTTGATTTTACAGAGATAAAGAGTTTGAGGGGAAACCACAATTTCTGGATTGGAACAAGCACAGACACATTAAGAAAGAAAAGGCAAAATTTGCATGCATTGTTTCAGAGAACCCAGAAAGCCAAGATATTTAACTCTTGTGGAACGGAGCTAAGCCCTGAGATTCCTTGGGCTTATGTTTCTACTCTTCTCTGATATTAGGGATGCTTTGGTGAAAAGACCAAGAACCACTTAACTAACATGAAAAGTTACAAAATTGTTCCCATTATTGAGTTTCCAGTAAGACTAAGAAATATGCCCATACCTCAGGTTCTTCATTTAAGCAATTATAATAAAATAATATTTATATGGCAGGCTCTGTTCTAAGCATGTGATATGGATCATATGGATCCCTCTTTAAATATGGTTATCACCTAATCAAAAGAGAATCATTATTACAGCTGCTCAAGGAGGTTAAGTGATGTGCCCAGGATCAGGCAACTTTGATGTGATTCCACGCAAGATTCAAACCCAGTTAACGCGACAACAGCCCCTTTTTTCTTATTCATCTACACTGACTATAGAATGAAAGGGTTGGATCAAGTGAACGAAGAAAAAGAAACCCTTTCTTACGAAGACAAATCCAAGATGGCCACGTCATCCTTAGTTTAGTCTCCTCCACTTTTTGGTAGGTGGGAATTTTGAGCTGGCTTTGCTATTAGAAAGAACCAAATTACACAAAATGGAATCCGGGAGGGATTCCTACAGTGGGCTCAGAAGACAGGGATCCCAGGGGGCTTGCTGGGCTAGAAGCAAGTTCTGTAGAACAGGAGTGACTTCTTAGTAGCTGCACCCACTGACTGAGAAAGCAAATGGAGGAGACAACAATCAACTGACAAACATGGACTGTGAAAGGAGGCAGCATAGCTGGAGGGTAGACATAAGGAGAATGCCTTTCTTCCTGTGGGGTCCTCAGGGACTCTGAGCAAAAAGGCTCTGAAGGAAGGGACATCTGGTACCAAAAGCCCACCTTCCTTCCCCATCTAAAACTACTTCTGGGCCAGAGATGCTCGCCCCAAGACGCTGGCCTCTGGACCTGCTCTTACATAAAGTGCAGTAAAGGCAGGTTTGATCCATTGAATCAAGGGAGGAGGCCGGAAACCTTGCAAGAATCCAGCAGAAGAGAAGACAAGGGGTGCGGAGCCTCAGTGAGAAGATGTGGGCAACACAGGAGAGATGCCTCCAAGCTCATGTTCCATCGATGGCTATGGGTGGCAGCAGAGGACACAGACTGAATATCTGAGAACATGGAGCTTTTCTTAGCATTGACCTGAAGCCTCCCTTTATCCGCCTGTCTCGCCTCCATTTCAGCATACAATCTGCCCCGAGGCACCAAGGCACACTACATCTTTCAGACTGCGGCCTCCCCGGGGCATGGCGGGACCAGATCTCCCAGCCCCACCCCCATGAACAGTTACTAGGCTTCGGCTGCCCTGTAGCAGCTCAGCGCTTGCCAAAGTACACCGCCCAAGATTATGCTCCCAAAGGACCTGGGACCACAGGGTCAAGGACGTGCAGGGGAGCTCTTCAAAATATTTAACTATTGGTATGACTTAGGCACCAACCAATCAAAGACGATTTCTCACCAGAGATACCTTCATGTTGAGTCCCTTCTACTTTTTAGTTTTAACCTTCAGGGTCATCCCTCCGTATGGGGCAGAGGTTGCCCTTTAGGTTCTTGGCTGTGGATCTCCCCCACTGGCACACAGCCTCTCTCCCTGAATCCCTCTTCGTGCCCCCCCTCTTCTCTCAAGTCCTAGTCGCTTTCCAGCAACAGTCACCAAAGCACATGACCCACACATGACTCAGTCTGACCTCTAAGTGGTCACCTAAGCCCTTCTCCCTGGAAAGCACCCTCTCCTCCCTTCCTGGGCCACGTCTCCTCATGCTGAGCTTTGCCTGCAGGTTCCTGACTCCAATAATGCTTCCTTCTACCCCACCCAGCCTTGTGGACATCTCTTCCAGAACATGTTAGTCTGGACTTGGCCTCTGACATTACAAAGCTCCACTCTTCCCTTGACATTGCCCTACAGTGTCCATTTGACTGCTTCGCCTATTAGTTCCGCCGCCCCACCAGGGCTGGCTGCTCCTTGAGGGGCAGGGGCTGGTTCCTCTTGTAGCCCCATCGTGCCCAGGGGCAGGACTAAACACTCTGCTGGAGCTCAGCAATCACCCAGGGGACCAAGTTCACTGGGGCCTGGATACAAGGCCTGGGCCCGACAAGGGCAGTCACCTCCCTCTTGGAGTCTCAGTTTCCTTATCTGTAAAATGGAAGGTTGGACTGTGGTTCTCAACCCGAGCATCACATTAGAGTCACGTGGGAACTTAGAAAAAGGCTCAATAGCCAGGGCCTGCCCCAGGGCTTCTGCTTGAATAGAGTTGGGTGGGTTGGACATCAGTTTTTGTCCTCTTTTTTTAAGCATTCCAGGTGATTCTGATGTGCAGCCAAGACTGAGAACCACTGCATTCAATCATCCAAATGGTCCTGTGCAACTCTGTGGTTCGATGAAGTACACTGAATTCCATGCTATTCCAAGTGCGGTCACCTCCGAGAGAAGGTCAGGTTTAAAACTCCTGCTGACTCGCGGCGGGGAGAGGTTACCGGTGGGGCTATGGCAATAGCCACTGTCAGAGCTCAAGGCTGGTCATCTCCTGTCCCCACGACAGGTCCTCCTCTGGGGCTGTTCTTAGATGATACTTATGCTGAAGGACCCTTAGATGCTGAGTGAAAGGGTTAAGGCCTCCCCCAATTCCAACCCCCTTGACATATTACGTGCTCTTCAAAGTGTCAAGAAAAGTTCAGGATTGCTGTTGGCAGGTTGTGCCGAAATTCTTGCCTGAACATATTGGATTATAAAATATGTGGCTATGACAAGCATATCTGACAGATCAGTTTGCCTCATGCTAAGATGATGTTTAGAAGAAAAGACATGTTTTTTCACTGTTGTGGTTTAGAGTTTTTTGGTTGTTTTGTGTGTTTCCTAAGTGTTTTCATTCTTTCCTCCTTCTGGAAGTACAGTGCTCTCACTTATGACATCGATTAAAAACTAAGCTAATGAAAAAGGAAAACCCATGGGAGCACATAAAATGCCACTTAGGAAAGTTGGTTCCGGATCCTTTTCAAAGCCGCGTCTTGGACACCAAATCATCCTCAGTTATAGACCTTCGCTTTCTCTGGTATATAAAAGTCTTTTTGTAACTCCCCCTCATTGTAGGGCTGCATAAATGGGGCATATTCATATTCTTTCGCCCTCTCTTTCTCTCCCTCCCCCCCCTCTCTCTTGCTTGTTGAAACAAGCATAGTAATTGCATTACCAGATTTCCAGGATTAACTTTGGGTTCAAGGAAAAGAGCTCAGTTTGAGCGTGTATCTGTAATTAGAGGTGGTAGAGTAATTAGCCGCACACAGCTCGACTGTCTGCAAGGGGCCTAGAAGACAGGTCTATTTGTTCTGTTTCATCAAACAATTTAATCAAACAGTGAGTGCCTTGCTCACAGGCCTCGCAGAACAAATATTTGCTGATTGATTGATTCATCAAACAACTGGTCAATTCAGTTAAACCAGCTTTGCTGTCCAGTAAGGCAAGGAAAGAAAAATAATTGACCTAAGTCTTTCACTTTTCAAATGGCTGCTTTGCTGCCTTACAGGAACAACGGAGCAGCCGGGCACCCGGTGAAGGTGCTGAAACCCGCTTCTTTCTCTTCTTTTCACGTCTTTCCAAAATAAATAGCATTTAAAAATTAATAGGCTTCAAAGACGAAGCTCAGTCAGAAAACACACAAAAGACACGCATCACTTCGTCTACGCCAAGGCCCACTTCTCCCAGCAGCCTGTCTCCTTGGGGCCAAGGTGCCTCCCATCGCTTTGAGGCCCTGAAGTCAGTACATCCCTCGAGCAGAGCAGGTCTGACCCACCGAGGCAGCCGTTTCGCTGGGAATCTCGTGGTGGACCTGCTGCCAACATCTAGATGCAACAGGAACAACCTAGACCAGATGCTGGTGTCACCCCCACCGCCCAGAGAAACCTCTGCTTTCTTTGTCACTCCCTACCCGACTGTCCTGCCGGCCTAGAAACCTGCTCTGCCCCACTTGGCCCCGCTCTGTGGGTAGAAATTCCCGGTGGGGAGTGAAGTGTTTCCACACACTTTATTTTCCATCCTGGAGCCACTGACCAGAGGAGATTTGTCTCTGTTGGGCCCAGAAGAAAGAAGTTTGCCCCACAGCAAGGCCAGGCTCCAGCTGTGCACAGAAATGCCTGCCCGGAGGCTCTGTGTGGAGGCTGAGGAATGGCAGGGAGGCAGTTTTCCATGAAAAGCAATTTAAAGTGACATGACGTTAAAGGCCGGGAGTCCAAAAAAAGGCAAACAGCCCATCACCTGTGAGAGATCTCCTGAGCTGGGTCACATTTTTAAAAAATCCATCTCACAGATCCCCCAGTGTTTAACTTGAGGTCCATTTGTTAATTTGGTAAACACTGACATGATATTGACAAGACGACTCTAATCCGGGCAGGAAGGAAGTATCCGGTGTCAGGCAGCTTCAGGCTACCCATCCAACTCCCCATCCCCCATCGCTCCTCACCTGAGGGTCCAGAGGGGGTAGTGACAGTTCAGACAGCAGGTGGAAAAGCCAGTGGAGGCAGGGCTCCTTAACCCTTCATGTGCCAGGACACTCTGGCTTGGCGGGGGGTGGGGGTGGAGGTGGGGGGTGGGGGGGGAAGGAACTCTCAGAGCTCCCCCTTTTCTCAGCAGATAGAGCAGTTCACCATTTACAAGACACGTCTTACATTTCCTGATGAAATCTCCAGGCCTGTCCTAGGAGACGAGCTACAATCATTAATTTTTTGTGTCAACTGTACTGGGCCATGGTTCCCAGATATTGGGTCAAAGATTACTCTGGATGTTTCTGTGCAGGTGTCTTTTGAATGAGATTATCATTGACATCAGTGGGCTTTGAATAACCATTATGCAGGCGGGCCTTGCCCAATCAGTGGAAAGACTGACTAGAACAAAGAGCGGCCTCCTGTGAGCAAGGAGGAATTGTGCCGGCAGACCTTTGGGCTTGGACTGCAACTCTTCCCTGGGTCTCCAGCCTGCAGGCCTACTCTCCAGATTTTGGATTTGAACTTGTACCATCACATGAGCCAATTCCTTAAAATATGGTTAGTTCTATTTCTCTGAAAAACCCTGACTCATATACTGGGAGTGTTATCAACCCCATTTTATGGATTAGGAAATGGCTTCAGTAAGAACAGGAACCAGAACTGGGCCACTGCTGTGTAAACTGGTCCCTCGGAGACAGTGTGTTGGGGCTGTGTCCTCACCTGATCCCTTCGCCAGTTAGAAACATGAAAGCCCAGGGCTGGGAAAGAACCCTGAAGTCAGGGCTTTAACCTCTGCCATCAGACAAGGACACATCTTCATCATATCACTTCTGTTCTTAAAGATTTCTTCTTCTCCATTGCTGATTAGAGCTACCTTCTCTTGTAATTTAGACCTATTTTCCTTAGGGCTATCATACCATCCATGCCAGGAAAATGCTGACTGTGAAATTTAGAGCAGGAGCCCTCTGGGAACCAAAAGACAGTTTAAAATAGCACACAGCAGGGCACCTGGGTGGCTCAGTCAGTTGAGTGTCCAACTCTTGGTTTCTGCTCAGGTCATGATCTTGGCGTCGTGGGACTGAGCCCTGTGTGGGGCTCTGCTCTCAGCAGAGCCTGCTTGTCCCTCTCCCTCTGCTCCTTCCCCCACTCACTCACTCACACACACACACACACACACACACACACACACACACTCAAAGATAAGAAATAAAATCTTCAGTAAAATAAAATAAAATAGTACATAGCTCAATGCTCAGAACACAGCAGAGGCACAGAATAAACAAATCAAACAGTTGTGTTCGTGTATCCTGTAAATAGCGTCTGGGCTTTGTAAACTGCAGAGCACTGTGCAAATGTAAGTGACCATCGCCATCCCCAGTGCAGCATGCAGGCCAGGGTGTTGGAGAGGCCACTCAATTTCTCAGCTGTAAGAGGCAGATCATAAAAACTTCAGGTCCAAGGTTGAGACTACTCCGTGTTAAAAATTAGTTTAAGTGAGAAGATACAGGTGGAACACCCTGAACTTAACTACATAAATTCCAGACCCCTGGTTCAATTCACTTCGCCCTCCAAATCCTATTTCTTTATAGCCAATGAAATAGGTTCTCCTTCTTTTATTAATGGGAAATGTTCTGGTTGCCAGAAACAGAAAGCAACTCGTGCTAACTTAAATACACAAGGGCAGGTGCACGGAACCTGAGGGCAAGAACAGCGGGCCTAAGGCAGGGTCTGGGATCAGGAAAGGGAAAGCCATCGATAGCCTGGGCCATACTCGTTCTTCCTCTCCCGGTGACTCCATTCTTGTCTCTTGGCTAACTTAGTCCATACAGTGGGGAAAAAAGCCTCCTTGCTGGTCCTAAGTTGGTATTTCTCCTTTGTCCAAAAGTCTCGCCAAGAAGGCCATTTCTTAATCTTCATTCCAGATTTTGGGTAAGGAATTCTAACTGTCCAGGCTTGAGCCAGATTCCTACCCATTATCCAATTAACTGTGGCAGGGGGCCGGGGTCAGTCAGCACCTGCCGCATGGCGGGCAGAGGATTTATGACTCTGGACTCTGGGGACCCATGGCTGTAGGAAAGTCACCCCCAAAACTGTCAACCACACAGTGTTCCTCCAACCAGCTCGGCATCCAAACCACCTGGAAAGCTTGGAAAAAATATAGACTTCCCTATACTATAAGCTTATGCTGGCTTGGAGACCTTGGACCAGTAGTCTCCAGCTGCCAACAGCCTTGTCTACTTTCACCAGGATGTTCTAGGAACAGGAAAGGACAATCAGGATATTTGGCAATAGCCTCCACCCCCCTTCTGTCACTACTTCCTCCCACCCCACCCAAGCAGTTCTATGTAACTGTTTAAGGGAACCACCCAAAAACACCGTCAGGCGATGAAGAGTAAGAGATGCGGAATAACAATCTGGGAACCTTGTACCAGCCTTTTGCTGTGTACCAAAGGCTTCCCCACTTACTAAGTGCTTCCTGCCAGCTGGTCACGGGGCTAGGCTGTTTAATAAATATGACCTTCTGTCCTCACGACAATCCCGTAAGGTACAGGCTTTTTCTTCTCATTTGACAGACGAAGGAAGTGAAGCTCAGAGAGGTCAAGTGACTTGCTCAGGGTCACTTAGCTAGCTGGTGACAGAACCACTTACTCATATGTCTGTCTCCCTCAGTTTCACTGTCAACTCCATAAGGTCAGGGAGGCTGTGTACCTGCTTTCCCCCTTCCCAGGACCCCCAGCACCTAACGTGAGGCCTGACACAGGGCAGCTGCTACATATTGTTTGGGAGAAAATGTAAAATAAATAAATGGCAGCTGTCTTTGGTGAGGTCATTCCATATATCCCTACCCGAGCCTCCGAACTAGACCTTGTGCCTCAGCAGGCCCTGACGGCTTACAGGTGGCCTCAGCCACTGCGACAGCCAGGACCCTGAGACCAGAAGCTTCCTCTGGCCGGAAGTAGCCTTGTCCTCTTCACTTAGGATGGCCAGCACTTATTCTGTGCTACATGTGGTATGATTTGGGAAAATGTGGGAAGTACAACACAGTCTCATTTAAAAGGTAAAGATTTGTTCTGCTCCTCAGAAACTTGAAAAGGACATACCCCAACCCTTTCTAGTTATCCTGAGATATTTAGAAGCTTGTTCTGCATCCTCTGTCTTGGGGGGCGGGGGTGTCACTGGATGACAGCCCTCACGGGCCAGCCTCCTCCCTTCCAGCAAGAGCATCCAGGGCTCCCTCCCTGCTGGTGCAGGTTTCAGCTCAGCCCCTCGTGGTGGGGGATGGGGAGGGGGGGTGCTGACTGAGGGAAAGCCCCAGAGTGACAGCATCCTGCGTTCCTCACGTTCCTCACGCGAAGCCCAGAGCCCCCAAGCCTGATGCCAGGACTCTGAAACGCCTTTCCTGCCAGGGGATTATGTTCATTTGCACAGGGTCTGAGACAGAAATTCCAAAGAGATGATACTGGAAACCAAAGGCCTATATCATATTAATACTACAGACAGGAAGGCTCCCTCGGCAGCCAGTAGCAAACATACTGAAGAAAGAAGGGTCCCCTCAGCTGGCTCATTTCAGATTACAAATAGAAACACTTAGACATTACTGGGTTTGTCAGAGAACTTGTCTCTGGTTAGCGGTTACATTTCTGTATTTCTGTGCTAATTTCTGAGTCAGGGAATCTGAGATCTCCCCAGGTCAGTGGCCCACCACAACTCAGGAGGCTGCAAAAATCAAGCTTCGCCTTCACTGGATCCCCAGTGAGCAGGAGGTTGAAGTCAGGCAAGGGCTTTCACAAGACACAGCAGAGGGCCTCTCCTTGAATTCAGAGGCCCTGGGTTAGAGGCCTGGCTCAGCCACTCACCAGCTGGGTGACCATGGGAGAGGCGTAACCCACATCTCACCATTTTAACTTCAGTCTGCCCAAGCGCCCACAGCGCCCACCTTCCCCAAAACCCAATTCCAGTTCTTGGATTCCTATGCCCACCACTTCTTCAGTCAGTGTGCAAGTGGACTAAGCAGCCATCACACCTTTAAGTAGTGTGGGTTCAACTGTAGACAGAAGTTCAGCTTTCCCATCTATGAAATGAGAATGATAATAACCCTGCCTGGGTTCTGAACTCTTGTGGGTTCACAGTCTTGCCTGGGATTACCAGCTGTATAAATTCAATTACCTAACCTTTCCTGGCCTCAGTTTCCTCCTCCCAAAAATAGGGATTGGCCTGTGGAGAGAGTAATGAGACTGATTTTGCAACCTGTTAATTCTTGTTCTTTGTCCACTTTCCTTTTGGGACACACCTTTTATCGATCTGTAAGAGCTCTTTATATATTATAAACTTGCACCCTTCCTCATTGATGCCACATTTTTTTTCTTAGTCATTTGTTTGTGGTATGTAAAGGACTTAGCGCAGTGACTATGATGTTGGCAGCAATTTTATTATTGAGAATTGGCTTCTCAGTGGAAAGTTCTAGAACACCATGAGCTATCATTATTTTGTTATTACCAACAGGGACAAGGCTAGATCCAAAGAACAGAAGCTCCACCTTCCTAAAGAACTGAAACTGATTCCAGCTGGCTAGAGGCAGAGGGTGGCGTGGAGAGAGATGTGGCTGTCTAGGACTAAACTCAAGACCTAAGGTCTCAGGTGAGAAAGACAAACGGTGAGAGGAACCAAGAAAATCTTAAAAATGAAGGGCTCTCCTTGAACGAGATTGTATCTCATCCCCACCGACAGCACACACACACACACACACACACACACACGTGTACACACCCAAACATGCATGTATGCGCACATCACACACAGCTCATCACATGTGCATGTACACACCCAGACACACGCACGTGCACACACAGACACATACACACGACTCTCACCTGAAGAATCCTCACTGGCTGGAATAGAAACCAGTGTGACAAGGGTTGGGTGCCTTTGTGTGAACAAGGGTCACACGGTGGCTTATCAAGGTGAGCCTCTGAGAACAGAAGGTAACATAAGTGCGCCCTTGAAGACACAGGACATGACACACTTTCGCATCCATTCCCTCATGTGCTCCTCAGAGCAGCCCATGGAAGGGTATTTGCAGACCCTTTCACAGAAGAACTGAGGCTCGGAAGCTCTGTTAGTTAAAGACACTTAGCACATGACAGAACCGGAATGAGGATCTGGGTCTCTTGATTCCTATTCAAAGTTACTCATTCAACAAACATCTATCGAGACCCTACCTTGGGCCTGGCTCTTAGTTGTTGGTTAGTTTGAACACCTGGTTGCAGAAGCTTTCAGGGTTCCTCAAGCCTTCCATGTTGGCCTAATGCACCCTGGGGCTTCCAGAATCAGAGTCTCGGGCCGCAAGGACCCTTGGGAAGGATCCTGGCCAGAGTGGCACATCTCAGTGTTTTGCAAATGTACCAATGTCCTGTGCCCAAGAAAACAGAACACTGTTGTGTGAGCTACTCTGTGCAGAGCAGCTGGGCCGTGGCAGTTCTAATAAAGACTGAACTTGGGGACCGTGCAGAATCTTCCAGTTTATTTGACAGCAAAGGGGTTTGTGAGTCTAGAAAGCACCTTTGGTTACACTGCCTCACTTGGAAACCCTTTCATGTTTTAGTTCCTGCTAACTCAGCAAGATGGCCATAGCTTGGGTTAGGGCTGGTGGGGTGAGAGATGACACTTCTTGTCCCCAGACCCAGTTCTCTGGCATGCCAAAGCAGAGCCCCACCACTCCATCTCGCTGCCTTCTTCCAGCCACCCTCCTACCGCTGGAAGGGCTCAGGGATGAACAGCGATGAGGCCACGGAGACCCGAAGTGTGCCCAGGACCCGCTGCTGCACAGAGCTCACAGCCCTCGCAGCCGTCCCCTCCTCCTCAGCATCGTCTCCCTCTAGAACCGCCCCCTCTCCCCGAAGTCTGATCAGCCTCGGCCGGAGCCAAGGTAACTGAGCTCAGACACTGGATCGGATGTCTGGAGGGCCCCCGCTGTAAACTGCAGGTCACATAATTCAACTTGATCCCTCACTCCATGCTACACTTTATGTGCTTCGGGGGACACGGCGGCTGATGGGCAGAGAGATAAGCCCCTGCAACGGGCAGGGAGATGCGGGATTGCCCTAAAATGGAAAAGTTACTTCGGGTCTAAGGAGGAGTGACTGGCTCAAGACCTCGCAGAGGGGAGGGAAGGGGTGCGACCCTGGGAGCCCATCACGAGTCCCCATCAGGGAAATTCAGCCTTTCTCTCTGCTGGCATGCCAGGCAACCTCAGAACTGTGACGGGAGCTTTGGGACACCCCTCTCCCCCCACGACTTTCCCATCTGTAACATGGGAAAAGCTTTCCACTGAGAAAATGTGATAAAATCCCAGTATGCGTTAGTCCTTGGGAGGAAGAACCCTTGAAATGGGCAAGAAATGTATCTTCTGGGAGGCTAGAGCACCTTCAGAGAGAGGCTCGGCCCCTGGATCCTTCTGTTTGCACACAGAGGACACGGGGGGCCCTTCCTGGTCTGGCCCAGCGCTGCTGGACCCCAGGAGAGCAGGAACAAAGGGGCAAGGAGGCCAGGCCCTCCTGCTTCCCCTGCCTACACCCTCACAGCCTGGAACCAGTCGGAGGCCCATCCTCCCAGAGGAGGCCAGGAGCCTTGTGCTGCAATATGCCCTGGGGTGCCATTTGCCTGTCACACTTGAGTCTGGGCTTTTCATTTGAGCAAATCCCTCCCTCCCAATGGTCATGGCCGAACCGGGCCCAATGACGGGGCTGCCGTGCACCAGCATCTAGACACATTGCTAAATATTCCCAGCTGCCTGGACGCCCTGACGCTGAATTAGGTGAGACTCGGCAAAGGTTTCACCACGCAGGTGAGGACAGCCAAAGGGCATTCCCTCAACTTTTTCCTGGTATCCTCCATTTGATGAAAGACCTGTGGTTAAACCTTTATCTTCCATAAACGTTTAAAATGTGGTTACCTTGATTTCCATGTCCCATTTTCGTTTTATTTTAAAAAAAGGGGGTTTCTTGTTATAAAACATCTGATACCATGGATGTTCTGCAGAAAACAGATGTTTCTCCATGTAATAGATGGCAGCAGGCCTCTGCGTGCCCGCCAGGCCTCACGCTCACACTTAGATACATGCACACGCACGTGTGTCTCATGAAAGGCCAGGGGAGGGGTGGGTCCCACTGGGGACACAAGGCCACGAGGCTCAGGTCCCAGCAGCCATTGAGCCAAGAGGCGAGGGAAGGAACCAAACCTGAAACGTGAGTGGGGGAGGTTTCATGGTTTCTGAGTTCTTCCGGGAACATTTCCCTCCACAGTTCATTGTTCTCGCTCCCAAGGTCCTCCATACATGTGAGCTTCTTTCACCCCAAGGACCCCCCCTCCCACTGCTAGCTTGAGCTCTCAGGCATTGGGACAGCCTGGCTCACTCATTTTCCCAGGAATTTTGCACCCTATCACCTCCTGAGACTCCCCTGGAGCTGGCTGAGACATCAGAGGCTTGCTTCCTTCCCAGGGATCTCTGCACCTTCACTGAGACTCTGAACATTGAAGAGTTCTCAAGACCCAGAGGAATGGACTCCCTACTGTTGAATGTCTCTGGTGCTAAGAAAGCTGTTTTTGGGCAGCAGGGAACTCAGCCATGCTGGAGCGGGCCCCACACCCCACACCCCAACCACGGGGCAGTGTCTAAGGACTAGAATTTGCTGGGCATCAGGATGCCTGACTTTCCTCTCAAGCTGCCTCTCTGTCCCCTGATCCTCGAGCATCCCTTCCCCTCTCTGTGCCTCAGGATCCCTGGAACATGGGGGACTGTCCTCTCCCGGAGCTCCTGTATTTCCCACGAGCTGAAACTCTGAGCCAAAGATTCTGTAAAACTACATACCCCAGAATTATCTTTACTTATGTTCACCCCACCTCCTTCCAGATAAAATTTGTGGAAAACATAATGTAGAAATGCACATGAGATACAAATGCTATTGTAGCCAATGACTGGAAAATGAGGGGAGAAAAAGAAGCCGAGTCCTAGCTGCTGTAGAAAATCTTTGCGAAAGGGAACTGTCACTTCGGCTCTATGTTTTCCAGATGCTGGAGCCAAGGGGATGCTACCGTCAGTTACAAGACTGACAAGGTCACCAAGGTAAAAAGCAAACCATTCACCAGAAGAACCACAGATATTCCTGGAAGGGAGACTGCAAAGCAGTTTCTCGCCTTGCTTCTCCAAGGGAATCCCGAGGTATGTAGTAAACCAGGGGTTTTCATTTTGAGTGACCAGATCATTCTTTTTTTAAATGAAAACTTAAGTCCTTTTCAAGTAAAGAAATGAAACAGACAGAAGCATTCCCTGGCTGAAGGGGAGTTTGGGGACAAGGGCTCCGTGTTGTATGCAGGACGCCAAAGTAACCCATACCCTCACTTCCCCAACAGCTCTGTGAGACGGACTGGGCACCGCGTGAGTCACTGTTTCCGAACCTTGCCAGGGGAGCAGGTCCTCTGGAGGGCTTGGTAAGCACGTGGAGCCACAACGTCCCACAGCAAACCAACGGCATCAGAACCTCAGGGCAGGTGGGGGACAGGGTACGCTCTCTGCCCCCAGGTAATCTTATGTCCAGGCAAGCTTTGGAAACACTGCCATAAAGCAACACCACAACCATCTGGCAGAACTCGACAGTAAAAACCCATTAGAATGGCCAACCCCATCTCTGGGCATGTGGCATTCGTTTTAAGGCGCCCCCCCCCCCCCGAGGGAGGGGTCCGCTGGAAGAAAGTCAGGGTAAGCCAGTGTCGAGTAAGCTGTCAGCACGTGGGCTGGGGGGATCCGGGAGGGAGAGGGCGAACTTCGCTGCCCCCTCCTTGGCAGCATCGCCCCTGCGGGCACACCAGCTGCCCCTTCCCACCCTGCCGTCCCTGCTCCCGAGGTGAGGCAGCTGTTCTCCAGGGACACACACAAAAAGCGGTGACAATGCCAGGAAGGGCGGGCCCCGAGGCTGCCCCTCTGTGAGACAGATGTTGGAGAAGCACGAACCTCAGGTGACCTGACGGGCCAGGACCGTGTGCTTCGTCTCCCTGCTCCGGTCCACCCTCCACATCTAAGCCAGGTCAGGCTCCCCTAAATCCTGCGGTCATCATGTCACTTCCAATTTGGAAAGTGCTTTCAGGACTTCCCACCGGTCATGACTGTGGCTGGTGGAATCACATCCCAGCAGTAAAGACCTTGTGCTCTGGAGCCATGTCTGGGTTCAAAGCCTGGTGTTCTTTCTCACTTATCACCTGAGGGCCCAGGGCAAGTCCCCGAGGCAGAATATGCTAGATTGTGCTGCAGGAACAAACAGCCCCCAAATTTCAGTAGATTGAAGCAACAGATGCTTATTTTGTATTCGAGCAAAGCTGGCTACAGGTCCAGGCACCTCCCGAGGCAGTTGTCCCCTACTCGGAAGCTCAATGGATCCAGGTTATTTCAACCAGGGGTCACCCCTGTCTACTGCATGCTTCCGCGAACAGAACAGGGCTCTGCAGAGCCTTGTAGAGACGCTTCAGTGCTTTGGCCCAGAAATGACACACACCACTTCCCTGCACCAATCACTGGTCAATGCACCAATCGCTCGTCACACGGACGGGCCTCCAGTAAGAGCGGGGGGAAGGATCATCGACCAGGCGCCAGGAGGAAACAGCCAGCTGGGAGGGAGCACTGAACACGCGTGGGGATAATGCTGAACAGGGCGCTGGTGATAGTGGCTGGGAACAATCCACAGAAACCTGTAGCACAGTGTCTGGGATCCAGCAAAGTGCTATTCAACGTTGAGTATTATTATCATTATTATCACGGCCCTCCAAAGGCTGGCCTGCACCTGATCGCTTGACTTCTCTTCCATTCTGGTTCTGACCAGCTTTCTTAGAAGCCAGGACCCCTTTCCTAGTTTGCAACGTCTTTCAGCCTCCAGGTTCAGGTTTTTATAGCTTCTCATCATGCAATTCGCATCGGTCATTGTAAGAACTCTAGATGCTATGATGGCAAGAGGCCAAGGATGATTTATCATCCGGTGTATGATCACACATCACACACACTGCACACACTCATACTTGTTAATGAGTGCATATTCCAGAGGACATTAATTCATGCTTCCTCAGCGCTGTCATTCAAGATCAAGGAGCAGGAGGAGCCCCCAGATGCAAAGGGAAGAGCCCTCCTGGGAAATGAATAACAACACGGGTCTAAAGCCTCAGTGTGCATGTCCACAAAATGGCGCTAAGGAGCCTGCCGAGCTCACAGGGCTGTGAGAACGAGAAGGTTGGTCCCTGGGAAGCACCCTCCAGATGTAGGGCATGATTTTCTGACAGGTGCCAAGTACTGCGGCTCGTGCCTCAGAAAACACTCAGCAAAGTCCCCTGCAAAATCACAAATGCTTCTTTTCTTTCCCTTGGGTTTCTCTCTTCAGGTGTCTGTTCCCGCTAATTCTTACTCTCTTGGTCCCCGGTTCACCATCAGATTGCACAGCCCAGTACCTTCCCCCCCTCCAGCCTTCCTGGGGGTGCGGGTGGGGGAGGGGAGGGATCAGACTGTACTGGGGAGTGGGCACGGCTTCCCAGCGCTCTTCCCACCGGAGCCCCAAGCTCTGGGGAACAGCTTACTGTTGCCCTAATCATAACAAGGCTCACACAACCATTACACAACTTTAATACCAGCTTTTATGCGGGCATCTGGGGATGTGTGCGCTTATGAGCAATTTGTAATGAAAAAAAGACCGACCTGCAGCAGTCTGGGGGGAGAGGGGCCCAGAGCACCAGGCGGGGCAGGCCCCATCACAGGGGCCGCCCAGACTCTGGGGACACGGCTGCTGCCCTGGGACGTTTAAGGCACTATTTGATCTCTCGTTAAGCCCCACATGGCTTCAATTTCCATGTGTTCTGAAAGAGAATGGAATTAGAGTCAACAGATCCATTGTGTCTTTCAAAAAAGATGTGTTCTTAATCAGGAAGGAGATGGAGCAGGAAAGGAAACTTGCATTCACAGAAGGCCTACTATGTGCCAAGACTGGGCCAAGAAACTTGCTTCTATGCGTTATCTCAAATGAGCCTCACAATAACTCCCCGAGGTAAATTTTGGCATTACCTTTTGTGGTAGATTGAAAAAAAGAGAAAAAGTCACAATATTTTGCACCTCATCCCATTGAGAGGTAGAGTCTCTTTCTCCATCCTTCGAGTCTGGTGTTGACCATCCTCTTGCCTTGGCCAATGAGGTATTATTAGCAAACACAAAGCAAGGTCTCAAAAAGTGCTTGCACATCAGGACTCGCCCTCTCTTGCAGCTTTGAACCATTTGATTGCTACGTGAACAAGCACAGTCAACCCTCCGGGGGGAAGAGGGACCAAATGGGGCAAGACTCCAGCCATTCCGGCCACCCGGGGCCAAGGCCACAGGCCCAGGAGGAAGGCCAGCCTGTCCCCCTCAGCCACGGCAGCACACATCTGAAGCCCAGCTAACCCAGAGAATCATGGGAAATAGGAAGTTGTTGCTTTCTTAAGCTACCATCTTTTCAGGTAGTTTATTATTCAGCAGAATCTCCCAGATCTATCCCTCATTATGGATGCGAAGACTGAGGATCAGAAAGGTTAAGTCATTTTTCCAATATTCCTAGTTGGTAAGTGGCAGGGAGGGCTGTGAATCCCAGACTTCCGTTCAGTGCCCTGAACCAGCTGGGCTCCCCTGGGATCCCACCAGCGTGTGCAGTGACCCCTGAGAGCAGATTCTCCCGAGAAATGCTAACTTCTCCCCCATCCCCATTCCATTTTGAGGAAAATTGGAAAACCTCCAGTCCAAGGGAGAATTTCTGCTTACGTGGGCTTCGTTCTTCCAAAAGGCATAGCACAGACCTGAAAACTTTGCTTTCAGTGGCATCTTCATAAATAGGATCTAATTTTTCCACTGCCCCTGATTTAAGAATCGTTCCTCCTTCCACCTGAAGAATATTCAAGAGACCCAGGTAGCCATTGCAAGGCTCTCTATTCCTCTGTCTCAAAGCTCTGGCCTCTGGTCAGGTATCAGTGGTTTGAAAATGAACTCTTTTGGGGACGCCTGGGTGGCTCAGTTGGTTAAGCTGCTGCCTTTGGCTCAGGTCATGATCCCAAGGTCCTGGGATCGAGTCCCGCATCGGGCTCCTTCTCAGCGGGGAGCCTGCTTCTCCCTCTGCCTCTGCCTGCCACTCTGCCTGCTTGTGCTCTCCCTCCCTCTCTCTGTCTCTGACAAATAAATAAATAAAATCTTTAAAAAAAAAAAAGAAAAGAAAATGAACTTTTTGTGTGTATTTTTTTATTGTGATAAAATCTACATATCATAAAATTTACTACCTTAATCACTTTGAGTGTACAGCTCAGTGGTGTTAGATACATTATGCTGTATAACCACCTCCAGAACTCTCTTCACTGTTAAATGGAAACTCTGCCCCCCATGAAACAGCAACTCGCCATTCCCTCCTGCCCCCAGCCCCCCAGCAACCACCATTCTACTTTCTGTCCCCATGGATATGACCGCTCTAAGTACCTTGAAGAAGTGGAATCAAACAATATTTATCTTTTTGCGCCTGGTTTATTTCACTTAGCATAATGTCTTCAAGCATCATTCATGTTGTAGCCTGTGTCAGGATTTCCTTCCTTTTTAAGCCGGAATATTATCCTATTGTATGTCTGTATGTATCACATTCTGCTCACCCATCCATCCGTCAATGGACACTTGGGTTGCCTCTATGTCTTAGCTATTATAAATAATGATTTATGTATATGGGTATACAAGCAACTTGAAAGTAGATCTTTGTATATATCTGAGAATCTCCTTGCTCACTAATCGTACAAAGGGGAATCATTTTGGGTGTTTGAATTTGTCTCTTGAGTAAACTACCTTCCTATGCCAACATCACGTTCCAAGGAAGGCCTGCCTAAATATGGACTCAGGGAACCCCAGTGACAAGTCCTCTGTGCCCCAGAAGTCAGTTAACAGAACAAATCTCCCCCGTGAAGTCCTATTATGCTTGCTGGTATATTCTCAGGCTAACTCATGTACCCCATATATAGGCAAAGGATAATGTACAAGTTCTGGGTTCTAGGGGCAGGACAGCCCTCCTTCCTGATGCAAAATTGGTTTAAGCAGAATTACAAAATAACCACGGTCATATTTTACAGCTTCTGGGGACTCCTTTTCAGGTCCCTGGCTTCCCCACTTTGGAATGAGCCCTATGAGTCCCCCCTCACCTCCCCCATCACCAAGGTTCTCCAATGCCCTAGAATTATTGCTCCTCTCCTCCTCCCCCCATTATTCTCCTTCTCTCTCCTCCTTCGGCTGCCTCTATTTTGTTTTTGTTTTAATGACTTCTCATCCTCCTTTTGACATTCCACAGATTATCTAGAGGCACTGGCACTTTCTCACCCATCTCACATCTGGAAATGGCAGCAGAGAGTTTGCTGGGGGCAGCACTGACTAGTCCTTCAACAACATAAACTGGATTCTAATCCCATCTGGAACTTCATATATAAATTCTCATATCTACAGTGAGGAGGGACTTTGTGCTTTGAGATCCTTCACTACTTAGAGGCTGAAGTCTGAACCTGTTCAAAAATAGAATGCATAAGGAGAAAGGGGAACCTTCCTACACTGTTGGTAGGAATGCAAGCTGGTACAGCCACTCTGGAAAACTGTATGGAGGTTCCTCAAATAGTTGAAAATAGAGCTACCCTATGACCCAGCAATTGCACTACTGGGTATTTACCCTCAAGATACAAATGTAGTGATCCAAAGGGTCACATGCACCCGAATGTTTATAGCAGCAATGTCCACAATAGCCAAACTATGGAAAGAACCTAGATGTCCATCCACAGATGAAGGGATAAAGAAGATGTGGTATATATATATACAATGGAATACTATGCAGCCATCAAGAGAAACGAAATCTTGCCATTTGCAACGACGTGGATGGAACTAGAGG
>CM052811.1:53723168-53741763 GCA_028533885.1 Nasua narica
TAGGGATATGGACATTTGGGATGGTATGTGCTATGGCAAATGCTGTGAAATGTGTAAGCCTGATGATTCATAGACATGTACCCTGGGGCAAATAATACATTATATGTTAATAAAAAATTAAAAAAATAGAATGCATAAGGAGAAAGACATCTTTTGATATGTTATATGGGATATTATACGGAGCTTGGAATTTATTCTTGAAAGCAACTGTGTGCAAAGAAATTAGCAGGCACTAATTGCTTTTAAGAGAAATCTGCGTCTCATCTCAAACTCTTGGATTTTTAAAAAAATGAGCTCTCCCAGCAGGGAAAACATCTATATTCCCAGGGGCCACAGGAAATACAAGAGCCTTTTCCAGTCCAAGACAGAAGACAGGTTTTCCAGGTTGCCGAGAAGCTTTAAGTGAGAAGGGCACAGGATGGGAAGTGTGAAATGTTGCTTCTTCGTATTGCAAAGGGAATCTAGGGGCCATTATAAACAGCAAGCAATTGTTCAAAATCTCAGGTTCAAGACCACACTCAGCATAACTTTCCAGGCCTTCTAAAATCTAGGCCTTGCAAACCTCTTTCCCCACCACTGTCCCCTTCCAAACCTACTCCCAGTCCACAAAGAAGTCCTCCGCTTTGAAGAAATGTTTCCCCTTTCTTCACCGATCCAAACTCTCAGACACTGCAAGGTGACTTCCTGCATACTCCCTACACAGGCTCACCAGCATGGCCATGGAACTCTACCCTCCAGCTGGGTCTCCTCTGACTGCCTCCCCTAGACTTAAATCTTTGAACAGAGGAGAGAAGTAAGGCTTGCCCACCACCATGCAGGTGAGTCTGAAATCCGCTATGCAAAAGACCCTGTCTTTTGGGCTCATCCAAAAGGTCAAGGCTCTTCCCCAGAGGCAGCACTAATTTTGGGGGTGACTGGCCTGGCAACTTAGTGGCCAATTTTACAAGGACTGAGAAACTGAGCATTGATGTATCAAGATGGAGAAAACTGCATTTCCTGAACCGCCCTCAGGGCTCTGTGTCTGGGTAGCAGGGGGGCGGGCATAGGAGCTCCCAAGGGTCATTCTGAAGTCACCAGGGATGGCCCTTCACTGCACTTAAAGGCACAGCAAACTCGGGGGCTCTTCTTGTTCTGGAAGGCAACCTAAGTTGGAGCCAGAATGGAACTAATTTCTCAAAACCAGAGGAGAAACTGTAGCGGGCCTGGAAGGTTCTCCCTCAGTGCCCTTTTCCACACATAGCTCCACCTCTCCTCCAAATAAAAAGGGACAACATATTTAATGAGCATCCACAGGAAACGGTTGCCAATTTTGTCAGCCTGCCCCGTGTACTTATAGTTTCTCACTGTGACCCCTGCTGACACAGGAACAGGGGATTTTCAAAGTGCTCATCAGTCAGGGCAAAGTGCTCCGTCCCTGGGCATCTTTGGTCAGATCCTCCTACCTGCTGTCAGGTTTTAACGACCAGGTCACAGCCTTGCCCCCGGAAGCCCACACTTCTAGCCCCAGCCTGGGTACCGGCTCTGGGTCTTTCTGGAACTCCTCTCTTCTGCAGATCTCCATAAAGAGGACCTCCTGCCGACCCCAGCCTCAGGCAGGTCTGACTCCAAGGACAGTCAGTCCAGAAACATGGAACAGAGGTGTGCATTTTTCCCTCCCCGACACTGCCCCTGCTTCCCTCAGGGGGGAAACGGGTTGCCCTAAGGAATCTAGACCTTTAGGCTGCTCTAAGAAGTGGCCACTGCAATTGACAGAAATGCCAGGTCCTGTCCCTCAAACTGGGCCCAGTGCGGAGTGTGTAGGTCTGGGCCCCGGGGAAAAGCAGATATGCCCAGCAGGCAGCAGCTTCCCAAACACATGCTTCAAATACTGAAGCTCCCCCCAAACGTGGGTGTTTCCAGGAACCTAAGAGGCCCTGGTGGTTATCTCCATTCCGAGCCTCACGCTTCCTGCCCCAGATGCTAACTCCTGTCACCAACACTGGCCTCCTGCTGACTTCCCCACCAATTCATGATCATGGGGAAAAGCACAATCTCTAGGCTACCTCAGAATAAAAAGCTTCTGTGCATCAAAGAACATAATCAACAGAAGGAAAAGGCAACCTGCAGGATGGGGGAAAATATTTGCAAATCATATATCTGATAAGGGGTTAATATCCAGAATATATAAAGAAGTCCTACAACTCAATGACAAAAAAACCCCACAATCCAATTTAAGAAATGGACTAAGGATTTGAACAGTTATTTCTACAAAAAAGATATACAAATGGCTACTAAGCATTTGGAAGAATGGTCGGCATTACTCATCATCAGGGAAATGTAAATCGAAACCACAATAAGATACTACTTCACGTCCATTAGGATGGCGACTATAAACAAACAAACCCCACAACAGCAAAAAGCAAGTCTTAGTGACCATATATACAGAAAGAGGGTGATAAGGATGCTTCCTTATTCCCCAAATCCTCTTCTGCCTTCACTTCTCTCTAGTCCTCTCCCCCTGAGGGGTGGGAACCTGAAGCATTTCCATGCTTCGCCCTGGTGGTCCCACCGCTCCCCATTCTGAGTGTCAATTCCTAACCCCTGAGGTCCTTCCCCAAGTCTTGCTAATTTCACAGGCTCCCCTGGCATCCGGTGACTGTCCCAGTGCCTCTTCCCAGCCCAGCGTCTATAGGAGGTGAGGGAGTGCACACTCCGGCATGAAGGTCTTTGGGCAAGCTAAGGGCGAGAAGGTTGGTGGAGGGATCCCTCCCCCGTGCAGTTATCGCTCCCTCACCCGAAACTCATCGTCTTGTGGACTAATTCCTTCAAAAACCAAAACAACAACAAAACACCTTGGCTGGTTTTCAGGAGAGATCTATACTTCTCCTTTAACATGACTTTCGCCTATTTGGGGAGAGTTAATAACCTTGGCCATGAATGGCACCATGCCCAGATCTCTTGCTGTAATGCCTATGAGGCTTCTTGATCGTAGAGGGGGGAGGGGGTCAGATTGACAGAAGGGGAGGGATTGGGTTTGGTTATTAGTTTTGTTTTAGCTATCACTGACAGATAAAAGCAGAGCAGGTCTGATTAAAATGGTGGGTGAGTGGGTGGTAGAAATCCCTACCCCTCGAGAACCCCCATTCCTTTCCGGGCAGAGCCTCTAAGCAGAGTTGCCAAACTTAGCAAATACAAATAATGGCATCCAGTTAAATTGGTATTTCAAATAAATGATGAGTAGGGTTTTTTTGTTTGTTTTTTGTTTTTTTTTTAGTAGAACTGTGTCCCAAATCTTACATAGGACAAGCCTACTCCTAAAACCTCCCCAAGGAGCTCCAGGACTTCCCAGAGCACTGACGGAGCCCACTGTGTGGGCCATGTTGGCTTTAGGTAGAGGGATCCGCAGTGCTGACCTCTAAGATTCCTTCATCCCATGGATTTTGTGATTTGTTATGTGCCCACACACCAAAGGGGGTGGTACGCAGAACATGGGCTGTGGGCCCTGCCTGTGAGGAGCCCCTCCATCTCAGACCTCCTCTCCCACCCAAGGCCCTGACTGTGGTATTGTCTACTTCAGCTTGGGAGCCTCGAACTCTGCGCCTTGCTTCCTCCTCCGCCCCAGGGCTGCCCCCCAGCCAGGCATTTCCAAGTGAGCATCAATACTGGCTAATGGGTTCTGGCTTTGCCTCCAGCATCTCCTCCACCTGCCCTCAAGTCCGGAACTTCCTCACTCATTTTCTAGAACCATCACCTGAAACCACTGGTGAGTAGCTTGTAGCCACGGACCTTGCTAGTCCATCAGGCTCCCCTCGGAGAGGCATAGACCCATCTTTCCTGGCTGCTGGAAGGCCTAGGCTTCCAGAATGAGAATCCTCATCAGGAAAGCAAATGGGATGTCTGTTCTTATAGCAACAAGCCGAGATCACCACGTGAAAGAGAAAACCGTGTTTAGCTTGGCTCAAGTCAGGTCTGACGGAGAGTGTGTGCGTAACCATCTCCAGGCTCCGCTGGAGGATACAGACCAAGGAGGAACGAGGGGCCAAGCGGGGGGACTCACAGAATCGGGAGATAACCGGGAGGGGAAACACAGGCTGAAATGCAGGAATGCACACAGCCCTGGTTCCCTGGAGAGGCCGAAGCAGGCTTGCAGATATAACGATAAAGAAACTGACGATAATGCTAGAGTCATCCTCCTTCTCATGAAAGGGAGAGAGAAACATAACAAGGAAACCACCTCCACTTCTGTCTCCTCGCAAAGTGGAGGAGCATAGTGCCTCGTCCGAGTCGGCATGAGGCACAGTGTCCACCCAGATTAACTAACGCAGTGAGGCCACAGCTAAGTGGACAAGTAAACGAAGGCAGCAGCCGTTTTAGGACCCTCTACATGTGCAACCTCAGGCTATCTAGGTTCCAAGGTCATATCTCTTACTCCCTGTGCTAGGGCCTTGGACAAGTGCTTGCTTTCCTCAAAGCCTCAGTCTCCTTGTGTATAAGATGGTATTAGTAACTGTATCAACTTCGCCGGAGGACAGTAAGGACTGAAGGAGATGACATATCAGAAAGGGCCCGTAAGCTTTAAAGCAGCATGCAAGGGTGAAAGGCCACGGGATGCAGTCCCTGCCTTTAGGCAGCTTACAACGCAGACCTGCGTGGCCAGTATGGTAGCCACCAGCCAGAAGTGGCCATGGGGCACTTGAAATGTGACTGATGAAAACTGACACAGGCTCTAATTACATTATAATACAATAAAAAAGGAAAAACATGCTTTATGTTGAATGCATGTTGGGATGATACTATTTAGATATATTGGGATAAATAAAACATATTGGTAAAATCAATTTCTCCTATTTCTTTTTACTTCTTTTAATGTGGCTACCCCGGAAGCTGGTAAAATCAATTTCTCCTATTTCTTTTTACTTCTTTTAAAGTATATGTGGGGCTTATATCATATTTATTGGATAGTGCTGGTCTAAATGGACCACAAGACATGGGCATCCACAAAATCAATGATAGTACAAGAGCCAAACAATAAAATGTCAGTAAGTAAAGGCCAAGAGGGGTACTCAACATTTTATGATGTTTAATGAGGCTGACAATAGCGATAATTTATGACTAGGCAGAAGCCAGCCAACCAGTGTGTTTTGGAATGTAAACTAATTATGTGTTTGTCTCTTCTGGGCCTCTGCCCATCAGAGGAGCTCACATAAACATTCTGAACTCTGAGCACCTATCAAGACAATCCTGTCCAACACCTTATTTGTTTCAGTTGAAGACTCTGAGGTCCAGAGAAGGCTGAGACTTAACCAGGATTGCATAGCCCACGAATGACCCTGTGTACCTTCCATTAGACCACAGTGGGGCTTTGGAGATTCTCAAAAACAGTTTTATAAAGATTGTCTAAATTGAGTCGCACAATAAATCCGGGAAATAATGTATCTGCATTTGGCAGATGAGAAAACGGAGGCCCTGAATGACTAAACACGTATAATTAGTGGCACCTTTGAGGCCAGCACCTTGACCTTTCACCCCATGCTCTTCTTCCCCTGCCCCCCAAGATCCGGAGGATCGTCCAATAACACGTAGCATCTGCCTTCCCTGGTGCCCCCACCACCCCTCATTCGGGACACGCCTGTGAGCGTTCTTCAGCCTAATTGAATAATGGAACCACACTGATCCTTTCTTCCGAGGTCCAGGGGCACTGTTTCCTCTCCACCCCAGTTCAGCTTGGGAATGTTGACTTTGGAAAACGGCACCAAAAGCACTCTGGCTGCAGTTTCCAAATCAGAAACAGCCTCCAAATCCTTGCTGAGCAGAGAGTAAGAAATCTCGGAAGGCAAAGCAGTCTGTTTAGGCTGTAGGAGCCTAGAACCTCTTCTCTGCATAGAGCCTCCAGGGACGTATGAGGTCATCGCCTTCGGTTCCCATCCACAAATGGGTACCTTCTCTGTGTTCTGGGATTTAGAGATGAATAATGTAAGTCTTAGCTCCTAGTCATTCCTGGTCCAGCAGAGGAGAGACACACAAAGGGTCAGCAGGACCATGAGGCAGAAGGATATGGGTACCGTACAATGGGGCCCGGAATAAGGAAGCTCAGGTCCAGGTAGGCTTCCCGAGGGAAGTAGGGTCTGACCCAGGTCTTAGAGAATGAGAAGGACATCATAGGCAGAGGAAGGCAGAGAGAACAGAAAACGTCAGAGTTTGAGGTCCTGTGACCTTGGGGTGGCTGTTCCTGGTGCTCTCCAAGGTCTCGCTGACCAAGCCTTCTCAGCAGCAATGGTATCCCCATGCCCAGTCTCATTAGAAGCTCACGAGCACCCCGGAAGCTAGGCAGGGCAAATGTCATCTTATCCATCCTTCAGATAGGGGAGGCCCGGGGAGGTTAGTGGCCTGGCTGGTATCAGGTGGCAATCAAAGGGCAGAGCCAAGGCATTGCCGAGGGTTTCTAACTCCTCTACCTCTGTTCTTTCCCTTCCATTCAGTTCAGCAGCTGGGAATTGCAAAACTCCAAGGTTTTTCCCCACCCTCCCTTGTCTTCATGGCAACTCAGTCCCTCCTGTCCACCAAGCCAACGGGCCAGGGCATAACCTCAGAGGATCCCACCTCTTGTGGCCTAGAGGGTGTCCCAGTGTTCAGCCCCTGGGCTTCCCAAAGCTCCTCTTACAGTCTGAGGGCCTCAGTGGGGGCCAGCAGCTGAGGCACTGGGTGTGGGCTGGGAGGGGAGGAGGGGTTCTTCTTTTGTAGCTGTATCTGCCCTCTTCATCTTGACCACAACTAGGCCATTCCTGCTAACCTGACTCTCTTGAATTTCCATGGAACTTGGGTGCCTTGTCCAGTGAGACCCTGCACATGGACAAAAACCCTATTTGAGATAGGTGAGAAACTTAGATTTGGCTCACAGCTGCTCCCTGGGCCTTCGGTGCACCATTGGTCTGTGAAGCTGGCCACAGCCCCCAAATCAGGCGTAGGATTCTCTGAACTTCCTTAAGGGGGCGTCAGATCCCTTGCCCAGGGTCAGCAATCCTACAATCCCAAGGGCCTCAGGGAGCAGTTCCCACTCCAAGCTAGACACCCCTTGTCTCTGGGGGGACACCTCTCTCCAGTAACGTCTCCCAGCCAGAACTCACTATCCAGGCTCACTAGGTGTCACAGGGGATGACCCTTGGCAGCTAAGAGTTCTGTATACCCAAGTAAACTCTCTAAAGAGCCTCTGACGTAGTTTTGAGGGCTCATCCCTAACTCACTTTCAATTTTACTCGGGCCCTTAGAAGACTTCCCAACATGAGTACCACCCGATTTGGAAACTTGAAGGCTGTGGCAGGCTCCAGATCTTGCCAGCATTTGGGGTTGTGCTGGCCCAGAAGAGGGTGGAATGGCCACCGAGGCATTCTCTATGGCAGAGGCTCCCCATTCTTACTGCCCTTCCATACTGTGGGGGAGCTGGGGCTTCAGGATCCCCAGGAAGGCCAAGCCCCTAGAGCTGCTGTGACATTGAGATCCTTCCTAGGGGCCATCTCTAGGATGGTCTTATAAAGCCCTGGTGTATGAAGGAGGGTCCTGCCCCCAGGAGCAAAGAGAGCCAGTGCTTTTCACCGTGGCCCGAGCCCCATTCCCAGGAGCAAGTGGAGGGAAGGGAGAGGAGAGCCGAGCATCTCCTGAGTCCAAGCCACCATGCCTGGTGACAGACACCTGCTCTCCCCTTGGCAGCATACGGTGGGCATCTCTTCTCTCCAGGGAGCCCCTGCTCCCAGGGGCCCCAGCTGGCTTTGTGGACATACCCTGGGTGCGCTGTGTACATAGCGGGTAGGCTATCCTGGCAAAGGCAGGTCTGAGCTCACCGCCTCGATTCGAAAGGGCTGCCCACGTTCCAAGTTTGCCAAGACTCTGATTGGACTCCTGAATGGCTTCCAGGGCCGCTCAAGTGGGATGACAAATAGGAGTGTACGCCGAAACCTTGAATGACACATGGAAACATTCTGATTTCCCCTGAACGTACACAGGCCTCGGCTTGTTGGGCGGGTGGCACGGCGCTTCAGAATTTCTTACAAGGGCTCTGTGCATGTGTCCCATGAACCTCACCTGCCCGGACTTGACGACACTTAGCGCTGTGAGAGCCGGGGAGCATGTCTTGGACCTGCCACCTTCCACGGGGCCAGCTATCCCATAAGTGCTCATTGAAGGCCTGCTAATGAATGCCTCACTTGCTAAGAGGATTAATAGGGGCTTGCCATCCCCAGTCAGGCCTCCGCTGGCCACGAGATGAGCACACCGCGGTACCCGGGCCTGACTCAAGGCCCTGCTCATGTCTCCAGCAGGAAGGTGAGAGGGACGTGGTGTCAAGGGTCATATCGTTTCCATAGTAGAAGCCAAAGAACCATACTAACGCCTGCAAGAGAGGCAAGAGAGTACAGGCATCAGCTGTGATGCCTTCAAGCCTCACCCTGAGAAAGCCCGGGCTGGGCCGATCATCTCTCTCTCTCTCTCTCTCTCTCTCTCTTGCTCTAGGGCTCTCAGGCTCTCCACCCGCCTGCGGCCTGGTGTCTTCCTCAAGCCCGTGGCCACTTCAGTCCACACTCTGCATGTGTGCTCTTGCACGCTCGCACACACTTAACCTCCAGCGCTAGGAGTGTTTATATTCTTTATTGTCCTCACAGGCATTTCTGTCGAAGTTACATTTTTCTAAACTTATTGCAAGTGAATGAAAGGCATAAATGTGGAGTGTGGAATTACTGACATGCTCAGGATATACGAGGGACATTAAAGGCCCTGTTAGGATTTGCTGACAGCTGCCAAGAATCTTTTCTATAATCATAAATGAGATAAGCACGAAGCAATGAAGACGGCATAAAACCCCGGCTGCAGAGCAGGGGCAGGTGTTTCCCCTGCCGCAGTTAATGACCCCGAGGGCGCCTGCTGCAGACTGGGAACACGTGCAGCCCAGGGCTCAGGGGGCCGGGGAGCCTCAGGGTGACTCCCTCATTCTCCGCATCTCTGCTTACCTGCACGTTCCAGCCCTGCCTGGAAAGCATCCCCCTGGAGCATTTTCGACTCCTGGAGTCCCTGCCAGCCTTGCAGTCTCCCAGGCTCAGCCAGACCCTCTTCGTCCTGGGAGGGAGACCGCCTTCACTTCTCTGCTCTACGCTGCGCACCCTGTCTCCTACTGTGCTCGTCGTCGTCAGGGTGATCCTGCAGTGTCTGGTGGCGGTGTGGGGGCAGCTTTTCCCAGCTTCCTGGAAGGGCTCATGCTGCTCCTTCAGGCAAATATTTCACTGGGCTCTTATTAGCTACACCCTGGAGATACCACAGCGAGCAGGCGGGCCCCTGGTGCCTTAAACTGTTGTCTACTTCCAAACTGGCCCTCCTTTCCCGCCAAAAGTATGCTATTTGGAAACCTGCAAGCAACATCGTATTAAGGAGATATGCCATCCTGTGATTGTCCCAGTGGAGTCCCTCAGGGCAGCAGAGTCAGCCTCAGAAGAGCTGTGAGGGGCACAGAGCCTAACCTAGGGCACTTGGCGTGGTGGTGCTTCTCTCCCTCCTCCCCACCCCCCCCCCACTCCCATCTCCTGGTCTTCTCCTACAACTGGAGAATGCTGGGGGGCTCGGAGAAGGGCGGCTCCAGAGCCAAGTGAGGAGGGCTGCCGTTTCGGGCCTCAACCTGCAGGCAGGACAGGGAACAGGCTGGGGCTCTCGGGGATTCAGCCCACTGCCCCACCTTGTCCCCCCCAATCAAAGGCTAGCCAGACTGAAGGGGCATGGGCTCCTCAGCTTGCCCAGGAGGCGTGGTGGGGAACAGAGCAGCCCCTGGTCACAGAGACTGGGGGGGCTCTGGGCCCCGGGCAGACCCATGTTAGGTGTCCTCACCTCTGCCCATGCTCCTCGGAACTCCAGCTCCAAGGCTCTGGGGCCATCTGGACCAAGCTAAGAGTCAGGGCCCCTCATTTAAGTAGGGATTCACGGTTTGGCTGCAGCTTCCCCTAAGCTCCCAATAAACACAGGTGGAGCGTCAGTGGGCACCAATATTAAAGAGGAAGGGGCTTAATGATGGAAGCTTCTAGAAAGTGCCCTATGTCCCAGGAGCTTCTCAGGAATCAAAGGGAAGCAGAAAGGTTTCCCACAGTGTTTTGCTCTTTTCTCTCCAGCGTTACCTACGACACTCATGCCAGGACTGCCCTCCTGCCAAAATGATGCCCAGGTCAACCCTTCCCGCCCACCCTGATGATTCCTCACCCCCAATTCACCATAACCCTGTCTACACCATTCGTTTGCCACACACCCTCTAAGATTTGTCATCTTTCTAAGCATCTGTTTCCCTGTCAGTAAAATGGAGGTAAGAGAGCCTGCTTTTTAGGATTGGGGGGTTAAATTGCATGGGAAGCCCCGAGAGCAGCAGTTGACGTATAGTAAGTTCTCACGTAACAGAGCCATTGCACTTGGTATAATTAGTACCACCGTTATTCTGCCTGGAAGAGCTCTGGGTTTTCCACGGCCAGGTCCCTTTTTGGGGCCCTATGGGCCTGGAGCCACGAGGGAGACAGAGGGAGCTGGGGCCACAGAATCCTGCTTACTGCCAGAGCTACCGCTGTTGTCGACTCCGAGCACCCATTCCATGCCGGGCATAGTGTCTAGATAGGACTTCTCAAATGTCAGCGCACCCACAAACCCCCTGGAGAGCTTGCTGGAGCTCAGAACAGCGGGCCACACCCTCAGAGTTTCTGCATTCCTCAGAGGTTCCCAGGCAATGCTTACGCTGCTGGTCCGGGCACCACAGTTTGAGAACCACTGCTCCAAGATGCTGAGGAAAGGAGCTCTTCCATTTTGTCTGGCTCCCCAGCACCCAGCCCAGTTCTGGCCATAAAGGAGATGTCGAGTTACAACGTGATGCTCTGTGTGCATCCCGCTGATTCCGGGATGGGCCAGCACCCTGCCTCCTGCTCAGGATAGCCCCACGCTCATTTGAGAAGCATGTGATCTGACCTACCCGAGCAGCTGGGGAGACCACTCAGCCCCGGAACCACTTGGAAGGGCCCCTGCCAGAGCTGGAGGGCAGCCCACACTGGCCGGTGCGGCGTCCACCCCTGCCGTGCCCCACACGTGCCTCACAGCTGTCTGTCACAACTAAGCCCTGCCATCTCCCTGTCCCTGAGGCAGTTAGGAGCTGGAGGTGACAGGCAAGGTGGGGAGACAGCGGGATCCCAGAGATAGAAATTCTCAGCTTTTCAGTGACCTCCCAAGCTCTTTCACCCTTTTTCCCTCTCCCCCCTCCTCCTTGCTCCTCCACCTCCTCCAACTCTTCCTGCTCCTCCTTTTATATGCATTTTCCTGGTTTCCCGATTTTTCATTCTTTCCTCCTAAAATGTCTTTGACCATGATGACAAGGTGTGACCCATGATCCCTGACGAACTTTCGGAGTTCCTCTCCATTTGAGATAAACGTTGGGCAGACCTCTGCGGGATGTAACCCCTCTGAGCGTCCTGCCGCCATCACATCTGCCCCAAGTGGAGAGAAGACTCCTAGGTCTCCCTCGGAAGCGTGGCTCCATCCTGTATCCCAAACTCCAGGCCCCATGGGCTTGCACCTACCGCACCCCCATGGGCTCAGTGGTGAGTGTAGACTCCTGCTCTGTCTCCGGGGACATCTCTGTCACTCTCCCTGTTGGGACAAGCCATCAGGAGAAAATGCCAACGCAGCAGCAGAATAGAATTATGTCACCTAATCTCTCAGGAAACAAGGTGAGGGGAGAAAAGGAGGGCCGGACTGAGGTAGACTGAGGTAGAGTAGGCAGCCAGAGCTGAGGAAATTCTTTTTTGTTTTTTTTTTTTTAGAGAGAGACTCACAACCCTGAGATCATGACCTGAGCTGTCAGACGCTTAACTGACTCAGCCACCCAGGTGCCCTACCAAATAGTTTTGTTTTTTTTTTTAATAAGCTTTTTATTTTAGAAAATTTTAGATTTCTAGAAGTTACAAAGATAGTAAAGTGAGTTCCTGTGTCCCTTTCTCCTGATGGTAACATCTTATACAACCAGGGTATGTTTGTCAAAACTAAGAAATGAACACTGGTGGGTTCCTATTAATTAAAGTTTACGTTTTATTTGCATTTGACCAGTTTCCCCACTAATGCCATTTTCCTGTTCCAGGATCCAATCTGGTCAATAAAGTGTTTTTAGTAATTCAACAGATTTGTCCCTTGGCTGCTGGAAAGCCACTGCTAAGGACTCATGCCTCTGGAAAACAGAGCCTTCCTGATCCTAAGGAGCCTTGAACATAGCACACTGTGTGCAGGGCCATCCCCACTGGGATGGGCTATCGGGCAAGAGTACTCCATTACCGGTCATCTCTAGAAATCCAAAATCAGATGGCAGCTGTATCTGTGGTGTGGCATGACAAGAGTCTGACTTCCTGGGGGAGGCCAGCCCCTCAACATGGGCATGGGGTAGGGGTGGCAGGTGGAGGTGTGTTCCAGCCAGAGTCGAACTCCTGGGCTCACACTGAGCATTGCTCTGTCTGACCAAGGACCTGAGGGCCTGAAGACTTGTGTCCTTGTCTTGGCACCGTCCCTGTCCAGCTAACGGGCCTTAGGGACGTCCGTGTCCCCCCCTCTGCCTCTCTGTCCTGACCTGCATGCCAAGTGGGGAGGCTGGGCGATCTCCAGGCTCCACCTGCTAATGGCCTACTGTTTGCCATGCAGAGTCCTGGAATCTGACAGGAAAGGACTAAGAAGAGACATGGCCTCAGCTACTCTAGGGACACCGGATCGTCACTTCTTCGAATCTTATCCCTGAGGCCCCACACTGTAGGTCTAGCCTCAGAAGTCAAGTTCATCAACGGGAAGCATGAAAACAACCGCACGATAGGTGACTGAAAGACACCTGGCTACCCGCGGCATCGCAGGACAGCTTCGCCGTCTCCCTTTCTCCAAGCCCAGCCCCAGGTTACACCCAAGGCCACCACAGCATGCGCTGGCTCTTCCGTGGGCATGTGACGGGGGCATATCTAAACACGCACGGCCACCTGCTCTCTGTCTGGCTAGGACAACGTAGCCCTGTGTGCCCATGCACCCCACACCCCTAGGCCAGGGCAGGTGAGAGAGAAGTAGCTTCCCCCGAGGGTCAGGGAGTTGGGGGGCAAAGCCTGGGGTGGGGCCTAGATGGAGCGGCCATGGAGAGCACCTCCAGTGAGCTTCGGCAGGGTCCCCTGGGTAGGAATGTTAGAGCCTGAGGAGCGAGAATTACATAAAGGCTGTGTGGCCCCAAATCCCCCCACCAGAATTAACCAAGAGGACAGGACTATATTCTGTGCTGTGAACCCATACAAGAGGGACACTTTGGGGAAGAGAAGTCCTTCTCTATTTATTTATTTATTTTTTAAGTAGGCTCCATGCCTAGCATGGAGCCCAATGCAGGGCTTGAACTCATGACCTTGAGATCAAGACCTAAGCTGAGATCAAGAGCTGGACACTTAACTGACTGAGCCACCCAGGTGCCCTGAGAAGTCCTTCTTCCCTTGACTCCAGGGCTGGGCTCCTAGAGCCCCACAGGGAAAGTGCTCTCAGAGCAGTCAGTGGCAGCCTCCTGGGGTAAATACAAGGCCATCCAAGGGTCTGATGTGAAGACAGCACATGAAGTTATGTGAGTTTTTGTCCTTTTCTGAAACAGAGTGCATATGGCTCAATAACCTGGGGACATTTTTCTGATTTTTTTTTTTTACCTTAAGTTAAAGGGTTTGGGGCTTTATGGGCCACACTACAACCCTACGGTTAATGAGAACCACAGATGGGTATTTACCAGTTTGTGTCGAAACCTCCCATGGACTATTTTGTTCTTTTGCACCCCTCTACAGTATGTCGTAGGGATTTCTGCCCACAGTGCATTTGAGTGAATGGCGCACCCAACTGTGGTTCAGCTGTAGAAGCAGGGATGAGACTGGGAAGAAAAGGCTAGAACTCAGAGCTGTGTACCACCCCCCAGCCCCCGCCATCAGAGGCCCAGGCACCTGTTAGTTGGGGAAGATGAGCGGGCCACCTTAGGCTGAAAGTAGGACATGAAGTGTGACTCAGCTCCCTTTTAGATCAAGAAAATGCATTTTTGTTTGTTGTTTTGTTTTGATTTTTTTTCTCATCCTCCTTGAAGGAAAATGGAAAAGAGAAGGGGGAGCAAAATAAAACACAAAAAACCAATGTTCTCTTAAGCTTGAGAATGGCCAAAGCCTTTGATTCTTCAACTGCAAGTTTACAGAATGGTTCTGGGTGGTTTCTCCATCTATTTGCGGTGCCAGTAATAGTTAACAGGGATTGTTCACAATCGCGGGACCCTTGACACTAAACCCCTCCGGTCCCTGGATGCCAGCCGGGAGGGTCTCAACTCTGGGTTTCAGACAGCATGTTCGGGGAGACACCCGCACAGCCTCAACCTCCACACCAAATGTCCCGAGAAGGGTGGGAGACACTCTGTATAAGCAGCATGGAGGCAGAGGAAACCTAAGTTTGAAGCTGGTCAAAGCCCACTCTCCACCCCCACCCGCAAGCCCAGCCTGGGCATCAGATTCACTAGGGGCCCTTTCCAAGAGGGGCAAGTCCAAGGCCCCAACCGCAGAGGTTCCTCTGGAACCCAAGGTGTGGACCCAAGGTGTCTGTATATTGCAAAAGCAGTTCAGTGATGGTGGTGCATCTCCAGGGTCCCCATAGACAGCTGGACAGTATGCAGCAGCCCCTGCACCCCTCAATTAGAACCACTAGATTCAGCCCAGTAGTGGGGTCAGCTTCTACACAGAAACATATTGGTATAGGATGAAGAAGGCGGGCAGGGTGACCCTTTGCCAGCAGGGGGTCGTCATTTTCATTTCCATCCTGGGGAGGCGGGAGGGAGGAGTGTTAGGCCATATCACCCAGGAGCAGCTCAATATACTGATCTGTGGCCTATCAGTCAGTCAGCAGGGCCCTGCCCTGCAATGACTGGCCCAGAGGGTACAGGCGCTTGACCTCTTTAGAGGAAAACTAAAAATGACTTTCTTGGTAAAAAAAAAAAAAAATCCAAGCCTCAAAATACAATCTGTCAAATTTTAGGGGAAAAAGTCAAAAAATCTTTTTGGCTTGTTCCAATAGCCAGCCCAAAGTCTCCGACCAAGCAGACTAGTGTGGTAGTGAAAGGCACCGGGCTGCTGGCAGACCGCTGGGGGCAATTCCCAGGACAGCCCCTTACTGGGTGATCTTGTACAAGTTACTACTCTCTCCGTCCGAGACTCAATTTCCCCATGTATAAAATGGGGATCAGGAGAGTACGCCCTCATAGGCTTGCTGTAAAGATTAAGTGAGAGAATATGTGGGAAGTGCTGAGAACAGGGCCCAGCCCTGCGGGCTGGGAAAATGTTAATTACTGTTATTACTGGTGCCATGTTCTCCCAGCTGCTGCCCGTCATTCCTGGGCACCAAGCCCTGAAAAGCCAAGATCTGTCACAGAGCCGCTGAGGGTAGCAGCAAAGGGAAGACTCTCCTCTATTTTAGTCCTTTGGAGATTTGGGTCTCAGGGGCAGCCTCGATTAGGAAGTATTTAGATGGGCCGGTTGGTAACTTGCGACACGTCCATGTGATGGAACGTGATGTGACCATTACAAATAATGAGTGCCTATGAATAAACGTGGAAGAATATGTGACATGGTGCCGAGTGAAATCAACAGGTAACAAAACAGAGTGGCCCCATTTTTGTTCAAAGTATTGACGTGTAGATGCATGACTCATACCGCGCAAGTTTAGATATGCATGAAGTATCGCATGTCATTATTTTATTTAAATCAACTCAAATCTGACTCTAAGTTTTACCCTGCCCGGGCTGGCAGGAAATTCACTTTCAGGCATCCCCGGGGTTTCTTCTCCTACCCAGTGACACCTGCGAACCCAGCAGGCTAATACGGTGCCCAGAAAATCAGAGGCCGGCCTCTAGCCTCCTGTGGCTTGTGGCTGCGACACCCTCATGGTCAAGCCCGCAGGCCCCTTGCAGGTATGCGGCTGTTCACCGAAGGTGGGTGGGGGGGCTCTTCAGCAGGCCTGGAAGCTCAGGTGCCTTCAACCTGTTCTCTGGGGACAGTTGTTTTCCTCCAAGTGTCCTGTCCCCTCTGCAGGTGCTACCAGGACAAGTTAGGGTCCCTGCAACTTGAGGCCTATCATCCTCTGTCCCTGACCAGGGCTGGGCTTTGTCTCGTTCCCTCTCCCAAGCCCCCATGCCCACCTATCATAGTACCTACTCTTCAGGGAGCTTGGGTTTTCCTGAGAGCCGAAAGGAGGGACGGCTTCTGCTTCCTCCTCCCCTGAAGCTCCCCAAGCTAAGAATGCATGGGCTTAGACTAGAGGGGGAAAAGGAGCCAGGGGGAAGCCACACTGATTAATAGCTCGGTAAATGACTGAACCACATGTATATGTGTGAGCCTAGGGATCGGGCTGGCCAGTGTGTGCCTCAGTGTACTTCCCTCTGGTGGGGAGAGGAGATGATGGCTGACTGCAATGCTCTCCTAATTTCTCTGTACTTGCTACAATAAATATGAATCACTGGTATTAAAAATCGTAAAGTTTGACAGAAGCATTTGGATTCATTTAGAGGCCTGGATGATGACATTCTGAAACAGGAGGAAGCTAAAAGCAGGGGCAATGGACCAGGCTCTGTGAGCAAAATGAGTTTTGTCTGAGTGATTTCATGTCTAGTGCACGCTCGGAGGATTAAGTCCTTCGTGTCCGGGTAGAAATAGCTATCTGGTGCGAGAGACACACTCAGACCTGTGGGGGGGAGAAGTGGGGAGCTGGGCGAGCTACTCCCGGCTCCACTGCCCCCTTCACCAGGAGCCAGCTTTCCCAAGAGCATGGTCTGGGGGTGCCAGCCGCTAGCGGTTGCCGGCAGTGTGTATGAGGTGCGCGCATGTACATTTTCCCAGCCGCCTCTCTCCCTGAGTCCCTGCCCAGTGCCTCTTTCTCCGAGCTGCAGCAACCTCTCCAGATGCGTCCCTGTGTTTCACTGCTTCCCCTCTCCCGAAGCCCTCACTGGGCCGCAAAACAAAGAAGAGGAGCTAGAGGGGATGGGTGTCTCTCCTCCGGGTTCTGTGGACCGCAGGGTACCTGGCTTACTTGTTTTGGTGGGCTGGCCAGCTGTGAGCTGCCTGGCTTAGGGCTATAGGATTAGGACTGTTTTCCTTTCAGGGTTGGGTTCTGGGGTGAGACAAAGGATCCCAAGCTGAGGACAGCCAGGGCCTGGCTTCTAGGCTCTCATTTCTCACCGCTGCTGGGGATTCCAGCTCCCCCAAGTGTCAAGGATGCTGCCTTTCAGGGAGGAGCAGCTCCCTGGACAGAGGCAGCTGGTGTCACGGCTGTCTAAGGGCCTAAAACTGTCCTCCTGGGGGGAAAGCCCCAAGGGCTAGGCCACACACAGGAAATGGTCTGGGTAATAGTTCCTTTCTCAGCCTCGGGCTCCTAGGACAGGCTGCTTCTTCCCTCCCAGTCCCAGCAGATTCCAGCATCCCCGGGATGTGTAGCATATGGGGTCCTCGAAGACTCTTTGATCTTCAGACCCTCAAATCCACTGGAGTGCCAGGCCATAAATATATTTGCTACCACTCCTGTCACTAGTCCTCCAGAGTCACAATGTCTATGCTTTTCATTCTGGCTTCGATAACAATGGCTAACTTCTTTTTAATGGTTCCTGTGTCCAGGCTTTTCTCCCTAACTTGATTTGAAGTTCTTTTAGAGTAGATGCCATTTTCCCACAGGACAAAGCAGAGGATAAAAAAGGACCAGGCACTCAAAACACACTCATTGAATGGTTAACCTGGATGGATAGGTGGATGGGGAGGTAGACAGACAGGTGGATGGATGGCAGACATCCTCCATGGAGGTCTTCCCATAACAGCAACCATTTTTCTGTTCATTCACCCAACAAATATTTACTATTCACTTACTATACATGCTAGCCAGTGTTCTGGGCCCTTGGGATTCATTAGTGAACAAAAGTACAAAAAGAATCTGCCTTCATAGAACTTATATTCTATAAGAGACCTACAAACACGAAACATTACAAAGGAAATAGAAACAATCATCAGAAATTATTATCAACAGCTATATGCCAATAAGTTAAACAAACTAGAAGAAATGGATGCATTCCTGGAAACTTATAAACTTCCAAGACTGAAACAGGAAGAAACTGACAACCTGAATAGACCACTATCTAGTAACGAGATTGAAGCAGTGATCAAAAACCTCCCAAAAAACAAGAGTCCAGGACCTGATGGATTCCCTGGTGAATTCTACCAAACATTCAAGGAAGAAATAATACCTATTCTCCTGAAACTGTTTCAAAAAAGAGAAATAGAAGGAAAACTTCCACACTCTTACTATGAAGCCAGCATTACTCTGCTCCCCAAACCAGGCAAAGACCCCATCAAAAAGGAGAATTTCAGACCAATATCCCTCATGAATATGGATGCCAAGATTCTCAACAAGATCCTAGCTAATAGGATCCAATAGCACATTAAAAAGATTATTCATCATGACCAGGTGGGATTTATACCTGGGATGCAAGGGTGGTTCAACATTCGCAAATCAATCAATGTGATAGAACAAATCCATAAGAGAAGAGAGAAGA
>CM052811.1:53742263-53989561 GCA_028533885.1 Nasua narica
AATGGATAAAGAAGATATGGTCCATATATACAATGAAATATTATGCCTCCATCAGAAAGGATGAATACCCAACTTTTGTATCAACATGGACAGGACTGGAGGAGATTATGCTGAGTGAAATAAGTCAAGCAGAGAGAGTCAATTATCATAAGGTCTCACGTGTGGAGCATAAGGAAAAACATGGAGGACATTGTGAGAAGGAAAGGAAGGGTGAATTGGGGGAAATCAGAGGGGGAGATGAACCATGAGAGACTGTGGACTCTAAACAACAAATTGAAGGTTTTGGAGGGGCAGGGGTGGGGGGTTGGGCAAGCCTGGTGGTGAATATTGAAGAGGGCTCGAATTGCATGGAGCACTGGGTCTGGTACATGAACAATGAATCTTGGAACACTGAAAAAATAAAATATAAGAATTTGGGGGAAAAATTACAAAATAAGTAATTTCAGGGCATGTCAGGAAGTGAGAACTACTATGAATGATAAATAAGTAGAACAGGGTAAGGAGGGTTGGGATTTGAGTGTAAGTAGGTTGTAGGGTATATGGAAATCAGAGTAGGTCTCATTGAAATGGTGACATCTGGACAAAAATTTGAGGGAGGTGGGGGAGATGCTATTGGGGAAAGGAGCATTTTTCTTCTGGAAAAAATTCCAGGAGAATGAGCAGTGTAGTTTGTGTAGTAGAGGACAGTTGGCATGTTTGAGGAACTGCCATGTGGTCAGCAGGATGGAATGACACACTTAAGAATTAACTCAAAATAAGACTTAAATGTAAGGTCTGAGACTCATTGCCCCGGAGCCATCTTTGACTCAGTGACTCCCTGAGGATTTAATGGAGGCCACCCGCCTCCCGAACTTGCCCACATACCCAGCTTGCCAAGAGGTGTGACATAGCACAGGGGTTGGTAGAGGATCACGGAAGTGAGGGTTCATCCTGCTTGTACGAGACTTTCTCTTAGGCTATCTGTGGGATACTCCTGTCACCCCAAAGACACAGCCCTCCCTGCCTCATCAGCAAGTCTTGCTTCACTGGAACTGTCCCTAGTAGTCACCTCTGATCTTAGCCAGGTCTCAGCTTCCCCAACTGGACCAAAGTAGCTCCACTATCCAGCTGCTTGTCCCCGTTATCCTGCCTCCCTTCTCAAGGCTCACCTCTCCCTGCCCCATTTGTTAGCCCCAGGATGGCAGCCCCATCTCCAGTGATGTCCTCCGAATTCCCAGGAATTTCTGAAGCTCTGCTCTTGGTTTATATGACCAAGTCCCCAGCTGTTCTGCCTCAGTCAGCCCCCCAATCTTCTCTTCCCACTGTACCCAACTGGCCCCATCAAACCTACAGGCTAGACCTCAGCTTCCCCATCCCAACAGCCAGGCCTCATTCCCACACACCCAGCCCCAGAGTTCGTTGGCTCGGCCTCGAGCAGGCAGGCATTGACTGGCAGATGGTCAATCTCTACGCTTGTTTCTAGAATCGCGCGCGATGACAGTTGTAACAGGAGCACTAACTTCACAGTACAACTAGTGAGAAGGCTTGCTTACTGCTATCTTCACATTCCCAGAAGCCAGCTCAGAGTGAGCAAATATCTGAGGAACAAAGGGACAAATGAGTCCCATCTACCAAGTGCTTATAAAGTCTTGGGGATGGCACTGTCTTTTTTCACACGTTATCTAAGCTTTATCTTCCCAACAACTTCCTTCAATGCAGGGCAATGACAGTGTCTTAATTTACGGATGAGGAAAATTAAGGCACTAAGGAGTCACATAGCTAATAAATGGTACAAGCAGAATTAGAACCCAGTTCTTTTATTTATTATTATTTTTTTCTGTCTGTCTTTTAAACCCACTACCTTATATAGAGCCATGCCAGTAAATCTCCAAGGTCACTCTTTCACCGCCCCCCCCCAAGGGCAGAATAAGAGGTTACAATTGAGAGCACCCAGGCCAGAGCCTCTGGCCAGAGAGTGAAGTCACATTTCACGATACATGGAATAAGAACGGCAGGGCATAGGTTCCCAGAAACACCTTGGGCTCCCCACCCCCAGCTTCGGGAAGCCAGGCTTCAGTGATGGCCAAGCTGGCAGCCCCCACAGGCAGCTCTGCCCAGGGGTGCCTGATGACCATCCAGAGCTTTGGCCAAGGACCCCAGGAATTCCTCCTACTGGTGACCACCTTTAGTCCCTTCCTTCCCATTGTGCATGCTAGGCCAGTATCTTGGATATGAGGTAGGATTCAGTAATTTGGCGGTCCAGATGCAGGAAATGGATACAAAGACTATACTAGCTGTTCCCAAACAGCTAGTTTTGGGAAATGTTCCCAAACATTTTCTCTCTTGCTCTATAATAGAGCTCCCAAGTTCTAGAAAGGTATGTGACTGTCTAGCTCGTTAGGACCACAGGCTAACATCAGAAGGTCTTTACAGATCAGTGATTTTTTATTAAATACTTAATTTATTTGCTTGAGAAAGGGAGAGAAAGCACACTTGAATTGGGGGAGGGGCAGAAGGAAAGGGAGAGAGAATCTCAAGGAGACTCTGCTGTGCGTGGAGCCCGTCTCAGGGCTCGATCTCACAACCCTGAGATCATGACCTGAGCTGAAACCAGGAGTTGGACGTTTAACCGACTGAGCCATCCAGGCGCCCCTGGACCAGTGATTCTTAACTGGGGATGGTCCTAACCTCTCCTCCCCAAGACATTTCTGGTTGTCACAACTGGGGGATCCCACTGGCAGAGGCCCAGGGTGCTGCTAAACATCCTACATACAATGCACAACAGCTTTGCACAAAAAACAATTACCTAGCCCAAAATGTGAAGAGTGTCAAGGTTGAGACATTCTGTTCTGTATCATGCCCTTCAAAGGAATGCCCATGCCCTCCTCTGGTCTTTTCCTCCTTTCCCCCAGGCTACAAGCTGAGCAAAACTGGAGCAACGTCCTTGGACTAAGGAACAGAAGCCAGAGGCTTGAGGGTGGGAGAGCAGGGGTCCTGGCCTGCCCGCCTCCGCTATTACCATAAAAAAGAAAGAACCTGCTCTCTTGTCTAAGCCCTTGTGTTTGGGGGTGTTTTATTACAGCAGCTGAGCCCACACCGTAACTGACACGATGGATTTTAAGAACAGCACCTAGACCGGAGGACCAGCTCACACCGTGACAAGCACCAATCCCCGCCCCTTGGCTTCCGCTTGTCCAAGATGGCCTCTAAGTCCAGGCTGTTTAAACAAGATTCCAACTTTGCGTAATTCCGTGTAATTCCTTTTCTCCTATTCCCTCTCCCTCTCTCTGTCTCTTTCCATAACACCTCGAGGCAGGCAGAATAACGCCACCCGGACATGTCTCCGTCCTAACCTTGGGAATCTTGAATGTGGTTGCATGGCAAGGGGGAGTTCAAGTTGCTGGCTTTAAGGAGGGGATCCTGCATCACCCAGGGGAGCCCGGTGTCATCGCACTGGTCCTTAGAAGTGAAAGAGGAGGCAAGAGAGGCAGTGTCAAAATGCCACAGGGGGAGAAAGCCTCCGCTGCCCATTGCTGCCTTTGAAGACAAAGGGAGGCCACGAGCCAAGGCATGTGGGCAGTCTCTAGAAGCTGGAAAGGCAAGGAAACGGATTCTCCCCTACAACCTCCAGAAGGGACACAGCCCTACTGATGCCCGATTTTAGCCCAAAGAGACCTATTTAAGGACTTTCTAACGTCCAGAACAGCAAGATGATAAATTTACATTGTTTTAGGCACCGTGTGGCAATGTACTAAGCAGCCATACAAAACAAATATTCACCCTTTCTTCCCTTCTCCTTCTTCTTCCCTCTGTCTCTTTCCAAATTAGCTTCTGGGGCTCTATTTATCCTCTATGAAAGTCTGAGCCAGTGTGGGGCAGAGACCAAGGCCCCAGCCAGCCTGTGTCCAAGGCCTCGGAAGCTCCCACCAGCAGGATAGACCGAGGACCTGAGAGAAGAAACGAATGTGCCGATCGTGGCCGGGGCTGGGTTCGGCAACTCTCGGATTCAGGACTAAGTCCTTTTCCGATCTGCTTTCCAAAACATCCATTTCATCTGCACCCAGGACCCTGCCGTAAAGCAGCCTTGCACCGCTCTTCGCAGAAGCCACTTTGTCACTGGCTAGTCCGCGTTTCCAAAGGTGCGTCTGCTCAGAGGCAAGGCGACCGCTAGGTGATAGCCAACTGGGGGTGGAATTAGCCAACCCTCTAATTCCAAAGTGTTTAGCTTTGGAGCACAAAAAGTTAAACACCTTCTTGCAACACATTGTAAACATGTCAGTGTGTTTAACATGTTAACTGTCCTCTGCTCCCCCTGCCCACGTGTTTAGAAAAGAAACAGGTTATGATGTTTAACTACTAAATGGATGTATGTGCTCATAGCAGCTAACACTTTTTAAACGCTTGTGGATGCTTAAAATTATGATGTGTTTAAGATTTGAACACATTTGCTTTTCTACACTCTTAATCCAATGAGTGGCTGGCTGCATTTTTTTTTTTCCTCTGAACAGCAAAGGTTTATTCACCTTGCTAAGGCCGATCTGCAATGAGTTCTTAGAGCGGCCAATTGTGTGTATGTGTGTGTGTGTGTGTGAAAGCATTTTCTTTCATATACAGACCCTGTCATCAGGGTTGAAAATGAAAACTAAGAGAGGGTAAGTAATAGTCATTTTTTAGAGGATGTCTAGAGTCCTATTCTGTTTGGGAATCTAGCCCGTTTCCCTGGCACAGACTGAGAGGTTCTACCCATTTCACTATATGGTTCTGAAAATGAAAACCAAGAGGCTCCAGGTCCTGCCCAAGCCACACAGAGGTGTGTGGCGGAACTGACTTCTCTACCCAATCTGCCCAAACCAGCAGCTGGAAAAGGCACTAATTACTCCCGCGCCCTCCCAAGCACGGGCTTGCTGTGCGTGATCATTGAGAGGGTTGCTGGGGGGGCAGCCTGCCTGCTTTCCTCTGTCCCACCGGGATGTCTTTACCCCAGGCCTCCACTCACTCTTGTCTGATGTCTCCAGTGACTCATCCCCCTCCGCTCGGCAGCGTCTGCTCTCTTCTCCACACCCCACCTCCAGCCACAGCCCTTCCTGGAAGTGGCCACCAGACACCCTTCCCTAAGCAGTCTCATTTCCTGCCAATGTGTCCCTCCCTCCCTATGCTGCGGTCACCCTGGCCTTCTTCTAGTCCTTGCTGCTTCCTACCCTTGAGCCTTTAAATATTCTGTTCTCTCTGCATGAAAGCCCTTCTTTTCTTGGTCCTCTTCACCTGGCTGTTTTAGTCAACTGTACCCCAGGAAAGCTTTTGCTGACTGCCCTCAGCACCTCAAGCCTGGGAACACGCCCCCTTTCAATGTTGCCCTAGCAGTCTGCTTCTCCCCTCCAGCACTTGAGGTTTGCCTTCCCCACGAAGCTGTGCCTCCTCCTTTCCCTGCCTTCCCACTGCCGGAAGCCACCAACGAGGACAGGGTCTGCTGCTATCTTATTCACCCCGTACCCTTAGCACCTAATGCCAGACATATGCTCGACTATGGTTAGCACCCGGTGAGTGCATGCTGGGTGGCTAATCTTGGAGTCAAGGGGAAAAGACTGCATCGTGAGCTGGGGCTGTAGTTTCTGACCTCGTGCAACCTCTTCAAGTTCTCCAACTCTCAGCCTGTCTGCATGTGGATGGGGAACCAGCTCAAATAAGAACTCTGCTGGGCTCCCTAGTGCCCGTAGAGATAGAAACCACAAGGGGCTTGCCTTTTTTGCCTTTCAGAGGCTTGTAGTTTAGTGCACAAGATAAGACTGCTATATAAATAACCTCAGTACGAGGCAAATTTGATAAAGCCTCGAGATAATTTGAAAGGACTAGGGAATGCATGCAAGAATTCACTTCCACATGACAGGTGAAAAGGCCTCGTGGAGGAAAGGACATTTGGGCAAACCTTAGAATGGGTAGGACTTCAATAGGCCAAAAGGTGGGGGGAAACGAGGGGCAATCTTCTCATCAGTGCAGTGTCATTAAAGGCCCAGAGATGGAGAAGGCTCATGGAGTGTCCACGATCCAGTTTGGCTGACATGTAATCCCCAGAGGAGGAGATGGAACTGGAGAGGTAGACGGAGTCATGGCGTGGACGTCTGGGTGGCTCAGTCGGTTAAGCATCTGCCTCTGGCTCAGGTCATGATTCCAGGGTCCCGGGATCGAGTCCCGCATCAGGCTTCCTGCTTAGTGGGGAGTCTGCTTCTCCCCTCTCCCTCTACCATTCCCCCTGCTTGTGTTCTCTCTCTCTCTCTCAAATAAGTAAATAAATAAATAAATCTTTAAAAAAAGATTGGAGTCAAGGCAAGAGGCCTTGAAACATCACTCAGGAGTCTGGAATAAATTCTTAAGGCGGCAGGGAGCTGCTGGAGGGCTAGGAGCAGGGGAGCACCAATGGGAGCTGCCAGGTTGGGCAGGATGATGGGCTGGGAGGCAAAAATTACTCAGGAGAGCAGGCAGATGGCAGTGAGAAAGGCAGGGAGAGGAGGAGAAGGCAGAGACCAGAGATCAATCAAAGACATAGGCAGCAGGATTCGGGAGCTGATTGGATATGAAGTTGTTAAGAGTGGAACTCAGCAAGGATGTCAAGGTTTCGAGCCTGGCCAGTCAGGAACACGATGCCACAATGAATAAAAACAGAACGCAGGAGGACGGGGAGTGAGTGGGAGCTGACCTTCCGCAGAGCACCAGGGTTTCTCTGCAGTTCCCTGAACCAGGTGCCTTCTTGGGAGGGATATTTAAGACGTTCAAAGTTTAGATAATAAAACAAAGCACTCATTTTCTGCGAACAGCGCTACTGTGGGCGTGATTCAGCTTCCGAATCTCAGCGGATTGGGGCTGCCAGATCGAGGCACCTGTCTGCTGGCTCGTCTCTGGGCTGGTCGGGAGGTCTGGAATCTACACCATGCGACTCGCAGATGTGAGTCACCAAAGCACTTATGAGCTACAGGGTCAGAAGAGTAGAGACTGTTTTCTCACGTCTCCTGCGTGCACTGCTCGGGAGGCTTACCAGTGTCTGTGAATCTTCAGTTCTCATCCCCTTCTACAGGGGAAAGTCTATACTTTCCAAGCCCCTTAGAGCCAGGCAGAGCCAGGGGCTGGCCTCTGCCCATGGGTTGTGAGAGGAAGGCAACCCCCAGCCTGAGGCAGGGAGACACCCATGCAAGGATCTCCCTCTCTCTTCTGCCTCACTGATGGAGGAGGCCATACGGTTTGGATGTAGGCCCTCGTGGACCCCTGAGCTGCTCTGTGGAGGACATGTGCTCCGCAGAGTTGCCGGGACTGGTGGGAGTGAGAAAGACACCCGTGTGTTAAACACTGATATCTAAAAATCACGTATAGGAATGTGACCTAGACCATGTTTTTCCTCATTTATTTCAGTGACATTTTAGCTCCTGTAATAGACTGGCGCTGTTTTCATTTCCTATCGCTTCTATAACAAGTTACCACCAACTTGGTGGCTTAACACAGTACAAATTTATTCTCCCTACAGTTCTGGAACTCAGAAGTCCCAAAGCGGCTTCACTGGGTTAAAATCAACGTGTTGGCAGGACTCACCCCTTCTAAACTCTGAGGAAAAATCTTCTTTGCCTTTTTAAACTTCTAGAGGCTGCCTGCATTCCTTGGCTCATGGTTCCCTCATCTGTCCTCGGAGTCAACTGTGTAGCATCTTTAAATCTCCCTTTGTCTCTTTTGATCTCTGCTCCCGTTATCACATCTCCTTCTGTAACTCTGACCCTCCTGTCTCCCTCTAACTGGGACCTGTATCCAGGACAACTCCTATCTGAAAATTCTTCACCAACTCATATCTGCAGAAGCCCTTTCACCTTATAACACAATCACAGTTCAGGGGAATCCATCATGAACATCTTTGGAGGAGACGTTGTTCAGCCTTCGATGGTGACCCATACATTATCCGACTGATCCTTAATCCCAGTCTGGTGGGATGTGGCCCACAGACAGAGTCCTCCCCTAGTAATATTCCTCCACATCACCTGCAGCCGTGTATCTTTCCTTTTGAAACACACACAGTTCCACATATGGGAATTGATTACGGGGAAATAATCCAAATGAAGACAAGCTTTATGCACAAAGATACTTACGGAGCATTACAGATTTTGGTACAAAAAAAAATTGGAAACACTTAAATATGCAGTAATAGGGGAATGTGTCAAAAAATTCTAGACTACTTGTGTTTGAATATTATGTAGCGATTTTAAATGTTTATGACAAATCTTGGTCACCTTGAAGCTCTTTATAATGTTTAAAGCACATTGTACACTTAGATGATCTCAGTTCTGAGAAAAACATGTAGAGAAGAAAATTCTAGAAATGTATATACCAAAATGTCAACAGTGTGGTTTTTTTTTTTCTTGGAGGCCCTGTATGACTTTCCTTTTCTTCTTTACACCTTTTTTTTTTTTTTTTAAATTCCTACCAAGAACAAGGACTACTTTTGTCATCAGAAATCTACTGGTGAGAACAGCAGGTCTTCAGACTGGAAAGAACAATCTGGTAGTCGTGGAGATGACTATTAATGAGGAAAGACGCTGCGTCTTTTCCCTCAAGTAAGCACTAGAGGATTTGCAGCCGGATGATTCCTGCTTCCGTGTGTGCTCAGACCCTAGGGTGTCTCTTCTTTCTGGGCATTTGCCTTGAGAGAGCAGCTAGGATTTCTGCAGATGATACAAGGACCCACAGGGCCATCCTGAACGATGACGTACAGCATTGGAGATGTCACACTGATGGTCACCCACAGGCTTCAGGGCAGCTCACCAAGGAGATGATCAGAGAAAAATCTTCAGTATGAATATGCAAAAGAGCCCCAAACACTCAAGCAACAGCTCTATTGCATAGGCACTGTGCTGGCCTCAGACCTCACATCCCCAAGATTAAAGTGAGCGTCAGCCCGTGTGGCAGAGGGAATGGGAAAACGGGCACATTCAAAGACAGCCAGAGGAAGTGTAAACTGGTAGAAGCCATGCTGGAAGGAGGTAGGCAGTCCGTAGCAAATGCAAAAATGTCTGTGCCCTGTGGCCTGGTATTTCCATGTGAAGGAAGTGATCCTAAGGTAGGAAAAACGATCTGAATGTCCAACTTTATGAGTTCTGCATAGTGGGATATCATACAGCCATTAAAATTCATGTTTGAGAAGAATAGTTAAGACAAAGAGATGATATTCATAATAAAATGCTAAGTTTAAAAAGTAGAATATAAAACAGTAAATAGAGCATAATGTAATTTCTTAGCAGATGCATATATAAACAAGTAAACATATAAATAGACGTTCCTAGAAAAAAGCCTGACTTGTACGAAAAAATCATATAATGTGATAGAGTAACAGGTCATTTGCAGGGTTGGAAGGAGGTTGGTGTGGGGAGATACTTATCTTGGTTTTTCACTTTTTTTTTTTAAAGATTTTATTTATTTACTTGACAGAGAGAGAGAGATCATAAGTAGGTAGAGAGGCAGGCAGAGGGAGAGGGAAAGCAGGCTCTCCACTGAGCAGAGAGGCTGATGCGGGGCTCGATCCCAGGACCCTGAGATCATGACCTGAGCCGAAAGCAGAGGCTTTAACCTACTGAGCCACCCAGGTGCCCCTCGGTTTTTCAAGTTTTGTGCGTTAAGTGCATATTATCTCTGATATATACTTATATACAAGGCCATCATTCTAAAGTTGATTCCCTGTCCTACTCCCTAGAAGAGACTCCGTCGTCCACTGGCCTTCATGGCCACACCTGTGTGGACTCTCACAGGGCGATAGAGGTTCTTCAGGTTGCTTCCTACTAGTACATGATCAGGTCCCCAGGAATGACTTTAAGGTTTGAGCAAGCTTTTCAAAGACAGGATTATGGTTCCTTTGGTAAAATGATTTCTTCACATGCTTTTGAAATACTTTTGCTTCTGATCATTCCATGTGTAAGAAACTACTACGAAAGCTCTTGCCTATTCAAAATTTCTAAGGTGCCTTGCTCTTTCTTCACTTACAGATTGCTGGGCCCTGCCAAGAGCTCTCCATTTAACGACAACTATCTTGAGGCCATTTGAAACAAAGGCTTGAATGGGAAGGCAACATCCTTGTGTCCACCTAGACCACCAGCTCCCACGGCTGTATGGCGGCACATCTCCGGCCAGATCTATGGTTTCTTGAATGCTACTCAGCCTCTGCTTTAGTTTGAGGCACAGAAGCAATTGGCTTTTTTTTTTTTTTCACCCTAAAGTAGGTTCTTTGGCCAGTATGGAGCCCAGTGCGGGGCCTGAACCCATGACCCCGAGATCAAAACCTGAGCTGAGACCAAGAGTCAGGCGCTCAACCAACGGAGCCATCTGGGCACCCAAGAAGCAGTTGGTTTTTGTTTTTTTTTTTAACGATTTTATTTATTTATTTGACAGAGAGAGAGAGATCACAAGTAGGCAGAGAGGCAGGCAGAGAAGAGAGAGGGAAGCAGGCTCCCCGCCGAGCAGAGAGCCCGATGCGGGGCTCGATCCCAGGACCCTGAGATCATGACCTGAGCCGAAGGCAGAGGCTTTAACCCTCTGAGCCACCCAGGCGCCCCAGCAGTTGGTTTTTTAATGATTCTGATCCTCACTTCCAATGTGTTTCAGGGGTTTTCTATGGATCCAAGGAATTCTCTGACACCAGATTAGATATCCTACAATTCCACTCAATTCTGACACTATCGGGAGATAGCACCAGATTCCACAGGCTGAGGGCTCGGTCCCACAAGACTGCCCCCCAGTTCGGATGCCAACTGCAAGCCCAGGTTGTCCCATGTGCTTCTGCCTGATGGGCTGGAGATCAGAGGTTCCGTTCCCATCACCCCTCCTTGGGTTCAATTAATTTGCTAGAATGGCTTATGGAACTTGGGAAGCCAGTTTACTCTCTAGATCACCAGTTTATTACAAAGGATGGCAAAAGATGCGAATCAGTAGCCAGACGAAGAGACACATAGAGCAAGGTATGGGGAGAGGGCACGGAAGCTCCTCTAAACACACCAGTCTCCCCGAGTCTCCCTATGTTTGCCAACCTGGAACCTCTCTTGACTCTGTCGTTTCTGGGGTTGGATGAAAGCATCATTATCACATAGGCCCGATTGATTAAATCACTGGTCACTGGCAATCGAATCACTGTCAGCCCTTCTCCCCTCCCCGGCAGTGAGACTGTAAATTCAACCCTCTAATCACTTGGTTGGTTCCTCTTGGGTGACCTACAGGGCGTTCCCAAAGTCACCTCATTAACATTCCCTTTTCTAGCACCTGGGAAATTCCACGTGTTTCAGGAGCCCTGTGCCAGGAACTATGATATCATATCATGATTCACAATAGCACATTTTTTCAGCCCAGCAAGGCTCCAAAATACTGAACTCCTGGTCAATTTAGATTTCAGGCTGTAGGCAGCAGAGCAGTGCCTTAGAAAGCCACATTCCTCTGTTCTTGCAGACCAGCTAACAATAGCTAGCCTGATTTGCCCTCACTCTCGTGAGATTTAGTAAAAGCAACGAGACACAACCCAACACGCACAAACAGTCTGACCTCTTCTCATCCTTTCTCCTGTGGCTCCAGCCTTAGGCAGGACGTAGTCTCCCTTCTTAAGTCAGGCACAGTTTGAGCAAGAGTTTTGCCACATATGACAAGGGTTGCTCAGCAATATCCGGGTCCTCACTGACTGGTACCTCAAGTTCTTTTTGTGACAAGGCAGGGTCTGGAGGAAAGCATGCACATCCCAATGAATGCTGGCTTGGCTAGGTGACTACTTCGAAGGAAACAAGCCTTACCTGCCTGTGTACATTCTATAGACTTGGTTTTTTTTTAAATGCCAGCCTGTTCAGTGTTCCTAGAAAGAGATTTTCTCCACATTTAAATGTCTTCATCATCAGTTAGCCAGCTGAAAGCAAACGTGGGCTTAGCTGCATGAATTGTGTCATGCATTAAGCTGTTCGCACACAGCACGTAGGTCCCTCAATTCCTTGTTGGATTCCAGCGAAATGTCTGACACTGATTCGATGGTGGGTACAGAAGCTCAACATTCAGGATAAAGTAGAACAATGTTCCCCAGCTCCCCGTTTCCCTAGTGCCTGACCAGGTGATGTCCCTTTATGGCCACAAACAGGACATGGCGGTCATGTCCAGGCAGGTAACCTTGCTGGGTAATGCGCCAGTTGTGTGTGTGGGCGTCGGATCTGGGCCCACTCGCCCTTTGTCACGCCAGCCTTCCCTCACAGGTGCTGGTCCTCTCCCACTTAAATAAGCCGCAGGGAAGAGTTGGCTTGTCCAAGACAAACAAGCTTTGTGAGGCGGCAGGAGTCAATCCCCATGACCTACAATTCCCTTAGCACTGTCGCCTCCCTGGTCAGAGCTCGTCCCTCCTAAAAGACCAAGCGGTGGGATGGGTGAGTGGGAGGGGCTGTGAGCAAGCCATCTGTGAGGTGTGAGCTGAACAGGGACACCAAAATGCTCCCCGCTCTTCCGGCCTCTCTTGCCCTCGCACACCCCACAGTCTCCTGTTAAGGCTTCTGTTCCTTTGGACGAGTCAGTTTCCTCCTTTAAGTACGGGTGCCCAAGCGGGAGAGCTGCCTGTGGTCTGGGGGCAGCCTGCAGTAAAGTCCCCAGCCCCTGGCCCATCCTCCAGCCTCCTTCCCTACTCATCCCTTTGCCCAGTTCCTATGTGTGTGGTCTCCATTTCAGCTCCTCTTTCTGGCTACAACTTCCAGATAATGGCCGTCCTTACTCGGTCCAATCCCTGGGACATCATCTGTTGACCACCCTCGAAGAGTTAACCCATCCATCATCAAACACCTCCGAAGGGCTGAGTGAACAGCTGCTTCCCAAGAGGAAGGGGGCAGGGCACTAGAAAACTCTGGACGCAGATGAGGATGATGCCAGAGGTGAACTCTGCCCCCCACGGCGCTCCTAGCTCCAAGGGCCGCCATGATGCTTGACCAGGTTCCCTTGCCCTTTGCCTTCTTCCTCCAGGTCCTGGTCCAAAGTTCAGTATCAAGCCTGTCTTAGATTATGAGCTCCTTAAGAAGGGAGATGAGGCCACTGCCAGCACAGGGCCAGATAAAATACCAGTTTAAAAGTGATTGAGGAAAGGAGTAAGAGGGCCAAGGAAAAGAAAGGACAAAGAGGCGAAGAGGAGGGAGAGAGCTCCTTTATTCTAGCCTGCGTGCCTCTGTCCATGCTGAAACCTTGGGATTTTGCTCTATGACCACTCTGGCCCTAATTGCTCTCTCCCTTCCCTGCCCTCGCTGTCTGGCCCCCACCACCTCAGCAGAGAGTCGCCTGTGTCCCCACAATGGGCCTGGTCTCCCAGCCTGCTGGCACTGTGGCTATTTACTGCCTGTGCATCAGCTCTGGCCTGCTAGTTGCTTCTTCTCTCGTCCCCCTGTGGTGATGGACCCTTGCTGCAGTTTTGATTGATTGGGCGATGGGATGGCGAGGGGCTGAGGCACCCTGGTGGCTCCTGCAGAGGAAGGAGAAGTCCAGGGCACATTCCAACCCTGTCAGTGCTGGCTCAGCCCCTTAGTGGTGTAAAACCTCACGCCTGGAATCCTGTGGGCTCCTGGTGCCAGCTGCAATTTTATTGGTGGTCTGTGACTTCAAAGGCCTCTCCCTCTGCACGGCTGAGCCAGCAGGCTGCAGAGCAGAAGGCCTGTGCCCAGGGCACCAGGGAATTCCCCCGGACCTAGACCTGGACCCAGCTTCTCCCTAGCCTGCCCTGCCTTTTTCTTTTATAATCACAAAAGTCACTTTCTTGGTTCGCTCTGTGACCATGGCAGATGGAGAGGAGCTGCTTGTAGAGGAGACTGCTTTCATGGACCTGTATGCCCCAGTCTGCAGGCAAGACATTCCTACCAAACATCTGTTCAATGTCCCGACATTCCTTCCTGCAGCAACTCCTTCAGCAGCGAGCTGGGAGGCTGGGCCGTGGTCTGGGTTCCCCTAGACTATTCCATGCCTCATCTATCAAGGGCCGAGGGCGGGGGCAGGGGTTGATACTGAGGCCTGGCTGACTGCCTCCCCAGTCTTTGGAGGGTTAGAAGAGGTCAAGAGTGGCAGAACAGGCAGAAAAATCTCTCAGTGGCGGGGACTGCTCAGGCCACACTGTGGGCGTCCCTCTCTGGCTGGAGTTCTCCTGAAACTCAACCGAGTGTTTAAGACACACTCTGGGTTTGAACCTCAACGGTGACATGTCCTGACTGTGATGCCGTGGGAGAGTTACCCAGCCCATCTGTGCCTCAGTTTCCCCATAATTAACACTGGTGGAACGGTGGACCGGTCGCTGGCAGCCGGCGGGTGGTACAACATGCCTGCTGTTCTTACTAGTGACACACAGAAGCCTCACGTGGGTAGTCATGAAGTCATGAAGTCCCTGCAAAGCCAGCCCTACTCATTTATAAAGAGGGACTAAAAATAACCTGCTTCCCGGAGCAATAGAGAATTCACATGAAATTTAAGTAAAGCTGCCAGTCAGTGTCAGTGAAGCTCAGTGCTCTCGGCCTCTGGTAGGTATTTAAAGAATGTTCTAGTTCTCACGGTTGGGCACCTGATAGCTCAAAAGATGCTTGCTGGCTTGAGGCGGAAGAATCTATTAGACTGGGAGGTCACAGGCCCCACCCTCCACCCCAGGCCACACCTTCCAGAGTGGCCACACTTCCAACGCACTTAGATGGACCCATGGGGGTGAACCCCTTAAGGGCAAGGACTGCATCTTCTCCCTCACACTTGCCAGCAGCTGGTCCGGCTCAGTACAAACGACGCGAGATGCGAGCCCAGCAAAAGTGACCCTGGCTGTCTGACATCCTGCCCAGGAGAAAATTATTGAGAGAAAGCTGAAGGAAGCAAAGCTGCTCTCTAACACAACGCGAATCTTGCGGGAGATGGAAACTAACAGGGATGGAGACCTGATAGCAGAAAAATACAGACCGTTTTGAAGTCTGCCCACCTGGGAGTCAAGCCACATTGAAAATCAATAAGGCACCAAGGCCGGGAGCTCGGGAGCCGACTGGATACCTCCTTGGGCCTCCTTTAAAGCAGGGAAAGCTTTGAAGTTGCAGACGACCAATAAAAATACAACTGGTATTTACAGCTTCAACTTCTCCTGATTTGCTTTTCACCAAGTTGCTAAAGCTGCGGCCAGTCGCCCAGGCTGGAATGTTGGCTCAGGACCGCAGGGCCCAGGCTGTTGACAAGGACAGCGGCTCCTGGCACCTACTGGCCAGGGATGGCTGACTAACTATAGGGACGCGGGCACCTTCCCAGGACAAACCCTGTCTTAGGTTCCGGCCTTCGGAGGGAGTGGCTGAGGTCTCCGAAAACCCTTCGGTAAGGTCATCTGCGTTAGCTCAGTTCTGACCAAGCCCAGCCTCAGGGAAGCCCTTTTCATAGGGCTATCCGCATCCTGTCTCATCTCCTGCCTCACTGTGACCCTCTCTGGAATGCCCGTGACACTAGGAGAAGGATTGCCCTGCGGAATGGCTCCCTCCCTCAATAGTGGAGCAATCAAAAGGGACCAGGGTTAAGTGACTTGTCTTCGCGCTGCTCTCACTTTCCTCTACCGCTTACAGGAAGCGCTGCGATCCTATTCTTCATTCACCGCGCAGAGAGCAGGTTCTCAGAGTAGGGGCTCTCACTCAGTCAGGGCGACAGGACTCAGAGACATAGAACATCCAAGAAAAAAAAGCTATGAAGCAGTCTTTGACTGGAAGATATCATACATTACAACGTGGATGGGCAACGTCAGGCCTAATGACCAAGCTAAGCTAATGTCAATAAACAGAGAACTATTAGGAAATTCATTAATCAAAGTCTTGTTTATACTCCTATTTGTCAACCCAATTATTTGTTTGACTTGTGGCCTCCCAGGTTTATTATGGTCATTTCTGTCAGCAGCAGAGCTGGGAGGCTGGAATTTCACACATAGGTAGGGACTTCACTCCTCTTAGGTACGCTGTCTTAAAGAATCAGAGCTCTGATCAGGGGCCAAGGTCTGTCTTCATTTAACAAATAACTGCTCTTTGTAATGCAGTGGCTCGCTGGACCTTAAATTAATTGATTTGGTAATCACCGTTTCCTGTTTCCAGAAGTTGACCTCTGAAGCACTCTCCTGCTCTTGGGGGAATGTCATCAGGAAGAGAATCCAGGCTGAAAACACAACAGCAGGGCAAGTAGGGGGGACTAGAGCTTTCTGAGGACACCTGGGGCCCTGCCCCACCCGGATCTGGTCTTTCCAGTGCCATCTCTCACAGTCCCCCCACGCAAACCCCACCTCTGGGCCTCTCCTTCCGGCTCACCTGGGTCCTCCTCACCCCTCCCGCTGCCTTTTCCCAGCCCCAGCCCAAATGTAGGGGAAGACCTCCCAAGCCCTTGAGTGAGCCGAAATGGGTATGCCCAACCTCTGGCTCTTGAATTCCTCAGTCCCAGGATTGTCTCTGCTCTGGTCTGGCAGGACCTTCCACATACAGCTCTGTGAGCGGGGTATTTCAGCTCGGACCCAGTGTGCACAGTCTGTGAGGACGAGCCGGCCTGATGTGTCTCACAGCTCTGTCTCCCCTCCTGGACCCCACCCCTCACTAACACACACACACACACACACACACACACACACACACGTGCAATGCTGGCCCAACAGGGGGTTCTCTGCTGAGAGCAAATGTAACTGTTTCATTAGGGGTTTGCCTCCCTCCCAGACCCTGTGGTGTCGCTATGAAGGCCCTGCCCATGAGTGAATAGAGAAGGAATATCACTTTGGTAAGGAGCAACGGGCTCCCCTACTTTCATCTTCTAAGTTGAACTAATTTCTAGGGTTTCCACCTTCTCAGAGCCAGTGCTTCCTGTTTGGGAAATAAATGTCAAATGATTTCTCCATTCAAAGTGACGGATCACAGTAAGTTTCTGGGTAGCAGGCAGGGGAGCCCGCCTCATAAAACGTAGACATTCTTTATTACTTTGAAGGGAAAAGGGTGAAGGGGAGTGGGGAATGGGAGGAAGGGTCAGATTTCTCCAGAATTACTCAGAGTAATATCTGTCCTCAGCGGCCACCCTATGAATTCTGACACATCTCAAAAAGCAGGAATCTGGAAAAAGCAGTCAGAATCTCTTATGTTCTGCAGAAAGCTACTGTGCAGTTTGCTCCTTTGTAGTTCAGGTTTTGTGTGTGTGTGTGTGTGTGTGTGTGTTTCAAAAAAAAAAAATCAAACCATCTTGGAAAAATCAGAAAGCAGATGCACCCATAATTGAACTTGGCAAGGGCAACAGAAATCTCGTTATAGGTGTTAGAGGCCCTCACACCCTAATTAATCTGGGGCGTGGAGGGGCTGTGGGTTTCTCTGCACAGATGTGGGGGGTCAGAGACCGTGGGGGGTAGGAGATTTAGGTGCCCTGAGACCCCTCTGGAAACGAAGGGCCCAGGACTCTTTGCCTAGCCCTGTCATGGACTCCCTTTCGGACCTCGGGACACTCCTGTCCAGGGAGCCCCTGAACTTGGCCGCCTCTGGTGGGCGCTGGGCTGTGGGGGGTGCCAGCCCACCGAAGAGGGGACGCAGTGCTGCCTGTGCCAGCCCCGCGCCGACAGCCTCGACCCGGTGGCGACTTTTACTATCCGCCATTTACCATTCTGACGGGAAAACAAATTTAAAACACCTGGAAATTTATGTCTCTGATGGGTCGAGTTGCACTGTTCCATTATATTAAATAATCCCGGCTGGGCGCTTCAAAGGCTGCTGGCCTCGGGGAGGCGGCCCCGGCGCAGAGCCTTTGTTAATGGAGCGGGCATCTTGAGCGCGCCTGCACGGGTACCCGCACGGGCACGGGCACCCGCACCTGCGCCCGCTCCCGCGCCCGCACCGGCACCGGCACCGGCACCGGCTCCCGCACCTGCGCCCGCACCCACACCTGCGCCCACAACCCTGGTGGCACCGCACCTGCGCCGGTGCCTGCACCTGTGCGGCCCCGGCCCAGAGCCGCCAGCGGGGCCTGCGCTTAGCTCACGCTTCAGGGCACCTGCCTCGCTTTGCGTTCACTGTGACCATGGCTTGGTCTGAGCTCGCTATTCTCGCCATCTGCACCAAACCGGGCTCCGGAAGTTGAGGACGCGTTTCTCACTCTGTGGCTCCCTAGCTCCGGGACTCTGACCCCGTTTTCCTCGGCTGTGTAACAAGAGTTGGTGGTGAGCAGCTGTGCATGGTGACGCCCCTCCTGGCTGCTGCACCCTGCTCCCAGGGCAGCTGTCCCCCACACTTAGCAGGAAAGAGGGATTTACTGCAGTAGGTCACAGAAGCCCTAAAGGTCAAGATGGGCACGGGCCAGAGAGAAGACTGGCGGTGGGAGGAACACTTAGGCTGGCTAAGACTGGGTGGCTAGAGGGGATTAGATGAAGCTGTGGAAAAGGTATAGGAGGCATTTGGGACCCAACAGACCTCCTCAAGGCTGGAGCAGCACTGATATGGGGGGCTGAGGGTGCTTCAGCATCCTGGGACCATACAGAAAAACGCCTTCAACACTGACGCCACCTGGCTGTGGGACTCAGGGGTGAGCACCACCTGCCTAGAAGCTGGGCAGGAAGGACACTGAGTTGTGCTCAGAGTCTGATACCAACAGATTGGCTTATGGGCTTACCATAAAGTTTCCCCCTTGGAAACTTCCAGAAAATACTAAAGATAGGGGTGCAAGTTGGCTCTAAGATGTTCTTGCTTTGGGGTGAGGGCTGTAAAGTTTCTCATGGAGTCTCCTGCTCCTTCTCCATAGCCCTACTTAGAGGACCAGAAGGGGAAGTTTCCTGAAAACACAGTTGTAAACCTAAAAGTACACAAACGAGGTGATAGTACTGCAGTTGGGAACAGGGAGCCCCAGGAGGCTGGGAGCATCTTGCTGCCACAGCAGGAGAGGAAAGGGGAGAAGGTGCTACCACTCGCAGCTTCTTCGCTGTCCAGTCTCCCATCCTGCAGTGAGGCAGGACCCGCTCCTCTCTTCCCCATATCCCCATATCTCCTCTAGGGATCTCTGCCAAGGCATGACTCCTCCCTACGGGCCCTAGTGCTACCCAGTTCGGCCACAGCACCAGGGCTTAGAGAAAACCCCAAGACGGACTCTTCTCAGGACAACTCAGCGGTTTACTAAAGCAGGGGTGCTCACTGGCTTTACAGCGCCTGCCACGTGGATATAAGTCACTCATCAGCCCACACTCAGGGCAGAATGCTTCAAAGGTGTGAATCTCAGACCTGGACCTAACCCTCGCTGTGGCCTCAAAGGAACATGTTCTGTCCTCCTCAGTCTTGTCACTTTGGAAATGAGGGCCCTGGGCTGCATTCTCCGCAGCTATCACATTCCATCAGTGGTTCCTAACCTTGCCAGCACAGTGGAGGCATCTGAGGAACTCTGAAACCCCAGAGTGCCGGGGCTGCACTCTGACAGAGTCTGATCTGACTGGGCTGGGCTGGAACCTCAGGCGGTTCCACTGTGCAGGCAAAGTTGTGAACCTCTGTGCTAGTTGCTGTGAAGATTTTATTAGGCCAACATCAAGTCTACATGGACTGGCCCAGGGACCAGAACTCAGCAGCTCAAGAGGGAGCTCCTAGGAGTTTCAATTCCTCTCCTGGAATAAAAAACCCTAAAGGTGATATTTTTGGTCTCTTTTCAAATTACGGCACTGAAGTTTAGGCCACAGTTAGGCCACCAGTAGTCCTCTATAGGTCGGCTAAACAGAAGTGGGTCCAATCCTGGCTTGGGTGCTGGAGGAGTTCACTGGCCACAGAAATCGTTGACTAAGCTCTCCCCCATGGGTCTCCTGGGCATAAGAAGGCAGTAGCTAGAGAGGCTTCTCCACTGCCTTACCCAGACCCCCAATGGGAGGGGCCTTCTGAACCCCCGTGCCACTCAGGCAGCACCCTTGACGAGAGGCATCGCCTGTATGTGTGGTCAAGCATCCCTCTAGGCCTCAAGAGAACCCGAGAGCTTTGACCGGTTTGCCCCTCCCACAGTGCAAAGTCAGTGTTCGGAACAGGCCTGTGAGAGAATGCTGCCAGAAAGTTCCTCTTCTGTGGACTGGGGAGGGGTGTGGGGGGAGGAGAACTTGGGGAGTAGTGAAAAGTTCTCCATCAGAGGCTTTAAAAGAAATGCTATATTAACCCTTTCGAGGATACCAAATGGCAGGTGTCAGAGCTCAAAGAGACCTCCAAGGAGCACCTGGTCCAAACCCTACCTACTTGCAGTCATAAAAGGTGCTCTTATGCCCATGTCACTTCTGCAGGAAAAACCCACAGGAAGGGCCGGAGTGGTGTTGCCCATCGATTGGTACGCTCTAATGAAATAGGCTCATTTCTGATTATCCAGACTCTACAAGTGGATGCAACTGATACACTTGGAAAGTTTTGCTGATCCCAACAGATAATGATAGGTAATATATGATAGGGTTTCCCCCTTATTGCATGCTTTGATTGCAGTGCGGCACTGCACGGCCCCTTGAGAGAAGTAAGGCGGGTATTAATGTCCCTGTTTTCTAGGTTAGGCACCCAGCATAAGCAATGCCAGGGCAAAAAAATTCTGTAAACCAGGTCTCCTGAGTATCTGCCGTGGTCTCATCCCCGCCCCGTGCTGCTGTTGAACAGGCCTCTCTCTAGCTATCATTGAGCTTACACCACTGGCTTCTTCAGAAATTTTATTTGTAATTTAAAGGCATATGTTATGTTGCCAATTGTAACATAAAGATAAGAAGTATGATCTAGAATTCTGTTGAAAGTATGTTCCCAACTTAAAAAAAAAAAAGAAGCATGTGTCTGTGTCACACTCAAATAGAATAAAACAAGCCACATAAAATACATCAAAATATTAACCACGGTTATCTATGGACTGTGAGGATGTGGCTGACTTTATTTTACCTTTCTACATATTTTAAGACCTTTAAAAATAAGCATGTGTTAATTTTGAATTTTAAAGCCAGATCTTTTAAAAATAGAGTTTTGTTTCCACAAACTGTGCGAGAGTAAACTTCGGCCCAGCCCCCCCCCCCTCCCCACTACGTCATTGTGAGTTTCAAAATGGCACCTATCCAGCTGGGAATGGCAATTACCAAGGGAGAGCCTGTGGTTTAGCACCCCAAGCAAAGCCCCACATTAATGGCTGTTAGCCATTACAATAGCCGATTTCTCAGGGATCACTCCAATTAGGGTCTTCTCTATGGCTTACAACACCAGCCCTCTGACTTCAGACAAGGAGCATCTGTGCCACAGCTGGAGCAGCTGGGTTGGAAAATCAATCACTGCCCAACAACTGTGCAACTGATGGCCCATCAATCAGAAACATAAGGCGTTTGCTCCATTTATAAAACACATACATTCTCTTGCGAATCTGTAAATGTAATAAGCAGCCCCAGCACCTCGACCCTGGAAAAATGGCAGCATCCGTCCCTTCTGCCTGTGGAGAATCTCGGACGGGCACCACCAAATGAAGCACCACGATGGCAAGAGCTCCAGAGGACCCCTGGCCCCGCCCTGCTATCCTCAAGAGGCCCTGAGTCCCCCTGACGCCATACTCAGGGCTGGCGTTGAGATTTTTATGGGCCCTGACAGCCAGTCCTGCTGGAACTCTGTGAGAACGCATCAGTACTTGAAGAATTTCTTGGAGGCTTTCTAGAATGGCCATTTCCTCCACCCTTTCTTTTCTCTTCTCCTTCCTCTCCTCCTTCTCACCTTCAAACATTAAAGGAGAAATGCCTTTTCCCTAGATCACGATCGGGGATGCCAAAATCTATGGGAGTTGGGAGTTCAACACTTAGCCACATGAGAGCTGGCTTCTGGGCTGAATTTACTTTCTCGGTATCCAAAAGACTTTGCCATGAGGCCAATATGAGACACGCCTCCCACGGTATTTCAGATTTCAGTGCTGGACAAGGAAACCCCAGAATGGCTCAGCCAGAAGTCCAGAGTTACCCCTGGGAGCACTTTTCCATCATTATGATTATTTGGAGGGGAACATATTAAGTGATCCATATTAAGTGAGGGATGAGAGATATTGGCTGGGCTACTTTCCTACCCTGTGACCCACCTCAGTGCCCTGATGCTGGAACTCGGGGATCTGGGGGCCCTATTACTTGCATACACAACATCAGGCCATTGCCTCTCGGTCCCTGGCTGGCCCCAGAACTTCCGGCTCTGACTGCTCCCAGGGAAGGCTTCCTGCAGCAATCCCAGGATCCTCCCTTTGCTTTGGTTTGAGGAAAGGAAGGGAGAGCTGCCCTGCCCGTGGCTTCAGGAGCCTTTCTTTCCCTCTTCAAGCAAGGGGCACACACCGGTAAGTGGGCAGGAGAGAGTGCAGCCGGGGACCCTTTTCCGTGTTCTGAGAAACGAAATAGTGGTCTTACTACAGCATCAGAAAACTCCGGGCAGCAGAACCAGACTGCCAAACCACATCACGCCTGGGGGTGAGCTGTGAAACGATGGGGCAAGACGTGTACAGGGAGCTGGCTGGGTTAATGGTGTTCAGAAATAATAATTGTAGAGAGCGGTTATTGAGCATTTACATGTGCCAGATGGAAGAGTGATTGAACTTTTCTGTATGGTTCCCTGGGGAGGGATGAACCTCATTGGGAAGAAGCTAAAGGGGGATGGATTTCAGGTTGGAAAGGAAAGAACACAGCTATGCAGAGATACAAAGGGCTGCCTTGCTGGGCAGTGGCTCCTCCTTGCTGCAGGTGTTCAAATGTAATGTGGATCTCCCTTGCTGTGATTTTACAGCTAGAATCATGCAGCAGGGAAGCAGAGGTAAGATGTGAAGATTATTTTTTTAAGATTTTATTTATTTATTCGGGGGAGAGAGAGAGAATGAGCACAAGCAGGGGGAGGGACAGGAGCAGAAGGAGAGGGAGAAGCAGACTCCCTGCTGCGGCTCAATACCAGGACTCTGAGATCATGACCTACGCCATCCAGGTTCCACGAGATATATTTTTTAAAGATTCTATTTATTTATTTGAGAGAGTGCAAGAGATTGAGTGAGAGGGGAAAGGGGAGAAGGAGAGAGGGAGAATGTGGAGCAAGCTCCATGCTCAGCATGTGGGGCTCAATCCCATGTGGGGATTGATCCCCAGGACCCTGAGATCATGACCTGAGCCAAAATCAAGAGTCAGATGCTTAACCTACTGAGCCACCCAAGCACCCCTAGATGTGAAGTTTTTTAATAATGAGGTTTCTTTTTTTTAAACATTTTTTTAAAGATTTTATTTATTTATTTATTTATTTATTTATTAGGAAAGAAAGAGAGTGAGAGAGAGCATGAGAAGGGAGAAGGTCAGAGTGAGAAGCAGACTCCCCATGGAGCTGGGAGCCCGATGTGGGACTTGATCCCGGGACTCCGGGATCATGACCTGAGCCGAAGGCAGTCGCTCAACCAACTGCGCCACCCAGGCGCCCAAATGATGAGGTTTCTATAATTCTGCTCTGTGTTTTAGCCATGTGTCTCTTCTCTTACATCCTTCAAGTACTTGCTGACGTGTTCCATATCTTCTTAGCAAATGCTGTGTCCCAGAAACTTCTGGAGGGACAGGGACAGGGGGCCTCCTTTCCTCTGTATCTCCTTGCCAAAGGCTCAAGATGATGACCCAGAACTTCTCATCAACACAGGATTAATTAGTTCATGCTTGGAGGCCTTCCTGCACTCCAAATCACAGCAGCATTCGATAAAATATGAGATGAGAAAGTTACAAAGACATAGTTCCGACTGCTCAAAACCAGATAAGCCCCCTCCGAGGACCTGAAGCCACATGGAAAGATAAGCTAGTAAACAGGCAGCAGCTCAACTCTTGCAGGAGAGAGGGGCTGAAAGGTGCCCCACGGAGGCAGATGAGCTGGATCCAGAGTCCTGGTCTGAAACCAGGGGTTGGGATGGGGCTACCCTACCTGTGGAATGAGGTGGGGAAATAATTCTCAGCTCTGCTCAGGGCCCGGGTTTATTGGAGGGGCAGGGTCAAACCGTGTACCCTTGCAGCCAGGACAGGAGACCTAAGCCAAAAACAACAGGACTGGACCCAGACAGGATTCCTGGGACCCTGCTGGGAAACAAACCCCGCCCCCCAACAAACTAACCTGCTAAACAGACAGGTACATGCAAAGAGAGAGAGACAAAAAACAAGACTCCGTTCCAAACGAGCTTGCAAACAAAATTCTGAACCCTCAGAAAAATAGCCTAAATAATGCAACAATCAGTAAACAAATTTACTCCAAATGTAATGAAAGTAACAGAGGTCTAAAAACAAATTTAGAATATGCATGCTCAGATAAAGGAGGTAAAAGGAGTAAAAGAGCAATGAGATTTTTAAATGATAAAAAGAAGAAATAAATTAAGAGATATAAAATAAAACTAAAATCTTGGAAATAAAAATATCAGTGATGAAATAAAAAATTTAATAGGAGAAATTCTACATGGGATGCAGTTCAAGAGAGAAGTGATAAATTAGAAGATAGCACCAAGGTATTTGCTCGGAATTCAGCATAGGCAGAAAAGAGAAAGTTTATTTAGATAGAGAAGTTTACAAGAACTTGAGGATGTATGGAGAAGCTCAAACTTACATTTAGTAGAAGCTCCATAGAAAAAGAATAGGAGGAATAACAGAAGCAACATTCAAAGAGATGATGCTGGGATTTTCCAAAATTGAAGAGAGAGGGAACGTCGTCACTCAGTACAGACCAGGATAAAGAAAACACCATGACACATCACAGTGAAACTGCAGACCATCAAGAAAGGGAAAATCATGAAAAGCTCCTGAAGCCTGCGCTGGTAGAGCTCAGACAAGGAATACTCAGGGAAGATCAGGACTAGGAGCTGTAACTTCTTTTTCACTCATCTCTAGAACAAGGAGCAAGATTGGCTCCCAACACCGGGGGGGAGCTGCAGCTCTCCTCCTCTGCGGTCCCGCCTGCTGCACAGGGAAGCGATCACATCCCTGAAGCACTGGGGAAACTGAGTCTGTCAGCTTCCTCCCGCAGGTCCCAATGCAACAAGTGCTTTACAGAAGCTCTCCAAGAGCCATGGGAACTCTTTCTGGCGTTTGCGATGACCACGGAATCCTGAACCTCTTTCTGTCACTGAAATAATCCCTGGTTCCCAGAGAAACGGGTCTTTGGGAAGATATTGGGTCCCTTCTCTTGCTACTGCCAATTGTTGTTTTTCTTTACTCTGTAACCTTTGGTTGTTCCCACCGTATGTCACTCTGGAAAAAAGTATGGAAATGGGGCTTTCACATGTTGGACACAGAGAGCAAAGTCCTGCTGGAAAAAATGAAATCTCCGACCTGGAGCCCCAAGGCTGAGTCAAACTTTCCATTGAATCAAGATCTCTGCTTGCAACTTGAGAGGCAAAATTAAGTTGTAATATTCCAGCAAATAGCTATAGCCATTCAGAATGCTACTCCTGGCTCCTTGGCTGGATCGCAAACCAATGCAGAGGCAAATTTAATTACCTGTCAGGAACTAAATAAAAGGTTTGCTTCATCTGATACTCCCAGTGTGTAGGGCCGCTATGAAAACAAGCCTGACGCTCAATCGATTTGCTGTTTACAGAGGCCCAAAGAGGCGCCCAGACACACCAGTGGGCTGCTTGAAGCTTTTGGAAGTTTAAACATTCTTTAATGCACTTGTCTTCTGTTCCCTCTTCCTAAGCTTGGCTCAAAAACCACTGTCCACTCCCAAGAGCTCTTGCATCTATTCTTAAAAAACATCCCATAATCTTTCCTTTCAAAATGGCCAGTAAGGCAAGACCCATCCCGGTAGCTTGTCCACACCAGAAGGCTCGTCTCTCCAAGACAAGGGCTTGTTTTCTGAGGTCTGCCTCCTATCCATCAAGACCTCCAGGCTGCCTTTTCCCCCCAGCAGCATCGTCCATCAGTGAGTCATGGGAGCAAGAATATTTTGGCACCAAGAGACTTTGGTGAGCTGAGCTAAGTTCACATTGGTTGCTATAAACCTCAGTTTCTCCAGCTGCAGCATGGGGAAACCTGCCCTACTGTTCCAGGGTTGTAGCAAAGCTAAATGTGAGGATGAGTATTAAAGACCTGGACCAACGTATGGAGGTGTCATTTCTGATGAATACATATTATATTATTTTATTGCCTGGTCTTGGAGGGCCAGAGGGCAGGGAAGGAGCAATTTCTATCTTGGTGGAGGTTGGGAATGGAGGCTGTGAGCAGCACGCTGAGAACAGAAAAGGGATAGGGCCCGATAGAGCGCAGAGCAGAGCCTGCGGTGTGAGCTGGGGAGGAGAGGCCACGACTCCCCTCCAGGGCTTTGCAGAAAGCCATCAGCCCACGGGCTAGTGTGACAGATCCCTCCCCTAACCGTACCTTTATGGCCAGCCCTTCCCTAACTGTACTTCTCCCCTGGGAGCCTGGAAGACTTTAGGGAATGAAATGGGCTCAAGTGCCCTCAATGTGGCTTCTGGGGGATGTGGAAGAGAGGGTGGCGTAGAGCCTCTCCAGAGAGAACAAACCTGGGTCAGTCTCCTCCACCTTGGGTCACCGGGCCGGGTGGGCAGTTTTCAGTCTAAAGGCCCCAGACTGGGTGTGGAGCCTAGACTGATAAGGACTAGATTAAAGCAGAAACCCACCCTCTCCCCAGCATCTATCCCTAAACCCTGACACCCAAGCACTTAGCCCACCTGCAACACCGCTCTCAGGCCCAGAGGTGCACCTCTCCAGACCCCTTACCGCCTCCTCTCTCCCAGTCCTGTGGACTTCCCAGACTGGCCCTGGCAAGTGCTTGACACATCCTGGTTGGGACCAAAGTCTACAACTCAGTCCCTTCTGCTGGCCCATCTGCCACTGGAGGGGGGCACATAGGGTTCCCATCATCCTGCTTTTGCCCTTTGTCTTTGGTACGTCAGCTTAAAATGCACCTCCCCTGGGAACAGCTCCTTAACCTCCCTGATCTCCAGAAAGCTCTCCCCCACCTGTGACCCTGTGCAGAGCAAACAGGCAGGCCCCCCGGCCTCTCTTCAGCTGTCACACTCTACTGAGAGTAACTCTGCAGAGGCGGCGGCTCGGGCCAGCTCCACAGGTCTGCAGCTGTGCCTCGCTGCCCATTTCCACCTCCAGGGACCTACCAGCACCTGGCAGGGAATTAGGGTTGATGGATGGAGCTGGGGACCTCAGCCACCCAAGAAATGTCCTCCTCCCAGCACCCTCGAAGGAGCTGAGAACAGCCTCACTCCTCACCTGGCCAGACTCAGGGAGGCCTGCTGCCTGAGCACGGCTGGCCTTTTAGCTGATGGTGGAAGAGCTAACAGCTCTTACGATCCTTTTAGCAAGAACAGGAAAAGAAATATGCTCCCTGCCACATCTTTAATGATCTGATTATCAGGAAGGCACCGCACTTTAAATTTCTCTCCATGGTGGTTTTTTGTTTTTTTTTCCTCCCTAGGCAGTGCTAATAAAATCTCTAACCCACGTGGCAGCCCCACCACTCATCAACTATTAGCTGCCCTCAGGCTGCACCAGTCTGTTTGTATTATAAATAAAGTCTGAAATATGCTGCTTGCTCAGTGCAGGCTCCTTGGGGGCCCGGGCAGGGGCGGGTGGAGGGGGGAGCTGTGCCAGCCCCTCCCTGCTCCCTCCTACCCTTGTTGGGGGAAGGATGGCCCAACAGAGGATTTGCCTGAGGCCAGCTCCTTTGGACGTTAACAAACCACTACAAGGATCTGCGATCCGTCCCTGGAATCCCGGTTTAATTATTTAGGAAGAACGCCTTTGCTCCCCCTAGGCTCTGCGGCTCCCCAGAGCCAGCGGAATCATTGTTTAATGCTTATTACTGCCGCGGGCCCCCGGGTCCAGCGTGGCAGAGACCTCATTTCAATATTTACCACTTAGATCACTTAAGGGCTGTCAGCTTTAATAACATTTTATCAATTGGATACTTATATTATTCACCGCTTCATAAAAATAACAAGACCTGTCTTGGCATTTCAATCATACCCGGGCTAATTTCAGTGACTGCTCAGGGATTTCGTTTTTATTAACACTTAGATCCAACGTAGCTGCTTCTCTTCCTGAATGCACAGTGCCTGAGGTGGCCACTGGGCAGACTGTGGGGAGTGGGCCACACAGATCTGTGCCCTGGGCGTGTGGCCAAGGGGAGATACCTAGCCAGCACACCAGCGGGCCAGGCGGCACCCTCCGTGGTGATGACTCACTCACGGTGGGTGGGGTGGCGTGGGGCTCCATCGGTGGGAAACTGCTCTAGCCCCTCACAGTCTGGCTCCCCTCTCACCTCCTTCTGCCCTGCCTGGGCTGCAGCCACAGTGAACCGTCTCCTGGGCTCCAGAAGGCAGCCTTCTCTTCCGGAGGGCTTGGTCTGGAAAGCCTTTGCTCTGTCCTCCCCGACGGAGCTCCCTGCAGCCTTCCAGGCTCACCTCCAAGGCCTCCCCTGCTTCCCAAGAGCTCAGGGTGCAGTCAATGCTTGGGCTGTCTGAAGTGACTGTGCTTCCTGGCCCTTCTGGTCTCCTTGCACGGATTCCCATGTCCTCTTCTCCGGCAGGGCCAGAGTCCCATGTTTCCAGGAGCCACAACGCTTCTCCCTTCTGGTATCCTGGAGGAGCGTGGCACAAGCCTCCAGACTTTTCCTGCATTTTGCTTTCCGAGAAAAAAGCTTGCAAACCCTACTTGTGTCAAAGGTGCTTGCTGTTGCCGGTAACTGCAGGGAACTAACTCCAGGACTCACCTTGGCAGCCACCCCCAGAGAATCACCCTTTGAGAGGAAATACCACCTCGGCGGTGGCTGCCCCATTTTCAGCGGCTCCTGGCTCCCAGGGCTGCCTCTCCTCACTGCTCCAGGGCCTTCTGTCCTTCTTCAGCCCCTCGTGCTCCTTAATTCTACTGCTGCGGCAGCCCCCACCCCTTCCAATCCATTCTCTCCACAGAGGCCACAGTCCTTCAGTGTCACTCTCCTGATTCAAGCCCGTCAGTGGAGTTTACTGCCCTCAGAACCCGATGTAGAGTGTTCCCCTTCCCACGGGCCAGTCCCTGCCCTGGCTCACAGGCCTCTGGCCCCTCTGGAGATTCGATCCACCCAGCTTTTCCCTCACCCAGAGCCTACAGTACACCATCAGCCCCGGAATGCCCTTCTCACCGCTCCTCACATGGCTAACACTAGTCTCTGCTTTGCCGTCACCGAGAGGGCTGCTAGGATGCTCTCTCCAACATGGGTTTCTCCTTCCTGGCTGGTCTTCCTCTCTCATGGTCCCTGTAGCTACCTCTACGGAGTGACTGATCACACCAGGCAATATTCAATAAAACTTTTTTTTTTTTTTAAACAAAGGTTGGTTTGATTTGCTCCATTAACTCGGAGACTATAACTGACACATAGTAGTTGCTCAATAAAAATATGTTGAATGGATGGATAAATTTATCCATTCCCTTCTACCCTTTCCTTTATGAGAAATTCCCCATACTTAACAACCTTCCCTTTCACATCATCTCAAGTATACAGATTACTAGATAAAGGGAATCTGATTCATAGGAGCCACCCATGTTGCTGGAAAACGCCCAGACTAGTGCTTACAAGTCACAGACAGCATAGCACAGTGGTGAGGGACACAGGCTCTGCTTCCTTAATCTTTCTGTACCTCAGTCTGTTCATCTGTAACCTGAGGGTAGTAATACCTACCTCATAGGGTCACTTTGGGGAGTAAATGAATGAATATACATAAAGTGCTCAGAACAGTGCCTGGCACATAGTAAGTGCTCCATAAATGTCAACTACTCTTACTGGGAGTTCAGAGTGACCTCTATTTGCCACAGAGAAAGCTGTGCCCTCTCTCCCTTACATGTACACAACACTGCAGTTCTCTTGGGCGACTGACCGCCATTCACTGCTGAACCCGGCGAACCCCATTCAGTGAAGCTCTGACTCCCTTACTTCCATGCAATTGCTGTGAATGGCCTTGGGATGGGGACAAGGTGGAGACCAGTGAGTCCTTGTTGCTAGCTGGCCAAGCCAATCACATTTGGGGAAACAGGCTTTCCTGCAAGAAGATGCTTCTCATTCTTGCCTACTACATACAGGTAGATAGACTCTCTGGGTCCCCAGAGGAAAAGCCTTTTCTTTGCAATAGAGACTCAAGGGAAGTCAGCATCTGCCTTGGAGATACATGAGACAACTCTCCCCACGGAAGCGTTGCCACATCTCCATGTCCCATGGAGGCAACCAGTGCTCCTTGAGAGAAGGGAAGGGAAAGCCTGGGGCTGTTCTCTGGACATCCCATCAGGAAAATCCGAGCCTGGTCTGCCGCTCATCTCCCACGCTGGCTAGAGTCCTCCGAACATATGCAGCTCTTCCAGAAATGCCGGGCTCCATTTGAGCCCCATAAAGTGCACTTGATTCCGTCAGTAAATGGGTCTATTGCTTGAGGCCTCTCTTTCTTGCAGAGAGATGTTAAATGCCTCCCAGGTGGTGGGGCTGCAGGGTTCCAGTGTCTCTGGGGCAGTGCGTGCGTGCGTGCGTGCGTGTGTGTGTGTGTGTGATGTGTGAAGTAAGACCTGTCCATTTTGACACTGTAGGCTGTCTGGGTTCTGTCCTCCCAAATGTTCTAAATTGCAGGAGAAATTGCCCTGACAGAACCTCCCACTGGCAGACAGTGTCTTTTGTTACAGACGGAGGTGTTGATCCTTCTCTAATCAACAGCTTAATTAGGTCTGCCGAGATGAAAGAGTCATTTTTTCTCTGGGAGCTAATATTTATAGACAACCCTCTCCCCAGTCCCTGCACTGGAGGTGTTAACAACTTGAGGGCTAAATCAAATAAAAATTATAAAACTCATTTCTCCACTCTCCAGAAATCACTGGCAAACTCAGACAGAACTCTCCAGACTATGAGCTGTTCCCCAGAGCAGTTTCACTCATGGCCGTAGGGCCCAGCACAGCCTTTGGCACACAGTGGGCACTCAGGAAGCATCTGTTCAATTTTGAAATATATGATGGTGTGTGATGGTTTTCTCCTCTAGCAGGAATCTCTATGGCATGATGGTTAAGAGCCTGGCTCTGGAGTCTGACAGACCTGGAAATAAATACTAGCAGCCTCACCACTCGGCTATATGACCTTGAGCGAGTTGTTCAATATCACCAAGCCTCAGTTCACATGGCTATAGAATGGGACAATAAGAATATCTGATTTATAGGGCTGTTACCCCTGAAGCCTAAAGCACAGTCTTGGGCACATAGAAGCCCTTTAGCATTGGCTTCCAGGAACAGAGATGGTGGCAGGAAAGGTAGAGGTGACAACTAGATCTCAGACCCTCTACTTCCTAAGGAAGGTCTCCGGGGCAACTTTTAAGCTATCTTGTTTCATAGACTATTCTATTCTGTTAAGAATGTATCAGACTCCCTCAACAGGGAAATGAAAATCAAAACCACAGTGAGGCACCACTTTACACCCACTAGGATGGCTGTAATTTTTTTTTTAAGGAAAATAAGTGTTGGCAAAAATGTAGAGAAATAGGAACCCTTGTACACCACTGGTGTGTATGTTTAATGGTACAACCTTTGTGGAAAACGGTTTGGCAGTTCTTTGAAAAAGTTAAACTTAGAGTTACCATATGATCCAACAATCCCACTCCTAGGTATGTGCCCCAAAAAACTGAAAGCAGGGACTTGCACAGACACTTGTCTACCAGTGTTCATAGCAGCCTTATTCATAATAGTCAAAAAGTGGAAACCAGCCAAATGTCTACTATCTAATGAATGGAAAAGCAAAATGAACTAAACCTAGCAATGGAATATTATTCAGCCATAAAAAAGGAATGGGATTTAGTACATGCTACAGCACAGAGGAGGCTTAAAAACATTATGCTAACAAGCTAAAGACAGAAAACCATATATCGCATGATTCCATTTATAGGAAATATCCAGAAGAGGGAACTCTACAGAGATAGGAAGCAGATTAGGGTTGTTCTGGTTACTTACCTCCCCCCACCCACCTATGAGGTATAGGGAGAGACTGCTAATAGGTGTGGGGTTTTTTGGCGGGTGATGGAAATGTTCCAGACTTAGTGGTGACCAGAGAACTGTACACTTTAAAATAGTGCATTTTATACTACATGAACTATATCTCAATAAACAAAAGAATTAATGAACACAAAGACTGTGTTAGGCCCCCCTGCCCATCACTCACTCCCGCCGCACCACGTGCCAGCTGCACATGCCCGGCAGGCAGCCACCTTCATCATTTTGTTTTCTGGGACCAGAACCAACCAAAGACATTCTAAGGTGAAGCCTCTGCATTATAAAATTTTTTTCTCACATTTTTACAAATTGCAAGTCGCCTTCCAACTCGATCCCCTACACTAGCCATGAAGACGGGGTATTGTCATCGCTGTTCACAGATGTGGACACTGACATTCAGAAACAGGAGACAACCTGGCAAAGAAAGACTGCCTAGTTCGTAAATGGAACCTGAGCCTTCCAATTCTAACACCCTCTGTGTTCCCTACCCTCAATCCACAATTTCCAACAGTGCTTTCAAATCTTCACAATAGCGAGCCACTTTCAAACAAGAATCCTGACTCCCTATGACTTCAGCCCTCCCCCTCGCCTACATGGGTAGCATTCCTGACTCTGTCAGTTCCGGGCCTTCATGGTGCAAATCCTGCGGGTCAGAGACACAGCCTCACCTCATTCCCATTCCACCCAGGGAAGGGCTTTGCCCAAAGCATGAGCCACTTACCCAGCTGCCAGGTGCTCCCCCCAATGTCCCACTGCTTTTGATACCAAGCACCTCAAACCAACAAGCAGCAGTAAGGACGTCCCTGTTTTCAGTTGCTTCTGTCTCCTTGCTGCCCTGTGTAATTCCTACTCCTTTTGGAAGAAGGCTTCTTGCATAGTTCCAAGTACAGAGATGAATCAGGGGTTGGGAGCACCCATTCAGTGGGTCAAGAAGAAAAGGACAGGTGTGAAGGAGCTGAGAAGAGTGAGGAGGGCTTGCTATTCCAGATTGTTGGGATAGGGAGTGGGAGAAAAGGAGGAAGGAGAAACCAAGGGATAGAGTGGAGAATATGCACAGTGTAGAGGGAATCCTGAAGAACCCAGACTGCCAAAGCAAAAAGGACAGGGATGAGGCTGGGGGAAGAGAAGGGAGCCAGATTTAAAAGGCTCTGGGCACCAGGCTAGGCAGGAAGGCCACAAGAGCAGGCAGCAGGAGCCACTAGAACTTCTTGAGCAGGGGCCCGACGAGACGTCATATTAGTCTCCATGGTACACACTGTCCATATGGAAAAGCCATTAAAAGGAAAAACACCTGCTCATGGGCCTCAGTGGTTTCTGTGGGTGGCCAAGACTTTTTTTAACAACCAGGTTGAAGACTGTTTCATGAGGAATGGAGCTAATGGAATCAAACACTTTTGAACAAAAACCATGAGATGTTTGGGAAAGGTCAGGAAATCCCAATGCTCTCTTCTTCATTTGACCGCCCTGGTATCTCACCAGAGTAGAAGCTGACCCCGTTCAGAACCGGTCAGATTCGATAGATGCAAAGGTAAATGGCCTTATCCCTCTTTCTGTAGCCACACCAAAGCATTGCCTCTTAAGGCTGAACGTGACCCTGAAGTCACTGACACTTACGTGGAAAGTTGAGGTTCTAGAATAGCATCCTTGCCAAACTGTTGTCCAGTCTCTACTTGAATAGCCAGAGTGCAGGGCTGTCACTGGAGACTGGGCCACCCTCTCTGTCTTTAGAAATACCTCATGACAGACCTTCAATATTTTTACCCACTCGATGAGTCTTCTCTTCTTTATAGTTCTGACATGACACCGACTTGAAGCTCTAAACCAGCCTAGTCATTTTGCTCTTTTTTTTCTTTCCTTTTCTTACAATTCACTTTCAGAGAAGGAAAAACTTGTTACATCTCACGGCATGGTCATGCATGGGTGACAGCAGCAATGGGAACGTGGGACAAGACCCCTCAAGTGGGCTCAAGCAGGTTCTGGGAGGAAGTAAGTATAACAGCAGAATGTGACATCAAATGGGTGAGGAAGCAAACCGCAGCAGCCATCGAGGAGTCAGTCCAACAGAGAGGGTCTCAAGGGAGATGTCCCCATAGGTCCAGAGATGGATATCCAGGAACAACGATACCCTAAAAGCCAGGCTCGGGAAGTCAGTAAAAGTCAGCACTCGGGAAGCAGTACAGTGAATGGCCAAGCCTCAGGCTCAGATCCCTAGTCTCAAGAAGACGATGGTTCAGGCGCCTGGGTGGCTCAGTTGGTTGAGCAACTGCCTTCTGCTCAGGTCATGATCCTTGAGTTCCGGGATCAAGTCCCACATCGGGCTCCCAGCTCCATGGGGAGTCTGCTTCTTCCTCTAACCTTCTCTCCTCTCATGCTCTCTCTCACTTTCTCTGTCTCTCAAATAAATAAATAAAATCTTTAAAAAAAAAAAAAAAGAAGAAGACGGCGGTTCTGGGGAGGCCATCAGTACAAGGACATGGGCACAGGGAACTGAGCCCCAGATCTGGTTCTGTTTGGGGGCTTGGTTTGGGCCGGGCTGCATGCCAGCTGTGACCGACTGGTCCGGAGCCCACAGGCACTGCGTTGAACACGATTCTGGTTCTCTTCTGCTTGTGCAGCCTCATCTCTGCCCTTTTGGCTCCAGGCAGGCTGGGCTTCTCCGAATTCCCTCCACACACTCTGCACCTTTTCCACTCTTTTCCTTGGGATTTCCCTTCCTCACTTTCTCTCACCCCCACTCCCAACCTTCTGGAATAGAAAGATCTCCTCCCACTTCTCAGCTTCACAATTCAGCCTTTACTTCTTGACCTGGCTGACCGGCTGCCCCAACGCCCGATTCATCTAGAGGCTGAGATTCTAAGACTGTTTCCAGAAGAGTTCCATGACGGATGACCAATGCCACTCCAGGAACAGGAGGGAAGAGTCATGGCCTGAATGCTGAGGATTTCCAAACGAGCAACAGGGTCAGCCGCTAGACCTGGGGCCTGGATCAGAATGGGACTCGGGTACTTGAGTCAAATGGTGCCCGGGGCTGTCGCACCAGAGCGGCTTCAACTCCTCCTGCCAAAGGACGGGATGGACAGAGCACAGCGTGCCACAGCTGAGCCCTGTGGGTGTGGGAGGGGGTGGGAGTGGGCCTGGTCAGCCACAGCCTTCGGGGCCCCCAGCTGGGGGCTCTGGCCCTGTAAGTCCTCCAAATCATCCTGATATCCGACTTTCCTCAGTTTAGGTGATAAAGCTATGCAATCAGGAAGCACTCAGCAGAAGCAATTTTTATAGTGAACAAAAAGGGAATAACATATGTTTCAGGTTAAAAAAAAAAAGGGGTGGGGGGGTGAAGTAGAGAAGGGAGATGAAATGAGGGTGGATAGTAATAGAGAGATTGACTTCTAGAAGAGTAACTGGTAAAATATTTGAAACTCCTTTATGTATATTTAAAAGTCTCATATCACTACTTGGAAGGTAACCCTGCATGAGAAGCCTGTAATAGAAACTGGTCGGGTTTTCTCTGAATGACTTTATTGTAAAAAAGCCACATTCCTAATGAGGCACAGGAAAGTCGGAGGAGGCCACCAGGATGGACCACGGCAAGGGAGGGCCAGCGTATCCTGAGATGTTTGGAGTCTGTCGAGACATTTGAGTAGGATTTTATGCAAATCTAATCAGCTCCAAAATCAAATCACAATTATTTAACCCATTATCACTGGCCAGAGTGATGTCGGGCACATTATCCTTACCAGCCCTCACCCTGTCAAGACAAGGAAGAAAATGAGAGTGTTTACTTTTATTATAATACATCCTGTTATGAACTTCACTGTCGCTAAGTGCATGCAGCACCTTTAACTAAAGAAACTAATTGCAAGCCACTTTCAATATCTCTTGTTTTTTAATTTAATGCCCTCAGAGAGATATAATTGGGCTGGAGGGAAGAATTTTCACTGAAGTCATGAATTTGCTATATAAATACAAACAAGAAAGAAAGCTAATACAGTAAGGGAATATGGGATTAATTTTGAAATTGTCTGATTAGTGGATTGCTGCCCATCAATAATTGCCTTATATTTTCCCAAGGCCCTCTCTTTATTAGAGTCTGGCACTGCATCTGCCCACAGCCTGTCAATCAGCCTGTGCAGCTGGGAGGGTCTGCAGAGAGACCACAATTGGAAGCCTGCTGGGGCGCCTTGTTAGACAAAGCAATATATCCCAGACGTGAATACGCTGCCATCTTCACTCGGCTGCTAATGTCTTTACCCTCAATCCTCCTGTGTTGGAGTGGGGCCTCGCCGTGACCAGGTCTGATTTTTGAAAGGGAAAGAGAAAGTTGCAATCGCCTCTTTACATGTATTTTACAGGCCTGGGCTCTGCTGGAGTTTGAGGTCACCCCCACCCCCTCCCCCATCCCCCACGTCGCGGTGGCTGAGTCGCTCGGTAATGTCGTTAGGAAAAGCTATGCAACAGCTGGAATTTCTAAAGCAGCATCAGCGTCATGGGAGACAACTAAACACACTTCATACATTGAAAAATTAAGAAAGATAATCAGAAGGGTTACGAGCGAGTGTGCAGATGGTGGGTTTCTAACTTAATTAATGCTTAAAATCTGGAATGTTCCTCAAGCTCCCAGAACTTTTCCTGTCTCTGCTCTCCAGGCCTGATGCTCTCAAGCCTTAAAGACTCTTGATCAGAGAGAGCTGAGGAGGGCTTGTTGACTGAACTCGCCATAAACATCTTTTCAAACCACACATACACACACAGTTGCAGCCCTGCTAATGATATGTTTATGCCATGTCCATTTCCAGAAATATTTATGTCTCTCTATCTTGCCAGCAATCAGTCAAAATATACAAAAATGGATTTGCATGTAAAGATGCTTTATTTGGAAGACAAAATATGATGATAATAAAACAAAGATGGCTCAGAACAGGCTCCTTTTTGTTTTCTTATCATCTACTGTTTCCCCTTTCTGTTTGGTAAACTGAGCATTTGTTTTAAATTGGGATTTCGTTCCTGTGAGGTAGGAGATAACACGATCTGGAGCCAAGCCCCCTGGAGCACCACGAGGGGTTTATTAGCTACTGAAGTGCAATCGCCTCTCAGTGTCCAGGTCCCGGCCCTGCCCCGAGGCCAAGACTGGCCTGGCGCTATCCTCTATTCGGCACGGTGGACACGTGTCTGCCCGTTGGCAAGATCAGCAGCCCTCCAGGCACAGGCACTGAAGTCTCAAGGACGGAGCTGGACTCCATGATGCCCTGTGTGCCAGGAATAGCAGTCCTGGTCCACAAGTCCAGGCTGACCACCAAAGCCTTACCAAACCACGGGTTCCCCCTCCCTTAACTTTCCATGGTGGGGCTTAGCCCCAGACTTTGTCACACCTCCTTCCCTCACTTGTTGTGTCTTCCATCCCTGAAGGCCAACAGGAGCAGGGAGCGCCTGGTGTTGGAGCTTGGCCAGCCCAAATCACCCGGGGTGCGTACCTCGGCTCCCCGGCACATGTTAGCAGGTGCAGAGGCCGCTCCGAAAATGTATGTCTCCTTCTGTCGGGTGGGGATGCAGATACATGCCGCAGTGTTGTGGGAATTAAGGGATAGGATGTGAGTAGAAGCACTTCTGAAGCTATAGTCTCGAGCATTTTGTCAAGTAGGGGCATATTCTGTTACTGGTAATGTGGAAACTTTTAATGACTGTTCATCATAGGGGTATCGGGGCAGCTGCCTTGGCCGCTTGCTTTGCTTTGGAGGGGCCACCGGTTCAGGCGCCCAGACAATAAGCCTCGGTGGGCTTGTGCCTTTCACAGTTGTTGGGAATCTCCTATGTGCTCCGCACTGTATCAGAGCTGCTCCACATAAGAACGTGCACCCTGATGCCCTCCCTCGTGTTGTTTGTGGGTTTCAACTGCCTGGCTTGAGTTTAATTTCCTGGAGGGCAAGACCCACATCTTATTCTATATTTTGCAAATGTTCATAGTTACCTGTCAGTAAAATTGAGTGAGTGGAGTGACTCAGGGATAACCAGTTGTTGGAGAGATTGCAAAGGGTGAGGTTGAACTATACAGAAAACAACCTCTTGAAAATAAATGTGTGAACCCCAGCCAGACTAGCAATGTCCCTTTCCCATATTCCCCAAAGACGCAGATGACAGAGAAAATTAAGAAGTCACAACATATTCATACCCTCTTGCTAAAACAACACAAAGCAGCTCTGGTTCAGACACAAAATAAACGATATTACAAGCAGGGCTCAAACCATCAGTTTGCTGGTTCTTGGTCCGAACAGATGCTTGGGATCTAGAGCTCCTGCTGAAAGGAGGAGGAGGCCACCAGGGCCTGCATCAGGACTAGATTCATGACATCCCCAAGGGCACCAGAGGATGGGAACCTTAGCCACCCATATATACGACTGGTTCTGACCTGGGAGGTTCAGGAAACCAGGTGGGGATGCCGCCCAAACTGCTAGACCAGGAAGGATCCGCTCAGCGGTAGCTCTTCTTCCTCCGCTAAGTTTGCAAATGTTGGGAGTGCTCCATGGTTCCCTCCTTGGACTCTTCCTTGCTGTATCTGCACTCATTCCCCCGAGTAACTCCACCCAGTCCCTTGGCCCTAATATTATCAAAGTCCTGATGATACCGCTGTTTACATCTCCAGACTCAGCCTCTTCCTGAGCCACATACTCGGATGCCTAATAAGTATCCTGCAGTTCCCATGTCCTAACACTACCTCTTGATTCCCGTCCCTACCAGCTCTGCCCACACGTCTCCTCCTCTCGGTACATAGCATGATGCTTCACCCAGCTGCTCAGGCCCCAAACCCAGGAGTCGGCTTTGAGTTCTCATTTTCCCTCATGCCCTACAGGCCGTCCTTCAGCAAATTCTATTGGCTCTGTCTGCAGAAGATATCCTGAGTTTGATGACTTCTCACTACCTCAATCATTATAACAGTGTGCAAACGTGCCAACATTTGCCTGAGTTGCTACAACCGTGTAGCTGGTCTTCCTGCTTCCATCGTGTACCCTCCCCACAGCGGCCATAGTGATGTTTTAAAATCAAATCAAACCTTGTCCTCCCACCACTCAAAACCCTCTCCTGGCTTTCCCTTGTGCCTCAAAGACCCCAAATCCCTACCACAGCTGCAACGTCCGAACTAATGCCTCATTTCCCACTTTGAGCTCCAGCCACCTGGGACTTCTGGCTCTTCCCTCAACCCATCACCCTGTTTCTTGCCTCCCTACCTCCTTGGTGTTCTTCTCCTGGACCTTTGCATACTGCCCTGCCTCATGGCACTCTAGCTTCCATCCAAATGTCACCTTCCAAAGAGCATCTACCTAAGGATCCCTCATCCTTGTCACTTTTTTCCTCCTTCCTTGCTTCATTGGTTCTCACATTAACCACCCGAGACTGTATATATATTCTGCTGTTTTTGTTGTTGTCGATATCTCCCTAAGATCCATGAGGGCATAAATTTTGTCTCTCTTGTTTACTATTATATCTCTAGTGTCTGAATTGTGCTTAGCACATTAAAGGTATTTAATAAATATTTGTTGCATGAGTAAATCAGTGAATGGATAAATACATAAGCTATACGTTAATGCAATGTTACTATCCTCATTATCATATACACATTTAACTGAGACTTCACCAAAGGTCCAAGGAAACTGAAGGAAAGGCTTGGTATATGGTGAGGGGACACCAGGAGTTGTGAGGACTGCAGAAAAGAAGAAAGAAAGATCTCCAGATAAAGTCATTTCACTGAGGACCAGACTCACTTACACTGCAGGATGGACCACTTCTGTAAAGGTGGGTGGGGGTGTGAGGGTGGGGTAGAAGGAGGACTTAGAAGCAGTGGTGGGAATTCCCTCGTTCACTTCAGTCTTCCTCCCTGCTCATGCACGATGGGAAGTATAATCCCAATTTTAACAAGCAAATACTGTGCTTGGAGGCAGGAGATGAAACCAGGTGTGCATGACGGGAAGAGCTGGTACTTTTTGGAATACATTGGATCTCCATTCCACCCACCAACACCCATTGACCCAACATCTCCTTCTCCAGCTGGGGCCTAAAGAACATCACATGAGTCCATTTACATCCTAAGGTCTTTAAAAGTCTACAAACATGTGCACTAGCTTGTTTTAAAACAAATGCTATCACCCTGATTCCCCAGTGATTCTCACATCAAAACGCGGGTGAGGGCGCACAGGGGAAGGAAAGCTCTGAAGCAAAGCCACTCTCTAACCATAAGGCCAAAGCCTTGCTAGAAACATGACTGATGATGTGATAAGAGGGTGCCCATACCAAACTGAATGCAAAACAGGAATTCCAAGGTAACTGATTGTATATAAAGGACTAGGTAACTGATTGCATATTAAGAGCATAGTTTCCATTTACTCACTTGGAACAGAACAATCTGTAGCATAAAAGGAGAGTACAATTTGGCAGGGCTCGCTGGGAGCCTGTGAGGAGGCATGAGTGGAGAGAATTCCTAGAAGAGATCCTAACTTAATCAATCACTTGAAGCAGGAGGCAAGAAGCTGCCTTCGGAAATAGATCAAAAGAGTTGTATTGGCCCTGGCGTGCACACACCATATCAATCTCTGGCCCCAGCGTGCTGGGCTCCAGGCGTCACCTCAGAAGCGTGCCCAGAGCAGCCTGCTTTTATTTGTAAATGCACAGGAATGGCCGGAAACACAATCCCAGAGCGAGGCTGATGGGGCAGGGGCCATGTGGAGTAGAAGTCAGGCCCAAATGGAAATTCCCTCAGATTTATTTTCCTCCTGATTTCATTCCTGTGGAACATACACTAAATCCATCCTCAAACTGACAAATTAGTGGGGCCCATCTAAGAGATGGAAAAGGGCCTGAGGATGGGAAGGGAGGCCAGGGCTGGTTTGTGCCAAGGACAGGGGACCCACCTCTCGGGCCTGTATCTGCATGAGCTGGGCTCCAGTAACCAAGGCCTGTCACTGGGTCTTGCTATTCACTGGCCCAGCGGCCAGCCTCGTTCATCTAACTCTCTGCACTGAGAAGCACAAAGAGGATCTTTTTTATTTACACAAAATGCAGATTTTGTTGTCCATCTTGCTTTTCTCCCTTTATACCACTTGTTGCAGATATTTCCATGTTAACTTTGGTCTCATTAAAGAATTAAGTCCTAATACTCTGAGGCCACAATGTATGTCATGAATTAACTTCTCTCCTACGCATCCAGAATGACAGTAGTCATGCATGATCCTTAGGAGAATGGAGTAAATACAGTCACTAGAATCACTTTATGTTTTCTAGGGTTTGGATGAGGACCCTGGCCAAGGAAGGCTGATAGAATGTTGCACTGTATGGTCGGCTGTACTGCTGGGCATTTAGGCTGTCTCCCTCACTGCCCCCCTTTTCCCCCTATTACAAGGCTGCAGTGAATATCCTTTCAACATAATTTGAACTTTTTTTTTTTTGGGTGGGGGAGAGAGAGAGGGCGTGCATGTACACAAGCAGGGCAGGGAGGAGGGGCGGAGCGAAAGGGAGACTCTTAAGCAGACTCCATGGTCAGCGCAGAGCCTGACGTGGGGCTCGATCTTATGACTCTGAGATGATGACCCAAGCTGAAATCGAGAGTTAGACTGAGCCACCCACGTGCCCCAACTTAGTGAACTTTTGTGAGTATCTCTGTAGGATAAATTCCTAGCACTGGAAATGCTCTGCAGTTTGATTTTAAGCTCCCTAGACCAGGAAAATGTATTAATTGTCTTTCTTATTCCTTTTCCCGGCATAGTCACAAAGTTGTGTATATAGTAAGGACTCAACAAATATTTGTTGAAATGAATTAATGAAAAAGATATGATCCATACCATGAAATTATAGAGCCCTAAGCACGAAGCAGACAACAATAACTAAAAAACAGTCTGTAATAAAGCGGTAAGTAAAATGGTACCGACCTGGTAAAACAGCTGCAGGAATTCCGAATGGAAGGTGTACAGACTTTGATTTTTACCCTTTTTCCTACATTTGAGTTTTATACAGCATTGCCAATTAACTTCTTGTTCTAAGAGGCCAGCTATGGATAAGTCAGCTTTGCCTTCTTACTCCTAGAGGTAACAAACAGGAGGAAGAGAAAGATCAAAAGGTCCTGGTCAGAACTTGCTCCTCTCATTGTGATTTTTGGGAGACATCTAGAATCTCATATCCTAGATGGGCCTGATTTTGGAACACAATTTACTAGTAATCTGACTGGCTCAATATCTTTTTCAAAGATGAAAGAAAATTGCTTTAATTTGGAATTTTTAGATTTTCCTCTCTAAGATAATTTTGATTAAGGTACTTAAGGACGTACTGCACAATAACCAGAGGTTTCTAAATTCCTACTGCATCCCGGATATGAGGATCCTAGGCTTCTCTATGGAATGTGGGCCAAATACTTTTGAATTTGAGGCGAGCTGGTATTTCACTAACATGATACCATCATGATCTTATTAGCATCTCAGAACAAAACATAAGGGTTTATTATTGCCACTTAACAGATTGGAAAACTGAGGCAATAAAGAAGTTAAGTACTTGACATCCCATAATTCCTAAAAAGCAGATCTGGGCTTGAGTCTGGGTCTTTCTGTCTCCTTCCTTCCCTTTGCTCCCAGGAGCAGGTTTGTCAGACCCACACTTGCACTTCTCCTTCCTGGCCCGGGGAGAGGCCCTTACATCATGTTTACATGGTCACACATTTGCGCAAAATTTGCAAAAGTAAGATACTCAACTGTAGTTAAAAACCGGTCTCTTCTCATTTGGACTTCCGTGTCTGACTCAATTATCTAAGTGCCAGGTGGTCTTCAAGTGGTGGGGGGCATTTTTAGGATCTGGCTAAAGGGAGTTGAATTGGGGGTATGCTTAGTTCGGGTTTGGTCAGATACATTCATATGATTCACTTTCACTTTTATGCCAAGTTATTGCTGGCTGTCCTTGTGCAAAACCAAACTAAATCAAACCAAACGAACAAAACCCTTAATTTTACTAAAATAATACATGCACATGGTAATAAATCAAATAATACAGGGGGCTTAGAGAAAAGTTAGATGATATTATAAGACTTATTACAAAAAGAAGTCCTCCCCATCCATTTGAGATAACAAATTTCAATTATTTGGGGCAATCTCTTTTGACATTTATCTCCATATTTTTAAATGATATCTTAATATGCTGATTTTTTAAGCAAGAAAACTTGTGGACATATAAACTTCCCTTATATAAATTGTTTTAAAATAACTTCTTTTTGAATAGAAAAATTTGGTTTATATATTATAAATATTAAATATTCTATTAAAATTATAATAAAATATTTTATAATACTCTATCTATATTAGACATTATCTATTGATTTCTTATATTATTTGATAAAGCCATAGCTCTCTTAAGCCTATCCACTTCCTCGTTCCCATTTTCTTCTTCTTTTTAAGATTTTATTTATTTCAGAGAGAGAAAAAGAGAGCATGAGCAGGAAGAGGGGCAGCGGGAGAGGGTGAAGCAGATTCCTCGTTGAGGAGGGAGCCCGACGTGGAGCTCGATCCTTGGATCCCAGGGTCATAGCCTGAGCTGAAGGCAGATGCTTAACCAACTGAGCCACCCATATGTACCTCCCATTTTCTTTTTATAGTTATGTTTTAATTTTTGGTGAAATCAACAGTCAAATTTTATATGTTATATGACAGGGATAATATTTTTGCATATTTAAGTTAATATATTTTATTTTCCCCCTGAAATAATTATTCCCAACAGAAAAGCAGGCATGTTCACCAAAAAGACGAGTACAAGAATATTCATAGCAAAATTATTTATGATAGCCTCCTCCTAAAACCTCTCAAATAAATGCTTCCTTATATTAAAGTGGATACATCGTGATATACTCATATAATTGAGTACTCTACATGTACGATAATGAATAGGCTATTATTACATGCAACAACATGAGTGAATCTCAGAAACTCAATGTTGAGCAAAAGAAATCAGATACATTAATAGTATATGAATCCAATTATATGACACACATGACACATGACAATAGACAAAACTAATATATTCAGGGTTAGGATCGAGTATAATGGATGCCCTTGAGTGACTGTAGGAAGGTAAGAGGAGGCCTCTGAATGCTGGTAATGTTCTATTTTTTGATTTGGGTCCTTTGAGTATGAGTATATTTATATGTTCACTTTGTGAAATTCAACAGTTGGCACACTTGCAATTTTTTGTGCTTCCGGATTTTGTATTCCACAAAAAATTGTTCTAAAAATATCATTTAAAAAGGATATTTATACCTCTATTATTAAATGATATCTTGTGTCCTCCCAACTTTTAAGGCTTTTGTTATGCTTACACTAACAATTCATGTCTTTTTCCTTCTCCTCTCAACTTTGTTACTTCATTCCCTTTTCATAATATCTTGGTTTAGATATTTACATTCTCTTCTATAATCAAAAAACCCACATTTGTTTTAATTTTCGTTCTACAGTTAAATAAATTCAATACCTACAACCAGATTATTTTACTGTAGTTTCCTAGTTTTCTCTTAGGTAACTAAAGAATATGCCCTTATTCACACACACACACACACCAACAACCTTAATATTTATTTTTATTTTGGGCACGTGTCTCCTCACTTGCTGATCAATTATTCTTTTTACCTGCGTTATTAGATTTATATAATTATATATTTATTTTTATTTATATATTTGTATTCTTGTTATAACTGGGATATGTTATAGATTTTAATGTCAATAATATATATAGCAACAATTATTAAGGAACTTTTTGAAGGTCTCCTGCTTACTGAAGGTCTAATACTTTCCTTGTGCTAAGACTTTCCAGAGTGGTTTAAATTTCATTCTTAAAAATAGAACATTCATCAAGAGAGAGAAAAGACAATATGAAAGAAAAGAAAATAGGTGCAAAAGATACATCTGATAAAGGACTATTATCCAAAATGAAGAGAACACTTAAAACTCAACAATAAGAAAACAACCACCTGATTAAAAAACAGATCAAAGACCTCAGCAGACTTCACCAGGGAAGACATATAGACAGCAAATAAGCACAAGAAAAGGTGCTCCGTATTATATGCCATCAGGGGAATGCAGATTAGAACAATGAGACATCGCTACAGAACACAGCACCGACATCTCAAAACGCTGGTCAGGACATGGAGCAATAGGAACGCTCATTTATTGCTGGTGGAAATGTAAAATGGGATGGCACTTTGGAAGTTAGTTGGGCAGCTTCTTACCAAACTAAACATGTTCTTACTATGCAATACAGAAGTCCTGCTTATTAGTATTTACCTAAAGGAGTTGAAAACATGTCCACACAAAAACCTGCACATGAATGTTTATAGCAGATTTTTTTTTTGGTAGTTGCCAAAACTTGGAACCAAGCAAAATGTCTTTCAATATGAATGGATAAACCGAAACATCCAGACAATGGAGTATTATTCAGCACTAAAGTGCAATGAACCATCAAGCCATGAAAAGACATGGGGGAAACTTAAATGCATGTTACTGAGTAAAAGAAGCCAATATGAGAAGATTGCACTCTATGATTTCAACATCACACTCTGGAAAAGGCAAAACTATGGAGGCAGTAAAAAGATCAGTGGTTTCCAGGGATTAGAGGAGAGGGAGAGATGAATTGGTACCCACAGGACGTTTGGGGCAGTGAAACTACTCTGTGTACCATACCTCTGGAAACGTCATTACACACTTGTCCAAGCCCACAGCAGGCACACCAGCATGAGCAACAGCTACTGTAAACTAGGGACTTTAGTTGATGATAACGTGTCAGAGTAGGTTCATCGGTTGCAACAATGTAGCAGCCTGGTGAGGGACATTGATAATGGGGGAGGTTGTGCATGAGTGATGGCAAGAAAGTACATGGGAAATCTGTACCTTCTACTCAGTTGTGCTGTGACCTAAAACTGCTCTAAAAAATAAAGTCTATTAAAAAAATAGAATATCTACCTCTGTACAGGTGTAGGATAAAATGTTCCCAAAACATAAACTAGAACATAATATCCTGAACTTTACAAAATCAACTTTAATTAATTAGGGATAATTCTTCCCTCTCAGATTTGATGTGCTTTTATAATAATATCAAACATGTAATTATAAACATGCTCCTTTTGAAGCACTAATAAATTACTAACTTATCTCTATAAAACAACTGTTGAGTATCCAACTCTTTTCACCTGCCTCGCTTTTTAAAGATATTTCAGGATGTCCTACAAACAGATATTCAGCATGATTATTCTTTGTTCCAAAGAATGTACAAGTTTTATATTTGTGTTGTTGGTTTTTAAATCTCACTTTAACTAACTTAAGCTATAAAAATGAGATTTCTCTAAAAATAACAAGAATAAATAATAGTAATATGATAAGTCTTAGGCTCTTTTGTCAAAACTATAGAAAACTGAAAAATTAAATGACTTTAAAGACTAGAAACAATTTTTTTTTTTACAAGTTAGGTGGTTTCTAATTCCTGGGTTTTGACAAAGTTAAGGGAGGATCTAATCAAATTACCAGTGATAGACCATTAATAACAATTTTTGATGATTACTACACAATTTTGGCATATAACTTGGAAGGATTTCCAAGCCATGAGTGATATTTTAAAAATAAAGCTCTTTTTTCCCTCTATCAGTTATTCATGTGAGCAAGGATTCTCAGCTCTTACAGCCATAAAATCTAAAAGGAAGAAAATAATTGCTGTTAAGCCTGTCTCTGCAAATAAGTCCTACTTAAATATTTGGCTGTGGTTACAGGAACTAGTTGAGAATCCAGTTAGCATCACGCAATGTCATATAATGATAATAGGGAGGGGTCCTGGTATCCGTTTCAGGCTTCCAGTTATGATTCTGGAAGGGAAACACCATAGGTGTGTGGCTAATATGGAAGCAGAATAGTCAGTAGGCTCAGAAGACTGAAGTCCAACCTCAGCTCAGCTCATCCCAGACTGGTGTAAAGTCCCTACTCTAACTGTCTGCCAAGCGGCAGGAGCCTCAAGTTACTTCTAGTATTTTCATATGTAAGATTTAGCATTCAATCACAGGACTACCAGACATGCCAACAGATAGAACCAACTGACCAAAACCAAGGAGTGTGACAGAGTTCAGAACAGACTCACAGATGCTACAGATATTGGAGTTACCAGGCATGACTTTAACTATGATTAATATTGTAGAAAATATAGGGCAAATGGAGACTTTCACTAGAGAAGTAGAATTAACAATATTGAAAAGAGGGAGTCAAATGTCAATTCTCAAATGGAAACACATAAATTGCTGAATTAAAAACTGAATAGACATAGAAGAGGATTAGTTAACTAAAAGATAGATCATTAGAAGAGATCCAGAGGAGAGGAGAGAAAAGGATGGTTTCATGCATATATACAAATGTTAAAACTTAACCAAACTGCACATAAATGTGCAATTTATTGAATGCCAATTATTCCTCAATAAAGATATATCACCTTTAATGGAGCAAAAATCAGAGTGGGATCGGATTTCTTTTCAGTAAAGTGATTCTCTAGAATAGAGCAATACTTTAAAAGTCCTCAGAGAAAAAATTACCTTTGTTCTAGAAGTCTATGCTCAGCTAAACTAGCAATCAAGTAAGAATATAGATTAATAGCTATTTTAAGACATGTAAGTCCCAAGGTACTTGTATCCCATGCACATTTTCTAAAGAAAAAAATTAATAATGTATTTGAGTTAAACAAAAAAAGAAGTATGGAAAAAGGTGAAGCTTCAAGAAAGTGACACCTACGTAGGAGTGTTATTTTTTTTTTTAAGATTTTATTTATTTGACAGAGAGAAAGAGAGAGAGATCACAAGTAGGCAGAGAGGCAGGCAGAGAGAGGGGGAAGCAGGCTCCCTGCTGAGCAGAGAGCCCGATGCGGGGGCTCAATCCCAGGAACCCGAGATCATGACCTGAGCCGAAGGCAGAGGCTTTAACCCAATGAGTCACCCAGGTGCTCCGAGGAGTGTGATTAAAAAAAAAAAAATCCCAGATAACAGATAAGTAGTAGACTTTGAAAGCAGCTACTCCCACTTGGACCCCAGCAAGGGACCTTCAAAAAGAAAGCAGATTTTTTGGGAATGCAAGTTAGTGCAGCCACTTTGGAAAACAGTATGGAGATTCCTCAAGAAATTAAAAATAGAGCTACCCTATGACCCTGCATTTGCACTACTGGGTATTTACCCCAAAGAAGCAGATGCAGTACAAAGAAGGGCCACATGTACCCCGATGTTCATAGCAGCAATGGCCACAATCGCCAAACTGTGGAAAGAACCAAAATGCCCTTCAACAGATGAGTGGATAAGGAAGATGTGGTACATCTATACAATGGAATATTATGCCTCCATCAGAAAGGATGAATATCCAACTTTTGTATCAACATGGACGGGACTAGAAGAGATTATGCGGAGTGAAATAAGTCAAGCGGAGAGAGTCAATTATCTTATGGTCTCACGTGTGGAGTATAAAGAAAATCATGGAGGGCATCGTGAGAAGAAGGGGAAGGGTGAATGGGGGGGAATCGGAGGGGGTGATGAACCAGGAGAGACTGTGGACTCTGAGCAACAAACTGAGGGTCTTGGAGGGGAGAGCATGAGGGGTTGGGTGAGCCTGGTGGTGGATATTGAGAAGGGCATGTATTGCATGGAGCACTGGGTGTGGTGCATGAACAATCAATCTTTAACACTGAAAAAATAAAATAAACATATTTGGGGGAAAAAAGAAAAAAGAAAGCAGATTTTTATCAAAAAAGTTAGTATTGTATACTACAGAAAAAAAGATGGACTTTTTAAAATTACAGTGAATATAATATTGCATATGTCAGAAATAATGTATATACTGAAAAGGAAAAAAAGGTAATTAAAAGCCTGGAGGGGGCACTCTACAGAAAATGTGAAGCAACTAAAATATAGTATAGTTTTCTCAGAGTATAAGAAAGATAATTCATTTCACATGATACTTGGAACATTCGCTTTCAAGAATTAGAGGCATAAAATTATGTTTCCTTCTCTGAGGTCCCAAAGATACTATTTTACTCCGCAGTTCACAGTATTTAGAGTCCATAAAAATTTAACCAATTGCTATTTTTTTCTAGGTTTTAGCATCAGCTTACAAACCAACCAACAAAGCCCAAACAAAACAAAACAAAAACATAACATCTAGACACTTCATTGCAGTCACAAAGAATATAAATGCCTTAAATCTCAATGCTGTAAAAATACTGGAATGCTAACAGATGTGCAAGGGCAACAGAAAATAGAGAAAAGAAACAAAAAGTAGAGAAAAAAGGGTGACAGAATTGCAGATATCTTTATTTTCTTACTTTATAAAGTAGCTAATCAAAATACATACAGTCTAAAGTTGGGCAAGAAATAGAGGGCTTATATATATTAAAGCTTAAAAAATAATAGAAGAACTAAATAATAAAACTATCAGCCTCACGTTTAAAGATGGAAGAATAAAGAAATCTCTGACTCTGTTATGGACTGAATGGTGTGTCCCCCACCACAACTCATACGTTGACACCCGTTCCTCCAGTGTGACGGAATTAGAAGGCGGGTTCTTCGGGAGGAAATAGGGTTAGTGGAGGCCCCATGAATGCAGTAAGTGCCCTTATAAGAGTTGGGAGTTTGCTTCCTCTCTCTGCTCTCAGTGAGAAGTCGGCAGTCTGCAGTCTCGAAGAGGGCTGTCACCAGAACTTAACCATGATCTCAGACCTCCAGCCTCCAGAACTGTGGGAATAAACTTCTGATGTTTATAAGACACCCAGTTTATGGTATATTGGTATAGCAGCTGGAGCGAAGGCAGACCCTGTCTGCTTTCTAAAACCAATCAGAAACAACAAGGGTAAAAAATGAAATAAAAACTCTTATCATAGAGGAATCAGGCAACACTTATGATCTGAACCTTATTATTTATAAAGACGGGCTGCCAAGTACAGTGAAAATCAGGTCAGAGAAAGGGAGCCAAGAGACAATACCCACGGCTGCAGCTCTCACGCCGAGGCAACCAGGCACAGTTTTCCAAGTTAGCTGTATACCCTGAGGAGCAAAAGCAATAGTTAACTTGTTTTAAAAAAAGCTGACATTTGCAAAATGGTTCTAGAATTCTCCATGACTCCCTTTTGAAACCACACAGACATGACAATCTTGCAAGAAAAATTTCTGAAAAGTAGGGAAACTAGATTAATGGATGGCACTGAAGCAACCAATTCTATTCAATTAATATTTTGTAAAGTCTGAATCCAAACTCATAATACACTCCACTAGACCTTATGTATGTAGGGCTTTCTTGTGAGTTAGGACTTGTTAGCCTAGAAGTTGTTCAAAGCTTCTGATGCCTCTCTCACATTTACTTTCCCCATATAAGTGGTTCAGAAAGGGCTGTATTAAAAAATGAGAATAACAAAAAAGGAATCAGGAATAGTGTCACAACCTTATGACTATGCTAAAAAATAGGAAATTGTATGTGCTAAGTGGGTAGATTGTAAGTGAATTATATTTCAATAAAGCTTAAAAAAAGGAACTAGGAGACAAAACCATTGCAGGAAAAAAGACAAAAGAAATAAGAAAACAAATTCAATATATGTCAGAAAATTGATTGTGGAATGGTTGAAAAATGTGACTAAATAACTTCCTCCCCCCCCCAAATACTTTTATTTTATTTTTTCAGTGTTACAAAATTAATTGTTCATGCACCACACCCAGTGCTCCAAGCAATACGTGCCCTTCTCAATACCCACCACCAGGCTTGCCGACTAAATAACTTCTCATGGATTCCAAGAACTTAGTGAAAAAGTGGCCTCCATGAATCAAGAGTTCAAAGCACAGGAAGAAGCGGTAAGACAACTTTGTCTAAGATAAAATTGACCTGAATGAGTCCAGGGAAGATGTAGAAAAAAAATTTTATATTCTTTTAAATTTTATTTATTTATTTATTAGGAAAGAGAGAGAGTGAAAGAGAGCAGGTCAGAGTGAGAAGCGGACTCCCCATGGAGCCAGGAGCCCGACGTGGGACTCGATCCCGGGACTCCGGGATCATGATCCCGGGACTCCGGGATCATGACCTGAGCCGAAGGCAGTCGCTCAACCAACTGCGCCACCCAGGGGCCCAAAAATTTTACATTCTTAAACTGTTACTCAATTTTCACAGAAATGGAAGTTGCAGAAAGAATAAGAGATATTGTTGAAAACAAGCTAAAGAAATGGGATGACAGTCTTAAGAAAATCAAGTAACAGTTTAACAGTTACAGTTTAAGAATATAAATAATATTTGTAAACAATCAAAAAGAAAAAAAAGAATTTTAGAGAATTATAGGAAAAAATCATCATTTACATGGAAGACAGTTAAGAAGGGGTTAAGGTTCAATATGCCTTAAGAAGACAACAGAACAATCAACACACAAAAAACACTCACAGTATAATTCAAGAAAATTCTTCTAAAATAAAACAATTGAATCTATAGATTTGAACAGGCACACCATCTTCCAGATAGAACCAACAAGGATTAATCACCACTAGAACATGCCCTAATAAAGTTACTGGACTTCAAAGATATGATCTTACAGACAGAAAATCAAATCACCTCAAGGGGAAGAGACAGAAATCAGGATGCTTCATACTTCTCGAAAGCAGTATTCAATACCAAAGAAATTCACTGTCTTCAAAATTCTAAGGGATACTATGATCCAAGAATTTTACTTCCAGCCAAAGTATAGTGCAAGCATGAAGGCAACATGGAGATGATTTAAAACATACAAATACCTACAGAACATAATTCCTAAGAATCTTTCTTGAAAAAACTACTACTAAAAATAGCCTCTGTCAATTGAAAGACAAATGGAGAACGAAAATAATTAAGTGTCTAATTCAATAAGTTAGAAAAAGAACAACATAGGATTCTTAAGAACAAAGGCAATGAGATACTCATAAAGATAAAAACAACAATTAAAGAATTAGAAGGAGAACTATAGACCAAATAAACATATCCTAGAGAATATTCTTAATGAAAAATATAAAAGTAAAGATTTAGGAAAGCTAGTCAAACAATATAAATAAAAAAGGAAGATTCACATATATCAGTGTGAAAAATGAGTATGGAGAAATAAGCATAGATACTTAGGAAATTAAATCGTAAGAGAATATATTGTTCAGCTTTATGCAAATATATGTAATACATAACTAGGGAAATAGAAATTATTAAAACTGACCCCAGAAAAGGAAGGGAATATAAACAGATTAATTTTTAGAAAATTTTATGAGTGAGTTCTATCAAATCTCTATTATTTAAATGGTTCTAGACTATTAAAACAAACATTTTCAAAATCTTTTTGTCAATTCAGTTTAACACTGAGACAGTCCAATCCCTAAACATTGTCAATAAAATATCGGCCAATGGACTCTAGCACATTAATCAAATATACCATGATTAAGTAAAACTCACACCCCAAATGCAAAGATGGCTCAAAATTAAGATGATTACTGTAATACAACTTAAACATATATCAAAAAAGAAATACCATATGAACAATCCTGTACATGCTGAAAAGGCATCTAAAAAAATCTATCCCTATAGGTAATAGATGAGTAGTTTCTTAGCATACAAAATATACATATATCATTTCAAAGGCTAGAAACCATATAGTGAAACACTGAGTCCCATTAAAATCAGAAACAAAACTAGAATGCACATTACCAGTATTATTTAACTTTGGCCAATACTAGCCAATGTCATTAGAGAAGGGAAAAAATATATATATATATATACAATCATAAAGGAAAAGGAAGAAAACGTTACTATTTGCAGATGAGATGATTCTATGGCAGAAAATCCAGGAAAATCAACTTAAAAAAATCACTGTTACCAAGAGTAAGATATTTTAATAAGGTGGCTGAGAACAAAATTAAAACACAATTAATAGTTCTCCAATATCTAGAAAATATAACAAAAATATCTAACTTATAAAAACAAGAAACCTAAAGTACCTAAGAGTAAGTCTAAGAAATGTGTAAGATTCACATGATGGAAGTGTAGAAACACTATGAAAGGTTATTTTAAAAGATTTTAATAAATAGACATATTCTTAGATAAAGAGATGATGAAATATGATGGCAATCCTTTATGAATAAATAGTCAATCGAACTTTCTCAAGAAAAATACCAACACCGTTCCTTTGGGAATAAAGCAAGGAAAGAGTAATAAAGGAGGACTAGCTGTACCAGATACTAAAAGGCATTATAAACATTATAGTGATTAAAAGTTTGATATTTCCACGTTCAGCCTGGCATCCTCTTGTGACTCTCCCTCTGCGCCTCCCTCAACTCATGCCCTTGCTCTCTCTAAAATAAAAAAATAAAAATCTTTAAAAAAAGTAAAGGGGGGTGGTGAGCCTGGGTGGCTCAGTCAGTTGAACATCTGACTCTTGGTTTTGGGCTTGGGTCGTGATCTTGGGGTCATGGATTGAGCCCTGAGTTGGCTCTGTGCTCAGTGCGGGGTCTGCCTGTCTCCCTCTCCTCCCCCAGCTCTCACACACTCTCTCTCTAAAAGAAATAAATGAAATCTTAACAAAAAAACCCCCAACACCTTTGGTATCAGCACATATAGAAAGATCTATAGAAAAATAATGCATCTCCCAGAAATAGATGCAAATAAATATTGGGATTAGTTCCTGATAAAATTTGGCATTTCAAACTAGTGGGGTAAAATGATATATTTAATAAATAGGACAAGAGGGCAGCCATCTGGAAAATATGAAATTGGATTCTCTCTTTCACTTACACCAAATTAAATTCTAGGTAGATTAAACATTTAAAAGAGAAAAATAAACATAAAGGTAAAAGGAATGAAACACTTGATTTTATAAAAATTTTGACTTTATGACACAAATTTCCAATTATATTTTTCATTTCCAAATACTCATTTAGTTTCTTTTATCAGACCTTCTTGATCGCTTGAAAAAATATTCTTTCTCCTTCTTCAAATGAATTGTGTTGAACCTCTTCTTTCAATACACTTATTTTGTAATCTGTGTCTAATAATTCCAATGTGCAAAGGGTTTGACTCATTCTGTTGTTTTTCCCTGCTGCTTACAGCGGCTTGTTTCTTGTTCTGTTTCCTTTTAAATTTTGGATTGTGATATCATATTCCTTGAACTTTCCTGAGAGAATTCTGCAGAGACTTACATTCACTTCTGCAGATGCCAAGGGGCACAGTAATTTTAAACAATAGTCTTGGCTTGAGATTTTGAGTATCCCTCCAGTCATAAGAAGCAGTTCTATTATTTCTGATAGTTTGTATATTTCTTCCTTTTTTTTTAGTTCTAAGTATTTTCTAATTTTCACTTTGATTTCTTCTTTAATTGGTGTATTATCTAGAAGTATTCTCAAACTTCCAAACATTGGTTAATTGTTTTTTGCTATCTCAGCTACCTCTGCCAGCATGCTCAAGTGAGTCTTTATCACCACTGCCTAATTCAGGCCTTGGTCACTTTTTCTTGTGCTAGAATAACCACTATGCGTGATCTACAGCACCAATACTGTCTCTACACCTAGGGGAGAATGCTCTTTACTCTTTGTGTATTTTTTAAAAAACTGTATGTAGAGGTCGGTCTAATCCTGATCTTACAAAATTACTCCAGAGGAAAATCCACGGACAGAATTTAGCAAGGATATCAGGGATGAATTCAATCACCTGGTTTCACCTGAAACAATAGAGCCCATTGAATTAGGGCAGTCAAACATGCTTCCTGTGAGGACACATAATTGATCTGTTTAATTTCTGAAAGGTCATCTGCCCTGGGAACGGGAAGGGGGATTCTGCATTCCCTTCCACGGTTTGTAACCTCATCCCTGACAGCTGCAGGGACACGTGCATGGAGAAGAATCTCTCCTTCTCTTCCTTTCCCCCTCCTCCCTGGCATTCACACATAACTGTGTGGCAATTTACTTTTATCACCATGTCCTGCAATGAGCTTTACTTGCTAGGCATCATGTTCTCCACAGAGGCTTGCCATGGGAAAAGTCTCTCCTTCTGAGCCCCTTCAAATCAGCAGACCAGGCATTTTTCCCACTTGGGTTCATCCTCAGTTTGATATCAGTTCATCAACAAGTCCTAATGAATGTACTTACCCATGTTCCTAGTCACATTGACTTAGACATTCCTAGTTTCAGAAGGCAAAATACAAGACAACAGAGCTAGAATCAAGCCAAACCCAGGCTCCCATGAACTTATATCTTAATTGCTGCAACTGCTTCCTAACTTACCTTCTGGATTTCTCTACCCCTCGAACCTCCCACAATAGCATATTGTCTGCCAGGGCAACTGTCCTCAAATATTGCTGCATATGTTTCAATGTTCACCAGTCCCTTTCCCCACTCAAAATCTTCAATGGATCCTCTTTGCTTAGACAATAAGGTACAAATGAAGAGAGCCAGGAATGGTGGATAAAAAGGTTAACATAACTAACTCTGTAAGATAAAGTTTCTTGCTTTCCTCTCTTTTATCAGGTTCTTTAATAAACATAAAATTATATAGTCATCACCATACCAATGTATTATTGTTGGGTTTGTAACATATATAGAGTAACAATAATAAGAACAAAAAAGGGGGGAGGGAATAAAGTTGTCTAGGGCTAATGCATCTGTATCTCCCTGGGAATGTTACTGTAAATGTGAGGTAGGTTGATACCTACAATCTTATCTGGTAAGCCTAGAGAAACACTAAGAAAATAATTCAGACAAAGACATCACAAGTAAAGAAAACAGATCAACATCTGTTATGAATACAGATGCAAAAATCTTCAACGATAAACGAGCAAACCAAAACCAGTAATATATAGAAAGGTTAATTCACTGCATAAGTTTGCTAGAGCTTTCATAACAAAGTATCACAACATGGGTGGTTTAAACAACAAAAATTTATTATCTCACAATTTTGGAGGCTAGAAGCCTGAGATCAACGTATTGGCAGGGTTGGTTCCTTCTGAGGGTGCCAGAGTAGTCTGTTCTAAGCCTCTCCTACATTCTGGTAGTTCTTTGGTTTATAGTAGTGTAACTCCAATCTTCACGTGACATTCTCCTTGTGTGCATGTCTGTGTCTAAATTTCTTCTTTTTATAAGGACATGAGTCAATTAGATGAGGGGCCCATCTCAATTGAGAATGACCTAATCTTAACTACTTACATCCTCAAGAACCCTATTTGCAAATAAGGTCACATACGGAGGTACCTGGGGTTAGGACTTCAACATATGAATTTTGGGAGGACACAATCAACCTATAACATAAAACCATTACCAAAAGGAATTTACCCCAAGAATGCAAGATTGGCTTAATATTCAAAAATTAATTAATGTAATATACCACATTAATAGAATAAAGGACAAAACCCACACAATCATCTTAATAGATTCAGAGAAAGAGTTTGAAAAAATTCAATATCCCTACTTGATGAAAACTGTAAAAAAGTAGGAATAGAAGGGAACTTCCTCAATCTGATAAAGGTCACATATAGAAAATACAAAGTTCAATCATACTTTTTTAAAAAAAGACTTTATTTTTTTATTTGAGAGAGAGAGTGGGGGAGGAGCAGAGGGAGAGGGACAAGCAGACTTTGCACTGAGCACAGAATCTGATGCAGAGCTTGATTCCATGACTCTGAGATCATGACCTGAGCCAAAATCAAGAGTTGGGACACTTAAATAACTGAGCTCAGGTGCTCCCTAAATCATACTCAATAATGGAAGACTAAACACTTATTCCTTAAGAGCAGGAATAAGACAAAAATGTCCATTCTCACCACTTCCATTCAATAACATACTGGAGGTTCTAGTCTGAAAAATTAGGCAAGGAAATTTGAGAAAAGAAATTCACAGATGGCATGATCTTATATTTTAAAAATTCTAAGGAATCCACTAAAAAACTATTAAAAGTAATAAGTGAGTTCCCTAAGTTTACAAGATACAAATCAGTAAAAAATAATTGTATTTTTATACATTGCAGCAAATATTCAAAAAATGGATATAAGAATTCCATTTACAACTGCATCAAAAAGAATAAAATACATAGGAATAAACCCAATAAAAGAAGTATAAAACTTACACTTTGAAAACAGCAAAAAATTGTTAAAAGAAATTAAAGATCTAAATAAGTGGAAAGACATCCCGTATTCATGGACTGGAAGACTTAATATTGTTAAGATGACAACTCCCCCAAGTTGATCTACAGATTCAATGCAATCTCTATCAAAATCTTAGCTGGATTCTTTTCAGAAATTGGCAAGCCGATTCTAAAATCCATACACCAATGCAAGATATCCAGAAAAGCCAAAACAGTCTTGAAAATGAATAGAGTTGGAAGACTCACATGACATAATTCAAAATTATTACAAAACTATAGTATTCAAGACTGTATAGTACTGGCATAAGTACAGCTAGGAAGACCAAATGAATAGAATTTACCTATATGTCTATAGTATAGCATCCATATGTCTATGGTCAATTGATTACTGACAAAAGGAGCAAGATAATTAAATGAGGAAAGAATAGTCTTTTCAACAAATAATGCTAGGATGGATACCTCATTTTATATACAAATTTTATATACAAATTAACTCAAAGTGGATCAAAGATCTACATATCAGAGCTAAAATTATTAAGCTATTAGAAGAAAACATAAGTGTAAATCTTCATGACTTTGAATTAGGCAATTATCTCTCTCTCTTTTTTTTTTAAAAAGATTTTATTTATTTATTTGACAGAGAGAGATCACAAGTAGGCAGAGAGGCAGGCAGAGAGAGAGGAGGAAGCAGACTCCCTGCTGAGCAGAGAGCCCAATGTGGGGCTCGATCCCAGGACCCTGAGATCATGACCTGAGTCGAAGGCAGAGGCTTTAACCCACTGAGCCACCCAGGCTCCCCTAGGCAATTGTTTCTTAAATATGACACCAAAAGCACAAGAAACAAAAGAAAAAATTTCGACATCATATCAAAAATTTTGTTTTTCAGAGGAACTATGAAAATGTGAAAATAAAACCCTACAGAATGGAAGAAAGTTTTTATAAATCTTCTATCTGATAAGGAGCTTACATCAAGAATATATAAAGAACTCCTAAAATGTAGAAAAATAATCTAATTAAAAAGTGGTCAGAATGCTTGAATAGACATTTCTCCAAAGAAGATAAATGTCAATAAACACATTAAAAAAGATGCTCAATGTTATTATCCATGAAGGAAATGCAAACTAAAACTACACTGTGAAACCATTTCACACCCACTAAGATGCTACAATAAAAAATACTGATGAACAAGTGGTGATGAGGATATAGAACTCTGTGAAAATCATTGCCTTGTACCCTTTAAATGGTGAATAATATCTCAATAAAGCTGTTAGCAAAATCCAAACCCAGACAAGACCAAGGTAAAGTTTCTGAAGGCAAATTTGTGATTGCAGACTATTTTCTTTGGTCCTGGCTCTATTCACTGGGGCCAACACACTGTATTAGTGAAGAGTTGGCCAAAGCCCAAAGGAACTCTCTTCATCTGTGCTTTGCCTTGAGCAATTTATTTTTAAATAACCCTTTGTCAAATTAGACATACACAGTCTGGTTTTGCATATCCTCTCCTAGGGTTTTTGATGTTTTTATCTTGGGGACGGGGTGGGACATGGAGGGTATGTTTTCCTCTTTGAAAGATGTGATAGGTTAAGGGCCAATTAATTGTCAGTTTTAGTTTTCTTGGCCCCTGACACATGTCCACTTTCAACTCCAACAGCTTCCAGTATCAATCATACAGGAGCCAAACTCTCCATGAGGCACAGAGATCTCACTGCTCTGAATTTCTAATTTGCTTTCTTTAATAGTAGTGCAGTCTCTGGTTAGTGTTCTTAGAAGTGTAGGTGGGAGGGAAGGAATCTAAGGGAACCTTGTAAATGATGAAGAAATAGGAGTTTTTTTTCAGTACCTGGGTTACCCAGTGCTGCTATAAATTATGAGGCCAGGGGTGGGTAGGTGCTGGGGCTGGTTTCCTTGAAAGCTGGTTAGGGATAACCGGGGTGGGGGGGTGGGGGGTTGGGGGGGATAGGGAGGGAATTGTGGGCATTCATGAGCTAGTGGATCATGTAAAGAAAGTTAGTTTGGAAGTACTTCAATTCTAATGCTCCAGAGGCTATACTCGTCTACAAGGCTCCCAGATTTACTCAGCCTCACTGGGTGACCCCTACCCTCATCCTCAGCCACTGGCTCCATAGGAAGGCTGGCTGCTACTGGAGTTACTGTTGCTTGGTGGAGAAGTAGGGATAAAGACAAGAATCCAGTGTGGCTTCTATCACACCTGTTGCAGCGGGACAGGTAGCTCCAACACAAAGGTCTGACCCAACCGCATCTACTTCCTTAGTAATTGTCCACAGATGGTAACCTTGAAGCACGGGGGACTCAATGCCTGGTAGAATGAACTTTGACCAATGAGAAAGAGGAGATGGGAAGGAGAGAGCAGATAAACTCCTCCTCTTTCCTATCTTCCTTCTACCCTTCCACCATCTGAGCCACCCTCATTCCATATAGCTTCTCCAAAGACAACCTGGTCACTAAGAAGCTGGCAGTGTTTTCTTATGAGGCTGTATACACCATCATCTTTTGTTTTCCCACTACCTGGACTCACTGCCCCCTTTCCCTTGTTCTTCTTGACCTGGGACTGTAAACCCCAGTAAGGCATGAGTACATAAGTTTTTTCTCATGCTGTTTTCTAAAGACTCTGAGCTAATGCAGAGACCAAGGCCAAACACTATATCTGGAAAAATCAAGGTAAGTATTGGACAGCTGAGGTCTGGTGAGGATGGAGTCATAATAATCTGAGGAGGTAAGGAATGAATAAAAGGGGGTGAGGTCTCAATATCATGGAAAGTGGTGGGAATGCAAGGTTGTTGTCTTTGTGGAGTTTCCAATCTGTTGAGGAAGATCTTAGTTAAATGCTGTTATCACATACATAAATGTATAGTCATAAACTACGTGTAGGGAGTGAAGGAAAATTACAGGGTGCAAGGAGAGCCTACAAAAGGGGACATGATTTGGTCTGGGAGTTCAGTAAGTCTTTTCTGAGAAAATACCATCTGGGGTGACATCCAAAGGGGTGCGATGAGAGAAAAGGGAGGTTGTTCTGAGCAAAATGAGTGGCTCTGTGGTGAGAGGAAACATGCTCAGTTGCGGGGGAGGGGGGGACGGGCAGAAAGGACTTCTCCGTAGAGAAGGTGCCTCCTAGCCTCGGTTTTCATACTTGTAAAAAATATCTCAACCCATTGTATTTTACATCTTAACCTAGTACCAACACAAACACAAACACCGATGTGTGTGGAACTGGAACAATGAGCCATGGTGTTCATCAGAGACCTGTCTGCAATGATTTACATACAGGTGAAGAAACGTATCAAGGTAGATATGTAGGCACTAACATGTAAAGATGTACATGCTATATTTTAAAGAGAATAGGTACAATATATATAATCTTATCCCAATTTGTTAAAAATATTTAAACATGAAGAAGTGTACGTATAGAAAAAGGTTTGAGAAGGAATAGAAACTATAAAAGGTGGCTACTTCTCAAATTATGGGGGATTTTGTTTTCCAACTTTGATACTTCATTATTTGCGCTTTTTACAATACTTGTATTAGTTTTTCAATTGGGAAAAATAATGAAAATAAAGTTAAAAGAAAATACCTTCAGATGTTCCTTAAGGGTGCCACTACAGGTAAAGTGAGGTTATTGGTTTACTAGAAATTCAGTGCTTTGGGTTACCCAAGCGGCAAATTATACCAAATCTAACTCAACTGGCATATTGAGTTTTAGCTTCATGAAATCTTAACCTTGTGAAGCAAAGAACTTGAACAAACCTTAGGTTCGACTTTCACTGGTGCCACTTTCTTCTTCAATGCCAAGAGACTCAAACCTGGGAAACAGGTGGGCAAATGTTAAGTGATCAAAGAACCTCCACTGGGACCAGGGCAAGACATCCAAAGGAGGGTTGCTCCCTTGCGGAAAACCTCCCAGTAACTATGGGCCTGGCTATAAGGAGGTGGAAAATTCCTCAGAAGTGAGAAGCTTTTAGTAGCAGGCTTTTCATCCATCTGCTACTTGACTGCTTTTACAAATTTCTACAACAAATCTGGAGACTTACATTTGGCCTCATTACTTAGATAAAACAAGACTCTCAAAACTTGAGACAAAACAACACTGGGCTACTCCTCTATTCTCCCTCCGTCACCCCATCTCTCCCTTCAACACTGCATCTTTAACTTCAGATTCTTCTGCTAGGATTGACCTGTCATATGAGAGGGGTTAGAGAGCTGTGACGAATTCTCTGGTATCTGAGAGGTTTCCCTGTAGTATTTAGATTATTAATTTATTTCCGTTCTTCTTGGCCTAGACTTTTTTCCTTAAAAATATTGGGGAGGGGGGTGGTATTATAATCCTTATTTAGATTCTTGATATGAGCCAAGAGACTAGCAAATCTTTTCTGGGGGAAAGATTTAATTACTAAAAAGGTAATTTTTGATGCTGACAGGACCAAAGTCTGCTTATCCTACTCTTCCTCTAAATAATAAACCCAGTCTCCACTCACAGAATCATCTTCACCATATAAAATGAGTGAGTGGGAAGAAATCTATATCTTTCTTCCTGTGGAACAGACTGCTCTGGCAATAAGCCCAGTCATTCTGAAGTTCTCCATGATCTGTTATTTAAATCCAACTCATTATGACTGATTTCAGGCAGGAAGCCAAAATGAAAAGACTGACTGACTACGTCTTTTTGTTTTTTCCGTTCTGTCCCTTCTTTTCTGTCTCCAATTTTAACACAAGTGCTAACTCTGAGGCCAGGGTCAGATGTATAGACACCTCAACATGAGCACTCCATTAATACAAAACCAGGTATTCCAAAGGGTCCCGCGGCTTCAAGTGATTTGGGAAGATACCATATTCTGAAGTAGACAGCAGCCAGGTTTAACTCCAAAATGCCCATGAGATTTAACTTAAAATATTCTGTGTTATAGCTTAAATTCCAACTCCCTGTGGCTGCAGACATCCTCAGAAGAGATCATATTCATCTTTTGTCCCCAGCACCTGGCACAGGGTCTCATGCTGGGCGTCCAAAAAATGTCTTCTGAGTGGAACTTTGAGAGCTACAGGCCCATTTTTCCATTTTTTCTTACATTCTGCAACCATGGCTGTTCAATCACTTTGTAAAGCTCTTCTATGTTTGCTTGCAGTTTCTTAAACATTCTACTTACGTTTAAATGCATCTGGAATGTATTTTTGTGTGTAGCATGGTAATATGATTTTGCCCCACTATGAAATGCCACTTTTAATGTACATTAAACCCCCACTGATTTTGAATTCTGTTTATTCCTCCCTTCTGTTTGTCTCTTCCTGTATTAGTACCATACTGTTTAGATTACAGCAGCTCTTGACTATACTTTAATATCTGGAAGGACAAATTCCCTCATACTTACTATTCCCTCATATTATTCTTTTAAGGTATGTTTTGAACTTTTTTCACATAATCCTTCCAAATAAGTTTAATTTTTAACTTGTGCAAATAAACATACAAACAAAAGCAAAGCTGATTAGAATGATTAGAACTATGTCCAAAGTAGACATATAATAATTTTTGGAAGACTGATCTTTCTATAATACCATGTCTTCCTATCCAGGAACATGGCATACTTTGATGTTTTCTGCTTTTATTTTATATTCAATAGTAGAGTTTACTTCTATTATAAATAACAGAACTTTCTTCATATTGATCCTATTGATCTTATACATTGTTTGTTAATTATTTCTAGATATTTTGTCGTGTGTTGTTATAATAAATGGGAACTGTTTATTCCATCACACTGTCTAAAATGATTAAGGAAAACTGGATTTGGGGAACATTCTATATTCAGCCATTTTTGTTGAACTCTTTTATATTTATCCATCCAACCAACATTTGTTGAGTACCCATCACAGGCTAGATATTTTTCTATGAACAGGGGCTTTAGTAAGGCACCACACAAATGCAAAGTAGGGAATACACTTTACTGTAAACCTCCCTCTGCCCCCTCAACAGCTTCAATGAGTAAAGCTTTTGTTTTTCTCACCTAATGTGAAGTCCAGAGTAGGCAATTCAGGGCTGTTCTGTGACTCTACAATGCCAAGATGGGTTCAGGAACTTTCTATCTTTCTGTCCAGCAGTCACTATTGAGTGTTTGTCACTGTCTGACCTCCAGCACCTCCAGCATTCTGTCCGAATTCTGAGCAGGAAGGAGGGCAAGGGCAAAGGATAAAAAAAAGCGTGATAGTTGGGCCTGATGTCCATACTGTTTCTAGCCTTTCTAGAATCCCGTCCCCTGACTTTTACCTACACTCACTGGCCAGGACTATATCACATGGCCATATCCATGTCCATTAGTCATATTATGCTCCCCTCAGATCAGGAAGGAGGGGAGAATTCTGAATAAGCACCTAGGTAGGCCTGCCACAAGACAGATTCCTTCCCTTCGGGAGATGTTCAAAGAATTTATACACTTTGGTAATCTTATTCAGCCTTGTGGCTGTGGGTAGTTTTATGCTGCTGACTACCAACACTTCCAGCTCAGCCCTCTCCCCGGAACTTTAGGATGAAAGAGCCTATTTGGCATCTCCACTTAGATGTCTAACGAGGATCTCAAATTTAACTGGTCCTCAATCAAGTCCTTCACCAAAACTGTCCAAGACAGTCTTCTCCATCTCAATAGATAACAATTTCATCCTTTTGGTTGCTTAGGCCCAAAATCATCCTAGACTCCTGTCTGTCTCACATCTTCTATCCAAAACACAGGAAATCCTGTTTGGCTCTGCCTTCATCTTCCAAATACATCCAGCATCCCACCACATCTCATCCATGTCTACCAGTAACATTCTTGTCCAAGCCACCGTTATTTTATGCCTGCGTTATTGAGACAGCCTCCTAAAATCATTACTCACATAATCCTTCCTGAAGGTTCAGTTCCTTGTCTTTTTCTTTTCTGATGATCTTATCCTGGTCCCCTAGCTCTGCTACTTATTCCCGTGATCATTTCCTACCCTTTGTAATTCCCAAGCACTGGACCTCAAAACCCATCGTTTCAGAGTTAAGCATCCCACTGCTGACAGCCCCTCTTTCACCCATTGTGTCCTTTCCTTTTCCTTTCTTCTCACACCTCCAACTCCCTTTACTCCAGATCTTCAGGCTCCTATGATGACCTTCCTTTTCATTTCAATGAGAAAAATAGAAGCGGCCCAAGGAGACCCTCAATGAGCTCCCATCACCACATCCTCCTACTTACATCTGGGCCCATATAATCTTTTCCTGTTAATACAGACAAGATTAACATAAGATTAATACAAGATTGTACTTCTATCTCAGACCAGCCACTGGGCACTAGATTCCACCCATTCTCATCCACTCAAGGATATCTTTCCAGCGATTCTTCCCTGTTTCCTGTCTCAAATTTTCCAGTTTTACTAGCTCATTTCTACTTGTACATACTGTTATTTCTTCTTAAAAAATACAAGAACTCTCTCTGGACTCCATTCTCCCTTTCAAACCACTGTACTATTTCTCTTATTGCTTAACAGCCAATGCTCCTGAACAAGTTGTCTATATTCGCTATCCCCAATTTAACTCCTCCCACTCTCTTTTAAACCCACTCCAATCAGGCCCTCGCCCCCAACCATTCATCAGAAACAACTCTTTTAAGGTCAACAAAATATCTGTCCTAGTTAACTTCTGGTTATCTTTCACATTTCAGGCAAACCCCACTGAAATACTTTCCAACATTTCTGACTAGGTAAACCTATCCATTACAAGCTGTCACCATTATATTGCTTATCCTGCTTGTAATTTTATGTTTGTATATGATCTCTTGGTTAATGTTTCTTTTTTCCTCAACAAACTCGAAGTTCCAGAAGGGTAGGAATGATGTCTATTTTTCTATCATAATTGTATGGTCAGTGTCCAGTACCATGGCTGGCACTCAGGAGGCCACCAATAAACTCTAGGGGAATGAATGCTTTATTACCATCATCCCCATTTTAAACTTAGGAAAAGGAGGCCCAGAGAAGTAAAGACTATTAGATCAAAAGCACATTATGGATTATCGGTAGGATAGGGACTGGGATTAATAGAACATACTGACCACCAAGCGCCATGCTACATTCTAGGGGTACAAGACGAATGAGATATGCCCCACTCTTCCCAGGCTAGGCCTTATAGAGCTCCCACCATGTTTGGACTAGACAGGACAAACCATGCAACCTAGTGCAGTATCAAGTTCTCCTTGTGTCTACAAGGGCTGAGCTACCAGGTCAACGAAGCTGCTTCCCCTGCTCTGGTTCTGGTATTCAAAGTGGCCAAGGAGAAAGCCTCTTCCCAAAGAACATTTGTTTGACTATATATGGTGACAGATGTTAACTAGATTTATTATGGTAATTATTTTGAAATACATAAAAATATCGAATCTTGTATACCTGAAACTAATATAAAGTTATATACCAATTATGCCTCAATTAAAAAAAAAACATTTGTTTGAAATGACATTGCAGGATTCAGAATAAGACTCTGGGTGCATATTGCTCATCATTGATCTACAAATTATGAATCAGGTAGAACACTGGAAGGAGTAGAAAGGTAAACTTAAAAGTTACAACATTAAGATCCACTGTCACTTGAAGACCACTAAGAGAGAAAAGCATTTCAGAAATGAAACTGTCGGGGAAACAAGCCTTGAGTTACACAACTTTTAAGGGAGCTACTGCATTAAAAACATCTAGACTGAATATTTTGAGATTAGCAAACTAGCAGGCAGAACCGTCAATAAACCCAGTCCAATTTGCCACTCTGTAAGGGACTATACTACTAAGACGATCATATGATTTATTATGAACAATGGGGCAGTTTGGGAATAAAAAGTACTATACCAGGACAATGAGTGTTTACAACGAGTGTCCCAGGCAAAAAGCAAGACCAGTCACCCTCTTTAGTAAGCCTCCTCCACTCATTACACATGGAGAAAACCAGGTACTCATTCAGTCATGCAAATGACTCCATTAAGCAAATTAGCCAGAGCAGCCCAAATGGACAAGACCCCAGTCCAGTGTGGGCTCTATTTAAATAATTTTGACCCTGAATGGTCATGCTAATACTTACCATCTTCACTGAATAAAAATAGAGTTAAGAGTCCCTTGCTTTATCTACTTGTTTTTCTTGTCCCTTCAGACCTGATCTACAGTCAGTCTTTCAGAAGGCCATTTCTTTCTCCATGTGAGGTGTAGTCCTAACACTTAGGAAAGAAAATACCCTCTGTACTAAGCAAAGTCAAACTGAATGCCATTCTTCAAGTTTCCACAGGCTTCCCTCTTGCCCAAAGGCACAGTTGGCTTATATGAAATTTGCATGAATACATGCCACATCTTTAATCAAGAAGGACTCCTAGGTCATTCACCGAATCAACATAACAAAAACAAGGTCACTATCCACAGAACTTTATTGTAGAGATCAACACATATATATTCCTCGGAAATGTTTTGAGCCATTCACTTGATGGTTACAAACACATCAGTACCCATCCAATTGGCATCTTTTTATTTGCTTGGCAAGGGAAAATCATGAATCAAGTCCAAAAGGCCTGATTAAAAAAATCTGTAAAAAGCGAGGGCTAACCACTGCTTGCCCTACGTCAAGAAACATTGTACAATTCAAATCAAGAAAATACTAGTCCAGCAAGGCAAGCTGGCAAGTAGAAATGAAACGATAATCTGTTATACAAAATGCAAAAGGAGTCAAAGATGAAGTACCAAAAATAAAATTTGGGTCAGAAAATCATTACTAAATAAAACCATATGAGGCTATCTATTAGTTGTTTTCTTTAAGGGGAAAAGAAATTGAGCTGTTAGTTTCCTACTTGTTCAGAAGGAAAAGTAAGGAAAGTGTTTGAAAAATACTTCTGATATTGAGTGAATTCTTTCTCATCTGCTACCTAGAATTCACAAACACCTGACTTATTCGTGCCCATCTCTAGAAATGAGAAAATAAAATCAATGTTTGACCTTCAGTGCGACACTCACAACACCCGAATGAGGTCCAGAGTAATCCTCGATCGGGGGATGTCAATGTTGAGTACTTGGACTTCCACTCTTTCTCCAGGGCCCAGTCCAAGACTCCTTCTCTTCTTTGTTTTAGAAAGTTTTGCTTCTGTTACATTTCGTATGGGAATGAGCCCTGATCTCCCCACTCCTATATCTACAAAAATTCCAAACAGAGTAGCATTCTCGACTTTGCCTGTGAGAACCGTCCCAACCTGCAGGTCTTCCAAGCAGACTATGCTTCTCTTGAAATCAGGTTTATCAAAATCTATAAGAAAAGAGGAGGGAAAAAAAAAGACATTGTAAATAGTAGGTACTATACTTCCTAGACACAGTATACATTGGTAAATATGCCCAGACCACTAGTCAGCATTGAGAGGGAACATAAAAGGAGCTGAAATCCAGGCTTGCCTTCAGAGAAAATGCACCTTAATTGGAGAAGCAGCATTCACCTGGTAGGAACAATACAAGAAAATTTACTCAAACACTTTCTTCTCTTCAAACTCTATCTTGTTAGCATGCAAACATTAGCACTATACATAAGGACTGAGAAGAGTAGAGAGTCTTATTTTCCTCTTTATGAGGAGGTGATGAGAAAATACGGTTGCTCAATGAATACATAAGCCCAAATCATAAACACTGAGAAAGTTAAGACCTTTAAAGACAGAAAATTGGGAGATTTTTTTCTCCCAGTACCTGAATTCTCAAACTGTTTAAAGGTGGTAGAAAGTACATCAACATGTAGTCAAATGTGGATGAAATTAAAATGTTCTCTCTCATTTCCCTCCATGAATTTGGAATTCAGGAATCAACTTCTATCCATTTTGAATACACTTGTCCAATCAAAACTTAATATATTCTTGATTATCTATGGCTCAGAAATCCAGATCAGCCCGTTCCTAATCTTCTTTCCCCTTTTTCAGTTTAATTCATTAAACATTTATTAGCTCCTGGGATGATCTCCTGTGCAGGCACTCCACTGGGTGCTAGAGATACAAAGATGAAGACACACAGATCCCTGCTCTCAAGTTCCTTACAGCCCTCTTTTCTTGTTGTCCCCATTTCTCTGTTCATTAACACCAGCCGCCCCAAAAGTGGGTATAAAGCATACCAAGGAATCATGGCTCTAGTAAAAACAAAACAAAAACAATAACAAAGGTTTTATGAGGGAGAAGGGTAGAACTAACAGTCTAAATGGGGCTTTTGGGTTATCTGTGGATTCCATTTTCCCATGCTCTTCTTGGCCCCCTTTCCTAGGATTACTGAATGTTGATTCTAATAACAAAGAACATTCTATGCTTGGATCTCCTTTTACTAAGGCCTCATTTTCCCTCCACCCATCCCACTTCCTTTTCCTCCACAGCTGTTGGCTTGATCCTGATTACTTGTTAAAGCTATCCTTTACAGTTGTACTAACAACTGGCCACCTCTTGGTTCCCCTCCCCCAGTCCAACTATCCTGAAATCAAGTTTTTTTTTTTTCTAAATTCACCTTTTCCCCATAAAACAAAACAAAACAAAACAACCCCTTTAAACCTCAAATCTCATTTTCCTCATTAAAAAAGGAATATGCAAAAACTGGAATTGATTCTGCACCATTTTCCCTGACACCGAGGTAGTGGATTCCAAAAAGCAAAAAACCTGTTGTAATATTACACTGAGCAAAGACTATGTCAAAGCAAAGTGAAACTAAGTCATTGATCAGGGCTGAGGTAGATGGTCTCTGAGGTCTCATAGGCATTGTTTTTATGCTTGGAAATTCCTTTCTCTTATAGAGGTCCAGCTGCTACAGATTCCCCAAGGGTTCCTGATCAGCTGCTTAGTGTAATTTTGCATGGAAAATCAGAGTCAGGAACTACTTAACATGTTCCTGAAGACAGCCTGGGCCACTGAGAAATCAGGAAATCCTCCATGTACCAGGCGAACTTTGACACTTTGATTGCCAAGGCTACATATGCAGTCGGCTGTCGCTAGGCTGCTTCTGATGAATCCGATTGCAGAAACTAACAGGCAACCAGTGTTAATGAAATAGAATCAATTTTGTCAGAAGACAGGATGAGTACGGGGAAAGAAAGAGGCATCAAGGAAGGAAATACTTTTGAGAAAATGAAGAAAAGAAAAGATGTAACATTTAAGTACTTCCTGTAATGAGGAAACATCCAAAATACTATCTGCCGCTACAAAAATATGACTGTTTGCCTTCCCCCTTAGGGACAGTTTTAGTATTAAAATAAAAGCTTTCAGACAGTGCAATTTTGAAAATTGTGACTTATACTAGGGCAAAGGTCAATTCCAAAGTGTGTTTAAAGATATTTATTTGAAATTTCACTTGTCACAATGATAAACACTACAGTAACTGGTAAGGTTGGTCCACAGCCCAGGTGCATCTGTGTTTCTGCTCACTAAAGGCATGACAAGGTGAGGACCTCTACTTAGCAGTTGGTTGTTTAATTAAACTGTATAATCGGAACGTTGATTTTCGCTCTGAGTCTGCAGTGTAACTGGGATAATGGAGCAATCAACACCAAGACAGAAAAATGATCAAGAAAACTCAGTACAGGAGGCCTGCAGCTAGAGAGAGCATATTTACCAATCTTCTAATGTGGTGTCCCAGGCATAGCAGCCTCATAGCCCACCCCGTTTGAGAACCATGCTCTCCTTAGTATCCTGTTGAACAAGACCCAGGGAATTCACACACAAGGGTATTAGGCCTCTAAACAGAGATGGAACTGTCTACTGAAATATCCACTTCGGATGGATCAGCCTGGAGGCCCTTACTCCTACATTTTTGTCATAGGTCTTATTATATATTTTTTTCAACTTAAAAAAATTAATTTTTGACTAACAGAAAAGTTGAGGGAATAGTAATAATGAGCTTACTGGGTGTTTGTTTGTTTTTTTAAGTTTATTTATTTTTTAGTAATCTCTAGCCCCAGTGTGGGGCTCAAACTCACAACCCAGAGATCAAGAGTTGCACGTTCTTCTGACTAAGCCAGACAGGCACCCCTTACTGGGTGTATTTTTAAACTCCTTTAAACCTTTTCACAAAGAAGCACATCTAACCCACTCAACAGGGCCTAGATCAGAACGAAAAGAACCAAGTCCTAAACATGGTACCCTAAAACTGGTTATGAGACTGAGACAAGTGCAGATTCACTTAAATCTCAGAGCTTCCTATTCAAATTTCCTTAGGAAGTGGGTCACTTAATACCTTAGTTCTTTTTCATTGGGTCATTGCTCTCAGCTATGTCTGTTACACTTCCCTTAACATCTACCTATGCTGAAGGCTGAGAGCTCTTTTAATTAGAAGGAAAACCAACAAAGAGATAGTATCTTATTTGTTCAATGTGTTCACTGACACAGAATCTGGGAACTTGGAAGGCTGCAATTTAGGAAGAAGATTCACTTTTTAGTTTACGAACTGAATGCCTTACCTTGGACTTCTGGCTCCTACAAAATAAGAAAAGCTTACAAAAGGATTATGAAAAATGTGTGCCTCCATGCACATAGCAGCCAATGTGTGATGCATTTAGTTTAGTGTGATGGAAAATAAGCATGGGGACAAGGAGTCGGGAGACCTGGCTTCTTGCTTTGGCTCTGGATACTAACCAACTGCAATGACTTTGAAGAAAGGGCACGATGCTTCAGTTTCTGCGTGTACAGAACGGAGAATAACTTCAGTTTTGCCTATGGCAGATGCTTGTTGTGAGGGCCACAGAAGATAATGTGACCTATGTAAATGAAAGGTACTGTTATTCAGATTTAATTATGTACCTGTTCGAAAGTCAAAGCTTTCAGGCTGGCTGAGACCATCTATGATGACCTGTAAGGTGTGAACTGTTGTTTGCAAACTTTCTGCAATTTTCTCTATTCCTTCCTTTTCAAGGAATGAGTTTATTTTTTGTTCCATTTCAGGCTTTCCAATCTCATGCAGTGTGCCTCTGATGAATGACAAAAACCTGCAGGGACAAAAAACCGCCAGCACTTATTAATAATATTACTTATTTTCCAAACTCCTTATATAGGTCACCCTAAAATTCATTCATCTCAGATGCATATATCATCAATCAACCAATCAATCAGTCTTGATTACAAATCTACTGGGTCTCAGGCCGTAATGAATGACCTGTCTTAGAAAAAAAGGAGGGGACGGAGTTAGGTTCTTGGGCTCTTTTCCAATGAAGCACCTTCTCAAAATCAGCATCAGAAATGCTTTAGAGGGGCGCCTGGGTGGCCCAGTGGGTTAAAGCCTCTGCCTTTGGCTCAGGTCATGATCTCAGGGTCCTGGGATCGAGCCCTGCATTGGGCTCTCTGCTCAGCAGGGAGCCTGCTTCCCCCTCTCTCTGCCTACTTGTGATCTCACTCTGCCAAATAAATAAATAAAATCTTAAAAAAAAAAGAAAAAGAAATGCTTTAGAGTATAATGTTTGTTAGAGTTTAGTGTCAAACATATATTCTAAATAAGGATACCCATGTTTACCTCACGTTTGCTAAATTTGAGTAAGGAATACTTAAATTAGCTATGAGGCAAATAGTGAACTGATGATTTCAAAATCCAGAAAATATCCAGTAAGAACTGCCAGCTTTTGACAAATGAAAATTTGTTATTCATGTGCCATATCACTGCTTTTTACTTTTGAGTACCCATGACGGCAGTTACCTGTGCAAGCATACTGTCAACCTGCTAATTCTTAAATTCCAATGACAGTCAAGCTTCACTGTGGATTAAAATGTATCAAGTACATTAAGTATTCAGAGTCCACAGGAAAAACGGGAGGGGATATCAAAAAGAAAAAGTAAGTTGCTTATAAAATGGAAGGTGTAAGAAGCAAGTAAGACCTCAATTACATAATCTTGAGAGGATTACTGTTTTTATATACCATATAAATTATTGCTGCAATATTTACAAAATAAAAATATTTGCTTTTCTCCATTTCCCTTTGCAATGTTTACCACTTCCCTTGCTTGCTGCCTCTTAATTACTTAGCTTTGGAGTTCAGTAATTTAATTTACTTAAATTAAGAAAAAAAGAAAGGGTTAAGCCATTTCCCTCTTCAATTTCATCTGAATATTGGGCTGTAGCTTACTTTCTTGATAGTTCTTGGCTGGGTATTTTTCGACATCATTAAGTTCCATTTCCTATGATTAATGGCACTTTAAAAATGTCAACACAGTAATCAGACAGATAGTGATACTAATGCCCTCAAATCCTTTCCTCTAAGGATGTCTCTGGCATGCAAGAAGGGAAAAAGGAAACTGTTGGAGGCTTGTCCATCATCAGAACTGGGATATATCCCATTTGGCAGGTTGCTACATTATCACAAAAGGAATGCTTTCATTTCCAGTCTTTTTTTGCGTTGTTGTGTTCAACCAGAAAAGCCTCTTCAGTGATCATGCAGTGCTGGTCTGGCATCTGGTGGAGAAAGCACTCTCATCTCTCATTTAGGGCAACCTTTTGGGTTCAAATGGACAATCTTCCTACATTTCCATCCATATTTTTAGACAAAAACAGATAGATTCTCCAAAATCCCAACTAATTATCTTGAGAATATATTTTGGTTAGTAGTCTAACAAAAGACCAAGGAATTGGTGCTTGGTCTCTCTTTTTGAACATGAGCTTCCATCCAAACTTGTGACCAGTGGGACATACAATGTAAGTGTGTGTGTCCATGGCTTCTGCAGCCCAACGGAGAGGCCTCCAGTGTCTTAGTGCTAAGGGACAAGCAGTAGCACATAAGGGCCCTGGTGACAGGGAACAGCTGCTGAAGCTCTGACTGATGGGACAGATGACACATAACAACTTCTGCGCACAGCCAACTTCTCTGCACAACTTTCTAAATAATGTGTGCCCTGATGAGCAGGCTTCTCTGGTATTTATCCTCTTGGCTTGATCGGTCTGCAACTAGCTATTTTTTTTTTTTTTAAGATTTTATTTATTTATTTGAGATAGAGACAGTGAGAGAGGGAGAAGCAGACTTCCTGTAGAGCTGGGAGCCTGATGTGGGACTCGATCCCAGGACTCCGGGATCATGACCTGAGCCGAAGGCAACTGCCCAACCAACTGAGCCACCCAGGTGCCCCTACAACTAGCTAATTAGTAGAACATCTTTTAAATCCTCAAGATTCTGGCTTACAATCAACTATTAAAATGCCAAAGCACAGTCATGGGCTGTAAATCTATAACCTTGAATGGCATTTTATAATTAATGAAAGTTAACTAAATGGTGGAAAATTCCCAAAGCACTGTATAAGTCTTGGCCTCAATAACAACAACTTGGCTCAAGAGGCTGCTTGGAGTCTTAAGGTTGCGCGCATGTGTGTGTGTGTGTGTGTGTGTGTCTCTCTCTCACACACACACACACACACACACTAACTGCTAACAAAGTCACTTCCATATAAAGAATTCTGTTTATAGTGGTTGCAGATGTAAGAAGAAAATTGGTCTGTTTAACCTGAGTGCCTATTTCATATATCATTTTCATTCTCACATACAGAAGTCTGAGGGCACTGGTAACTGAAATCGATAAAAAAGTACCAAATTGTGCTCCTAGCTAACACTTCATATTGATCAACTCTATTTTTAAATGACTATGGAACAAAGTCAAATGCTATTTTATTTTGAAAACTTTCTTAAAGTTACAGCAGGCTTACAGAAAAAGGAAAATAGCAAAACCAAAAGGGGGAGGTGCTATAAAATGAACTGGGAATAGAATTCAGATTCTCTCCCTTATTGAATTTCAAATATATTCAACTGTAAATGACAGGAAACAATGCTTTACACCTGGTAGTCACTCAAGAAACATGCATTCTTTAAACAGCCTAAGAAAAATTTATTCTGCATTTTCTGAATTTTGGCCCTGGAGTTGAGTGTGATAAGTAAATAAAATGCAAAGTTTCATTTTAGAATTGGGTATGATAAGTAACACTCAATACAAAGTATTTTCTGCCTCGAAAATACATTATAAAAACACACTGCACTTTATGAAGCTTGGAACCCAGTAGTGACAAGTAAGTGCTGGGCATTATGCTAGTGCTTGATAGAGGTGTTCATTCAATCCCAACAAGAATCCTCAAAGCTAGGTGTCCTATCATACAGAAAAGGAAAACTGAGGTTCAGGGAAGTTAAATAATTGGCCCAAGGCCACACAGCTATTTTCACTGACTGGAGTTTCATGCCATACACATTAGGGTGGGTCTGTTTATAATCGCAGTCATGTCAAAATAAGTGATATGTTAGATTACGATATAAAACATAATACTTCTGGTAACATTTCACCAACACAATTTAATGGCAGATTAGTTTTAAACAGGAGACAGCTAATACTGATAAATTCCACAAAGAAATTACTATATAAATGCGTTTATGTAGACAATTCTCTCAAAAGTCAATGAGCTGTTAAAGTCATAGCATCATTTTCTCCACTGTCTCTGCAGGGCTTTTTCAGTTTGCTAAGGACTGCGGCCTGAGCTGCTGTTTTTATTTAATATGTAATTTCATCCATCTTACTTAAAGTAAGAAAGTAGCATAAATGCAACAAATAAGCACATCATGTTCTTTTAGCGCACATCTGCACAAAGTTAAAATACAGACCTTAGAGCAGAGATAATGCCTGTTTTTCAAGCAGAATGCTTATATAACCTAAAATCGCTTATATTTTCTACAGAAACTTGTTACTAATGCAATGCTTTTCCCCTCTGGAGTAAGTCTTTGTAAGATCCTTCCCAAAGAATAAGAAATTCTCAAGATTTGTAAGACTTCAGATATATCCATTCAGTTTGGGAGCCCAGGACTGGGTTCATTACATTAAAGTACCGTGTCACCCCACAGAGCACAGAAGAACCATGGTGATGCAAGTCCATCCCTTTAAGAACAACTTACTATTAGCACGTGCTTGGGAACACACAGCAGGAAGAACCTGTAAGGGCAAGGTGCCTATGGCTGTCTACCCATTCTCAACGGTTCCAAGAGAGATTTTCGTACTGGCTTATTTTTATCCATTAGTTTTACTCAGTTGTAATTACACTGATAAACAAAACATTAAATGTAAGAACACAGTCATTTTATAAATAAGTAGGTACAGATAAAGCAGGTCATAATTTGTAATACAGGGAGATGCTCAGTGATCTAAAAAGAGAGCTTGTACTATAACGAGGAAACCCGGCCCGCTTAACTGTGACTGTAGAGTAAATGGTGGGACACAAATGAAAGTTCAGGAATAATCTGTTACCTCCCAAACCACAGATTCAATATAAATTTTTAAATCTACTGGTCTTAGTATTAAAGACTAAATATAAATTCCAACGTGGCATAAAAAGAGACCCGTTTCTCCTTTCACATTACCTATGGGGAGCTGAATTTACACAGGGGAACGCAGAGCAGCACACATTTAGTTCAGCTTAAAGAGAAAGTGCCAGCTTTCCCACATCTGCTGTTTCAGCAGCCCACTCATAGGGGCAGCAGCATGAGTTGCACTTTAATCATCAAAGAATCTTTTCAAACTTCTAACCTCTTTGTGAAACCGAGACACTGAACTGGGCCAAAATCCGTAAAAAATCTTTGCTGGTGCAAAATCTACAAGTACTGGTAAATTCAGGTACAGTGCAAGGACAGTGCATTTATGGAACAACGTACTGGATTGCAGAAGCTGGCAGGTCAGTGAAGGCAATGTTTAAATGGCTTTCCTTAGCATGCAATCAACCACAGAAACAGACAGCAAGGAATTTTTCAAAGAACTTACAGCTAACTGGCTTTTGAAAACTGCAGATAAACTTTTTAAAAATGTGACCCTTTCAGAAAGGATAAAGGGATTGTTCTGAAAGCCCTTAGAGACTTTTATGTGAGAGTTTAGTTTTAAATGGGGTGTAGCTATCCAGGCAGCAGCGGGGGGCATCTTCACCTGAGCGGGCCTGGTATCACGTGGAGGGTCTTTGGAGCACTTCCTGCCTCTAAACACACCCCTGGCATCTAAACACACTCTTGCATTTATAAGTAGCAGAAAAAAAAAAAAATAAACAAAAACAAAAACAAGAGGAACTGAAAAGGAGAAGCTGTCATAGATTAAGAAATGCAGTTTGTCTTCCAAAAGACTTGGCTTATGAGCATCAGACTAGACTGTTACTTGCTTCTAACTTCTGAAGAACTTACTAAAGTTCTTGTTTCCTTCTTTTTCAAAGATCTGGTATGCATGCATAGAAACTGGATACAGCATGCATGCTGTATTAATTGTACATAGGAGAACATACCCTTAGAAAGCTGTTTTATTTTAGCAATTTAGTATAGGGAATTGGCTTTATAAAAAAAAAAATGCCAGTTACAATGTGTTTACATAGTTGCACCACACAAAACATCTAAGATCAGTGAAATAATAACCAGTTCCACAAAGAGTAAGTAGTAGTGATTTTTTTAAAAAAAGATTTATCCATTTATTTGAGAGAGAGAGAGAGAGGATGAGCAGGGGGAGGGGCAGAGTCGGAGAATCCTCAAACAGACCCACTGCTGAATGTGGAGCCTGACACACAGGACTCGATCCCAGGACCCTGAGATCATGATTTGATCTAAAATCAAGGGTCAGTTGCCACCCAGGCACCCTGTAGTATTGATTTTTATGCAGCTTTTCCTATTTCAGAACCACTTACTAGGTTATAGTACACTGTTTGATAATATAATTAAAACTATAATTTAGGGGCGCCTAGGTGGCTCAGTTGTTAAGCGTCTGCCTTTGGCTCAGGTCATGATCCCAGGGTACTGGGATCGAGCCCCGCATCGGGCTCCCTGCTCCTCAGGAGCAGGGAGCCTGCTTCTCCCTCTCTCCCTCCTCCTGCTTGTGTACCCTCTCTCACTATGTCTCTCTCTGTCAAATAAATAAAATCTTAAAAAAAAAACCCAAAAAACTATAATTTAAAAACCCAAATGTATATACATACACATCCAAAAGAGTATGAGTACATAAATATAGGAAAGCATCATGTATTGAAATGATGTGATTATTACCCTAAAAATTTATAAAATCCTGCTTTAGGAACTGCCTTAGAAATAAATTTATAAGCAACAAAGGAAAATTAGTTTTCTTACATTTTCTAAAACAACAACACCCACCTCCAACAAAAAGAACCAGAGGAAACCCAACAACCCTATATACTCAGCTTGATCACCCTCCTTCCATTGAGTCTGGTTGTTTTAAACACACACACACACACACACACACACCCTTAAATGACAAAAATTTGCTAAAAAAATCAAGGCTCTTCCAAGGAGTGTGACAAAATTGAAGCATTCTGAAGCATCTGAAAAAGAATTTAGAAAAGGATACTCAGCTTTCCTCATTAAGCATTCATTTACTGTGGGAGAAGCCTGTGGAAGATGGTTACAGAGCCTGTGCCTTGAATGAGCTTACGGAGTCTAATTTTAAGCAATGACAGTATGTCAGAATAAATATTCTTCCACTTACATCTGTTCTTTTAGAGGTAGGATTTTACATGCAGATAAACGTGCTTTCAAAGTGCTCAATAAAGATGATTTCATTCAATTCTCTCAAAAATTTATGGTGGAGATAGATTTGCAGATGAAGGAATCAAAACTCTGGTAGATTAAGTGATCTGCCCAAAGCCACACAGCTGAGAGGTTGTAGGAAAGGTAAAAGCGGTCACAGATCGCCTCTTCATCAACAACACCCCTTAACCCTTTACTTCAGGGAATATTCAGTGCAGACAGAAGATTTCGATACCAGATAAAATTTGGCACCCAGGACCACTGCCTGGGAACAATTTATTATTATTTTTCAAACCAAATTCAAAAGGAAAAAGTTTGGCTCTTTTTGAGTTACTCGGTAAGAGCTGGACAAAATTAAGTTAGTGGTTTCAAAGGCTGTAGACTCTCTATAGCTCAAAAACACTGTGTTTAGAATTCATATAATTTAATTTACTGGCTGTAAAGCCATAACGTGATTAGTGCTTACGAGTATTCGAAAGAAGAGGGCAAATAAAAAAGTGGTACTCAAAACCACTAGGCTAGATGGTAGAGCTGGAATTAAACAGCTCTGGTGCTCCTGGGGGATAAAGGCTAGGTATAAGAGTAAGGACTATTCTTGGGAAAACAGCCTTCCTAGTGTGAGTTTGGTCCTGTTAAAGAATCCTCCTTTCAAGGAATTTGAAAATGCTTAACATCTGTCATTTCCATAAAACGCCTGGTTGTCCTCTGAATGGGCAGAGCCATTTTTATTCCATTTAGAGAGTATGCAATTGAGGTCGAAGTAATCTGTTTATGGTCACACAGAAAGTCAGAAGACAGGCTAACATTCAAATCCATGTGAGATGGGACAGGAAAGGGAGGAGGGAGATAATGGGACACTAGATCAATACCCTGCTGAGCTTCTGGCTCCAGACTGAGAGACTTGAGCCTGAAGAAGAGGAGAGAAAGAGAGGGCCAATACTCCGGAGATGAGAGAGACTGAAGCAAGCACTGCTGTGTCTGGCTCTGGCAACTCCCGGCCACTCCTCCTGCACTGGGTGCTAATGGGCTGCTCCACATACACGAGAAATCACAGTATTTTCTCTAGTCTCAAGATCCAGTGTTAATGTAATTAACAACGTTCAGTGACCCAAATTATAGCCAATCACATGGTAAAACAAATTCCCTAGGAGACCAAAGTTGTAAACCATACCCCCGTTTCTTTAATGGCTCAGTTTGACAGCTCCTCTGCAATCACAATAAAAATAACAGCAATAAGGGGGCACCTGGCTGGCTCAGTTGGAAAGGCATGCAACTCTTGATCTCAGGGTCATGGGTTTGAGCCCCATGTTGGGTGTAGAGATTACCTAAATAAATAAATAAATAAATAAATAAATAAATAAACTTAACAATAAGCTAGTAATAATAATTACAGCAACAACAATAGCTTACTTGTCTCAGGTGCTAAGAATTCTGGATATATTAATTCATGTAACCCCACGAGATAGATACTATTATTATCCTCACTTAACAGACAAGGAAACTGAGGTACGGGGAGGTTAAGTCACTTTCCCAGCTCAATCAGGCATGATTTGAACTCAGGCAGCCTGCTACTATACTGCTTCCAGAATGAGCCAGGGGAAAATTAGGCACTACCTTGGATTCTTCAACTTCCTAGTTCCCTCTACCAGCCCCGCCTTGAACTTCATGGTGGCGGGTGGGGTGGGGGGGGGGTTGGAACACCACATATGACATGAGACATGACAGTCAGTTCCTAAGAACCCCACAGCTTAGTCAAGTGGGTAGATTCTCTTTGATCAGTTTTCTCTTTTGTGAAGGCACTTTTGAAAATATGATAAATGCTACTTCCTGGGAATTACAGTATGATTTTTTTGGGCTTTACTAACAAGAAGGAAAAAAATCACCTGTATAATCTGTCCATTTATCATCTTTATAGCTTAGGTTTGGCTTCCCTCTCATGAGGCTGGGCCTCTTCCTGAAAAGGCAGTCTCCGGCTGTCTAATCATAGCTCCATAGGAGCTACAGCGGGGGTAACTGACTGATAAACATGCTAAGACATCACTTATCGAAAGTCAGCAATGACTTTGCCTTAATTTTCATGTCCAAATGCTGTCAACTCTTGTGGGCAGGTCCAGAAAAATGTAAGACCTTTCGAATTTGCAAATAATTTCTTACATCTGTTTACCTAATCTTCACTTATTTTATAGAATTTGTAGTTGGGTTTCTTTTCAGGCAAGCTTCCCGCAAAGAAACATGTTTTTATCATTGCAGTAGTTAGCTGGCATGCAAATGCAGAAGAAAACCGTGGTGAATTTTAGATGTGCGGAGGTGTGCTAGGTATATTCAGCAGGCTAAGTGACTTACCGCTCACAAAAGTTACAAATCACCTCAAGTCACGCTCCTTCTCTGTCGCTCCCAGTCAAAACTATGAATTGCGAATGCCACTGCTCTTCTGCTCCTGTGGTTTTTTTTTTTTTTTTTTTTAAGGGACGATCTAAACTCCCTGCATCACAGCTGCTTATTATCCGAAAGACTTCCTTCCTTGCTGGGCAGAAAGCTAAGTGGGAAGAATGTGACAAAACTTCTGAATGCAATTATGAAAGAAGAGTTCAGAGACGCTAAGTCCTTGAACAGGAAGGGAAAGAAACAGAGGTTAAGATGTGCTTACTCAGTAAAGGTCTGCAGTATAGGGCACTTGTCACCATCTGGCTTGACTTATTGTAGCTCGATGGCAGGTTGCAAGGCGGGACCTCTACAGGGCCTCCCCAAACCCTAGTCCCAACTAATCCTAGGCTATGAGCACGACTGGGATCCATTTATCCATTTATCTCATCCCAGAATCCTGTGTATCTATTGGCTTAATTTTACTTTGTTTTTTTTCTTTTTTTCCCAGCTTTATTGAAACACAGTTGACATATAACATTGTATAAGCTTAAGGCATATAACCAGCTGATTTGATAGACTTATATAACTGCAAAATGACTACCACCATGGCAACTCGTCCATACCTTCGCATAATTACTATTTCTTTTATGTGGTGAGAACATTTGCGATTTACTCACCAACTTTTAAGTACGTAACACAGTATTGTTAGCTATAATCACCATGCTGTACATGAGATCTCCAGAACTTAACTCATAACTGAAAGTTTGTGCCTGCTGACTGACTTTTGTTATTAAAAATATGACACAAGTTTTTAGTAAATTAAGAATAAACATTACTGGGCTTTTGCATAGAAGATTCTCCCTCCCCAAGTAAATATTTTGTCACGTTGATGGCTGTTTCTGCTCTGAAAACATACTTTTTAGTATTGACTGTAAGGGTTGGAAATGGGCACATCAGCAGTAATAAAGGAGACGACAGTGCTAATACTGCACAGTACAGCCAGTGACACGAAGCATTCTTGGTACAGGTTTGCCTAGTCCGTCAGAATGGTGCTGTGTGTCACAGTTCTGTTGTGCAGGCCACTAACCACTTCCAGAAACTAGCCTTCTCGGTGTCTCCCTAATGGCCAAAATGGAAATAACAATTAAATACTAGCTAATGCTTTACCAAAGCGAGTGCTGGAATTTTCAAGTTAAATCAAGAATGTAACAACCTTCAAGCTTAACTATCTGAAGTGAACCAAATTCTCAATGCAGGATATTCTTTGGGAGAATGCCAGGTCTCACTGTGACATGTACAAGCCAGGATTACCTGCAGCACAAAGCACTAGCTCCTACCACATTATTCAAGAGAGAGGAAAAATCACACACTTGACTTTGGCTCTCTTGATCAACCAAAACGGAATGCATAGGCATGGGGGAGTAGCAACCCTTAAACTGGCTGTTTCTGGACTTTATTCTACTCGTAATATAGGGGCAATTTTCCTCATGGCCCATATCACCCCATACAATGAAATCACTCGCACATGAGGACATTGTGACAATTTCTAGATGATAACAGAAAATGTAAGTAATCCTCTTTCATGGTCTATCTCTGTTTTCTAGTCTGTAAAGTCTAGGAAGGCTCTGGACACACATGTTCTGTGAATGCATGGAACTCAATTTGGGGAGGTATGAAAATGCTTTCAATCCACAAGGGATTCTGAAATTACTTATTCAGCTTGTGGGATAGGCAACAGCAGAAAGGATGATCTAGATGTTCTATCAACAGTTTTGTTTATGCAACTGCATTGACCTCAGCCAGTGTAGACTAGAGAAAAAAAATATCTATATTGAAATTAAGCTAGACATTTCATTTTTCGCCAAAATAGGATAAAACTTACAAATAACCGTAACACAGGGTAGTAATTAGTAAGTGGCCTTTGTGGAGCACAGAAGTTGTATAGAGAAAAAAGAACTCATTTCCAGATAGGGGTATCTTTGTAAGATTTCATGCAGGAGGTGACATTTGGGCTAGGTCTTTGGGGAGATTTCAACCAGTAGAAAGAGGAAAAGAGATGTTTAAAGGGTTAGAGACAGGAAAATATAGTTCAGGTAAGGTTTGGGAATAGTTAATAGTCCAATAAAAACAACAAACATTCATTGAGGATCTTCTCATTGCCAGGCACATTAGAAACATCATTTACTTGACCTCACAACAGTCTTTTGAGGCTGGTATATTATTATATACCAATTTTTAAGGTATGCAGAGTCTCCGATGGGTGAAGTAAATTACCTAAAATAACTCAGCTGATAGAACCAATATATGAACCAGATTTATGACACTCCAAATCTTGAGCTCTTAACTAGCTCCAAAGCCTGATCTTTTAACTAGGTCACAATTCAAAAAACTAGTCTGGAGCTGGATTTAAATGTAATCATAATGATCTTTCAGATTAAGGATATCATACCCTTAAAGATAGTATGTTAGCAAAGAAAAGTAACAAGTCGTGTTATGTGTGCTTCCTAAGGACAAAAAAAGAAATGAGTATCGAAATATGCTAGATTTGACTTTTATTCTCTATCATCACATGGCTGAAATCAGACTCTGCCTTTCCTCTGGAGAAAACATTACCTCCTCCATTAAAGGAAACTTTGCCTATTTATTTTATTAAGGGATCTGTAGGAAATGAATTCTTCACATAGAGTGTGTCGACTTTTATGCTGCTCTGCTGCAGATGTATTTCCTGAATATTGCATTAAAAGAATTTCCTTCTGTTGTTTTTCAGAATGAGCGCATGTGCATTTCAAATGAAGCAACTTGATAGTGACTACATTTGGTATCTTCTCATTTTAGGAAAGGAACTGGGTATAGGGCAGGCGTAGCATATTCATGCTAGAGATGTACCCACTGCTGCCAGCAGATATTTTTAAGTAAGAGGGAGTGCAAGGAATAATACAAGGCTTTTAGGAAATGTCAATGAAAAAACATACAGAATCCATATTATAGAAGATTTGAGTGGAACATGGGACTAAGAAATCTACTATTGCTACAGATAGATTTTCCTTCAGTCATCCTTGGAAGCCATTCTGTTCCAAATCTCTTTTACCTGATTACTGCCTACTTCTCTGAAAAATTCAAAGCTCCCCTAAAATCCCTTTCCTTAGATGTCTTCATATCTTTACTGATCCTGCCCCAAACTTCTTTAAGCTAGTCCTCCATCCCTTGATTCTGTTTCTCTCCCCACCCTCACTCCTCACAAGTTGCTATGAAGGACTTTTGACCTTGGCATTCTTTTGGTTTCTCTGAGTCCTACTTGCCACCCTCTAAATGTGGCAGCGGGGGAATGAGGAGTGACAGCTAAATGAACAAGGTCTTTTAGCTTTATAAAATGTTATGAATATCTCTAGTATCTTTCATGTCTCTACTGCTTGCTCCTCTGATTTTGGCCACAGAGGTATTTATTATTGCTTCAGTCTCCCCATTCTCTGTTTCCTACAAGCGAAACGCAGCAACCGCCCTTTATCTTACCTCTTCCTGGACTTCCATCACATGGCTCCTTCTTTTTCCTTCTTTTCACTACCCAAGTTCTCAGAAGAATTATCTGCCTCTCATTCCTACTGCTTGGTTTTCCCGTCTCTTACACATTGGCTTCTATGTCTGCCATTCTTCTGAAATTACTCTCTCAATTAATGACCCCCGAATGTCAACACATCCTTAAACCACTTACCTGTTCTGCCATATTTGACACCATCAAATTACTGACCTTCTTTCATGACTTTTGTTTTCATATTCTATCTTCTCTTCCTCCTCTGGCCCTCTAAATATAGGTATCTTCAAGCGTTTGACCTTAACCACCTTCTCCTCTTGTTCTACATGCTTCCTTGGATGAGTGCATCCACTCACATGACTCCTTACCTCTTGCCTCCCACTGATAAGTCCAATCCTACATATCAACATGTTTAGTCCAGACCTCTCTCCTAAGCTCTAGGTCTGCCTTTCCATTTACTTGCAAGAGATGTTCTCCTGAACATTTTAGCAACTCAAACTTAATATATCTAAAACCAAAACTTGTATCTTCTTTTCTCCCTCCCTTCATAACTCTTTCTTCTCCCATTCATCCTCACCAGCCCTGTACAAAAACAACAAATAAATAAAAAGGCTTGGTCTTCCTCTCTTGTCCCATAATGAAAGGTTAATGGCACTACTGTTTTCCCACTATCTGAAAGCTAGCTAGTATTGAAAGAATTATTCACTCATTCATTCATTAAACATATACCTTCTAAGTGCCTGCTGTATCCCAGGTACTCTTCTGCAACGTTGGAATACATTCAAGATCCCTGCTCTCAGGGAGACCGACAAGATACAACCAGCATAATATAAAGAAGTTATAAAGTATGATAAAGGTGGTAAGTGCCGAGGGGAAAAGAGAAAGAGCAGAGAGAGTAATGGGGATCAGAATTACCAGGCTCACAGGTAAGGGCGTGCAAATTTATCAGGAAAGAGAGAGAGTGAGATAGAGCACGAGAAGGGAGAAGGTCAGAGTGAGAAGCAGACCCCCCATGGAGCCGGGAGCCCGATGTGGGACTCGATCCCGGGACTCCGGGATCATGACCTGAGCCGAAGGCAGTCGCTCAACCAACTGCGCCACCCAGGGGCCCAAGGGCGTGCAAATTTAAGTAGGGTAGGCGGTGTAGACCTTGTTGACAAGGTGACATGCGAGCAGTCTTGGTGAGGTAAAGGAGGTGAAGCAGTTAGCTATGCAAATATCTGGGGGAAAAGTGTTCCAGGAACAGGGATCAGACAGTGTAAAGACCCTAATGTGGGAGCAGGATTGGCATGTTCATGGGATAACAAGGAGGCCAGGATGGCTAGAGCAGAATGAGCAAGGGAGGGAAAAACATCAGATCACATCAAAAGGGCACTGGGAGTTCTTATTGGGATTTGGCCTTAATTCTGAGTGAAACCGGAAGTGCTAGTAGGGTTTTATGCTGAAGAATGACACACTCTGATTTACATGTTAGAAGGCTCTAGTTGTGTGTTGTGCTAAGCACAGACTATCTGGCTGGGCAGTGGTAGAAGTGGAGTGACCTGTCAGAAACTACAGTAGTTGGGATCCAGGCAGAGACGATGGCGACTGAGACCAAGATTAACGCACAAGAGTTCAGGAGAAATGGGTATATTATAAAAGGGTATATTTTAAAATTCTCACCAGGGTATATTTTAAGAGGACAGCCAACACAGTTTGCTAAAGACTGGATGAAAGATGTAAAAGACAGTAACTGGATATCAATGGCAAAAATAACATGAATACTAGAGACACTGGAGGATGAAGTGGAAATTCACTGTTAATGGAGGGAATAGGGGAAAAGAAAAGGTGAAGAACTAAACTTTCGTTACTCCTGTGGTGACTTCTTCCCATCTCATGGCTTTAAGGACCTGCATCAGCACAAGACTCTCAAATTTATATCCTTAGCCCAGTCACTCTTCCAAACTCCAGACTCATGTATCCAACTGCTTACTTGATGTCTCAAACCTAACAGCCTTCAATTCAACTCCAGGTCTCTTCCCCAAACCATGCTCCAAGCATAGTCTTCCTCATCTCAGATGATGGCAGTTCATCTTTTCAGTTTCTCAGTCCAAATGCCTTAAGTCATTCTTGCCCTTACAAGACAACCCCATTGGGAAATGACATCTCTGTCATTTGTGTTTCACAAACGGCACTATTGATTTCTATTATGGTTTTCTGTAATAGTTTTAGCCTACTTTGGTAGATTCCTTGTGAGCACAAAGTGCCTCTATTCATTTTCATATTCTTTAGGCCCTACCACAGTGTTCTGTATATTCTAAGTAATAAATAAAACTACCAATTATAAAATTCATAGAGTAAGAAACAAAACCATAAAGAATATGAAAGAAGTTTGGGAAATACTGAATTGATCTTAGAGATTAGTTAAGAGAAGACTGATTTGCATAAAAACAAAAACAAAAAATAGGTATATTTCATAAAAAATAAACATGCATATTTCAAAAACAAAATAGCATTACAAGGAGATAAAAAAGGTTAACAAATGAGAAAAAATTTCAGCTCACACAACAAAGCACTTTAATAGTTAACAGAGAATCCCTCCATGTAAATAAAACTGATAAAATAAAACTTTAAAAAAGTAATAAAAATAGGGACGCCTGGGTGGCGCAGTTGGTTGGGCAACTGCCTTTGGCTCAGGTCATGATCCCGGCGTCTTGGGATCGAGTCCCGCATCGGGCTCCTTGCTCCGCAGGGAGCCTGCTCCTCTCTCTGCTTCTGCCTGCCTCTCTGCCTGCTTGTGTTCTCTCTCTGTTAAATGAATAAATAATAATCTTTAAAAAAAAAAGTAATAAAAATAGTTTAAAAAAAGGTAGACTTTTTAAAGAACCACTAAATAACCAACTCAGTTTAAAAAATATGACTTCGGGGCGCCTGGGTGGCTCAGTTGGTTGAGCAACTGCCTTCGGCTCAGGTCATGATCCCGGAGTCCCGGGATCGAGTCCCATATCGGACTCCTGGCTCTGCGGGAAGTCTGCTTCTCCCTCTGACTTTCTCCCCTCTCATTCTCAGTCTCTCGCTCTCTAATAAATTTAAAAAAAAATTAAAAAAAATATGACTTCAGGGGCGCCTGGGTGGCTCAGTGGGTTAAAGCCTCTGCCTTCGGCTCAGGTCATGATCTCAGGGTCCTGGGATCGAGCCCCACATCAGGCTCTTTCGGCAGGGAGGCTGCTTCCTCCTCTCTCTCTGCCTGTCTCTCTGCCTACTTATGACCTCTCTGTCAAATAAAGAAATAAAATCTAAAAAAAAAAAAAATATGACTTCAATTTTCTAAAATAGTATGTGAGGGAGAATATGTAAATACAAAAGTAAAAAGACTTAATGGCTTCACATCTTGGTGTATTTCCAGGAGTGACATTATGGTAGGCGAGCGTGAAAACCATTACATTCCTACTGGTTTTCTGATGTAATTAAAAGTGAACTTAACTGCAATCGAACTTACTTTTACAGAACTGAGGTCAGACCAATGATGACCTAATCATAACCTTAACGAGCTTTTCTTCCCCGGGAAGACACTTTTGTAACACTATATGAAAGTACGAGCTACCTATGGTGAGTGATGTCTATGTCTATACTACATATGCTTAAAAGCCAGAAATAACTATCACAGCTCCAAGGTGGATAATGGGGATGGTAAGTTTAATTAGATAATCTACTAATTCTGTTGCCAGATTTAAAGGTTGGGAGTTGAACTTCATGTAGACAGGATTTCCCATGAAATAGTCCATAAGCACCCTCCTTCTGAGAGACAAGGCTGCTCCAAAAGGAAGGCACAGAGAAGGGTGAAGTTATTGGTAGGGCACTTATGCTCCTTATGCAGAAAGTGGCCCATGTAAAAACTGGCAGAAAAGTCCTGCTTAACAGGAGAAATTCAAGATCTCTCAAGCTTGAACACTGCTGGTGGCATTATAAATTAGTATGTTACTTCACAATGTATACCAAGAGCCAAATAAACTCCTAAACCCTTTGGCAGAGTCATTCCACTTCTAACAGTCCACTGTAAGGAACCACTACTAGTACTGCTATTAATAAATTACAGTTCAATCATGTGATGGAATATTACTCAGCTTTTTCAAAAGAGAGATATGCAGAAATAAAAAAATTGTGCCTATACTAGAGAGCAAGTTGAAAAATTTATGAACTATGTTAGAACTATATTATGAGAGCAAACAAAAATGTACACTAAAAAAGACATTGAAAAAAAAGACATTGATTTGCATGTAACAAAATGCTAATTTAGTACCCAAGGAGATGTCAGTTTTTTTTAAGAAGTGTATAAAATCTCTTATATGTGCAGCACATATTCATCTTCTCAAATAACAAACACGAAAAATATAATTACTATAGTAAGAGACTATAAATTTTTTATATTAAAAAAATGAGAACCATGTGCTAAGACTGAGAACAGGACAAGGATGTCCACTCTCACCACTCTTGAATACAGTACTAAAGGTCCTAGACATTGCAATGAGCGAGAAAAAGAAATAAAGAGCATTAAGATTAGAAAAATAAGTAAAGCTTTCATCTATTTGCTGATAACTTAATTGTTTATAGAGGAAAACTTAAAGAATCTACAAACACTTATTAGAACTAGTCAGTGAACTTATTAGCAAGGCTACAGGATACAAGGTTACTATGCAAAATCAATTGTATTTTTATATGTTAGCAACAAATTTAAAAAATTCCATTTATAACAGTGTTGTAAAATATAAAATACATTTAATAAGAGACATGCAAGCCCTGGACAGTGGAAATTTTAAAATACTTCTGAGAGAAATGAAGAACCAAAATAAGTGAAAAGATAGAAGCTCATGGTCAAAGGCTCAATAGATATTATGAAAACATCTGCTGTTCCTACATTCACTTATAGACTCAATCATAACTCCACCTGGTTTTTTGTTTTTTAATGAAAATTAGTAAGCTCATTCTAAAATGTGGGGCGCCTGGGTGGCTCAGTGGGTTAAAGCCTCTGCCTTCGGCTCAGGTCATGATCTCAGGGTCCTGGGATCGAGCCCCGCATCGGGCTCTCTGCTCGGCGGGGAGCCTGCTTCCCCCTCTCTCTCTGCTGGCCTCTCTGCCTACTTGTGCTCTCTCTCTGTCAAATAAATAAATAAAATCTTTAAAAAAAAATAAATAAATGTATAGGAAAATGCAAATCATCTAGAATATTAAAAATCATCTAGCAATATTAAAAAAAAGTTGGAGGACTTACACTATTTGTTTCAAAACTTAGGGTAAAGCTCTAGTAATCAAGACAGTATGAAATTGATAAACAGATGAAACAAAAAGAGCCAGAAATGGACCTACACTTACACAGTCACTAGATTTTCAACAGTCGTCAGAGCAACAGATGGTAAAAAAAAAAAAGGTGTGTTGCTGTTTTTTTAACATGGTGCCAAAATAAGTAAATGTTTTTAATGGAAAAAGAAAATGAACTTTGACCCCCTACTTAGATGCATACATGAAATGTAGCCTCAGATGTAACACAGACCTAAATGTCAAAGCTGATAGCATCAAGCTTTCGGAAGAAAACACCGAGAAATATATTCATGATTCGAGGTAGGCAAAAGTTTCTTAGGACAGGGAAAGCAATAACTATAAAAGGAAAATAACGATAAAGTAGACACTGTCAAAATTCAAAACCTCTGCACCTGAAAAGACACCAAATAAGAAAATAAACAACAACCTGGGACAAAATATTTGTGAAACATATATTGACAAAACACTGGTATCCAGAATACATTAAAAAAAAAATGCCCACAACCCAATAATAAAAAGGTAAACAACTCAATTAGAAAATGGTTAAATGATATGAAGAGAACTCATAAAAGAAGGTATGTCCAATAAGCCCATGAGAAAGTGCTCAGTGTCATCACAGAAATGCAAATTAAAGCCACAAAAAGATACTACCACATACACACAAGAATGGCTAAAGTTAAAAAGACTAACATCAAATAATGGTGAAGATGTGAAGTAACCAGAACTCATATATTGTTAGTGAAAGTGTAAAATGGTACAACTATATTGGAGTAAAGTCTAGAAGTTTCTAAGAAAACTAAAAGATTCACCTACCTTATGACCCTGCAAAGCCTCTAAGCATTTTGCCAAGAAAAATGAAAGCAAATGTCAACAACAACAAAAACTACAAGAATGTTCATAGCAGCTTTACTCATAAAAGGCAAAAATTGGAAACAGTATAAAGGTACTTCAATAAGAATAAACTGTGGTATATTCATACAATGAAATATTAGCCAATGAAAAGAAACAATCTACTTGTTACAACATGGATAAAACTCTCTAAACTTTTTGCTGAAAGAAGTCTTACACAAGAGTGCAACTGTATGGTATCATTCATATGAAGTCCTAGAAGAGGCAAACTATTCTTTGGCAGAAAAAATTGGAACATGCAGTTAGCTGTAGGAGGCTGGGGCAGGAATCGTCTAGGATGGGGCGCAGGGGAAGGTTTTAGGATGATAGCAAGATTTTATTTGTTTTTTATCTTGAGAGCAGTTCGAGTTATACTGATGTAGGTATTATTGTATGAGGTAAAATTGTATGTGAATTTTACCTCAAAAGAAAAAATACTGTTAAGAATGATAGAATTCCAGTTAATGATATGCATAATAAAGTACTAGTTGAAAGTGTACTGATGTCTGTGATTTTCTTTGAAATGCATAAAATAAGATGGATTGACGAACAAACTGATGGATAAGAACAAACAGATAAGTAGAAAAACAGGCCTAGTAAAATGTTAATGATAAAGTCTAGGTGTGGGTACATGGGAATTCATTGTAAACTTTTTTTCTTCAATTTTTCTGTATGCTTAAATTTTTCCATAACAAAATGTTGAGAGAAAAACAGGCACTACTGTTTTGACGTTGACAGAGTATTATTTTTTACTTCTTTTTTTTTTCTATTTCCTAAGTTCTCTATGATGTGCAATAGTCTGTAATTTTAAACACTTTTAAAAGAAAGGAAACAAGGGACACCTGGGTGGTTCAGTCAGTTAAGCATCAGACTCTTGTTTTCGGCTCAGGTCAAGATCTCAAGGTCATGAGATCGAACCTCCTGTTGGGCTCTGCACTGGGTGTGGAACCTGCTTAAGATCCTCTCTCTCCTTTTCCCTCTGTCCCTCCCCTCCTTGCGTGCGCGTGCGCGTGCTCTCTCTCTCTCTCTCAAATAAGTAAATGAAAGGAAACAAATTATATTGAACAAATAGACATTTTTTCAAAACAAGCTAAAAATCTCATTTTAGATTCAGTGAAAGTTAAAATATTCACTATTTTTAAACCCACTGTCATTTAACTCACTACAAGTCTTAAAACGTTTAGTGATGTGGCAAGACACTGTTTTTGAACTAATCAAAAAATTTTTAACTAATTAAATGTGGTATTAAATTTTTTTCTTTTAATGCCTTACATTAAACTTTTCCTTGTACTAAAAAACCTCCCCCATATCTTTCTGTGTAATGTATGCTCATTAAAAGTACATCATTTCTTAGACTTTAATAACTTAGCAGGGCAGTATTTCTTAAGAAATCTGAGAGTTGGCTGTTTACTTTCAAAAGGGCTTTATCTTTAGATAAGCACAAGCTTTAGGCCAGGTGCTAGTCATTTGTGTCTCGTTAATTTCCAAAACAAACAGAGGAGAGTGCCATGCAATTTCCATTACACACACTTCACCATTAATACCAGGGTTTATTAGCTTGACACTGCTCCAGGAATAATGGTTTCATTCCTCACTGAAATAAAATAATGTGCCACATAACTCAGCAATGCGGAACTTCTGAAAAATGTTGTCATGTTAAACATGGTCATATTTTTTAAGTCTCCATTGTGCCAAAACAAAGGCCATTTGCTGTAGGGAACTCACTCTGGGCATGGAGAATTCTCACGTGGGCCTCAGACTTACCTCATCGCTATGTCATACGATTCTGGGTGAATACAAGTTTGGTCCAAAGGATTAGGCTTCAGCACAACACTCACTGCAGTTTTGCTCTTCTTCTTGCCCTGTTTCTCATTTGTGACCTCCACACCTCCTGAAGATGTCACAGCAACTCCCTGAACTTGCCCAGCAGATGCAGCTTGCTGACTACTATAACCATGTAAAGAGGCAAGGAGTGGGAGGGGAGAGAAGGTTAGGAAGGAGTCTTTGAAATGTGCTTATTTCTCTGCCTTACAAATACACACAAACAGCTCCCACCTTCTGACCATTCGCCCCGTAGAAATTATCATGTATTTATTTAAACACCGTTAATAGAGTTTCCTGTTACTTAGAGCCAAAAACATTCCCAACTGATTCAGCCAGTATAACTGGCACTCTAGGAGAGAAGAGAGAAAAACGAGGGGAAGTTAATTAAATAAAAAGAAAAAAGGAGAAGAAGAAAAAGAAGATGAATTCTTCTTTCCATTCATAGCATGAATGGAAAGACACTTAGGTTTGACATACTGTGGGGCAACATTAGAATATGATTTAAGAATTAAGAGAGAAATATAAAACAGATTACCTCAAAAGGAACTAGAATCAGATTTCTCACTGATAAATACAGATGCCAGAACACAGTGAACCAGTATCTTAAAAGTTCTGAGAGAAGGGCGTCTGGGTGGCTCAGTGGGTTAAAGCCTCTGCCTGCGGCTCAGGTCATGATCTCAGGGTCCTGGGATCGAGCCCCGAATCAGACTCTCTGCTCAGCAGGGAGCCTGCTTCCCTCTCTCTCTCTCTCTGCCTGCTTGTGATCTCTCTGTCAAATAAATAAATAAAATCTTAAAAAAAAAATTAAAAAAAAAGTTCTGAGAGAAAATGATTTTGAATCTAGAATCATATACCTTGCCAAACTATCATTCAAATAGGAGGGCAAATTAAAATCATTTTCAGACATGCAAGGACTAAAGTACAACCCATATCATATATCCTCTATGAAAAGAATTTAAGGATATACTCCCGCAAAAACAACAAGTTGAAGAAAAGTGATAAATGTGGGCTAAAAGAAACAGTGATGAGTACAGAAACTACAAAAACTTATTAACTGCTCATGAATTATAGAAATATATATAAAGGACAGTCTGAGACAAAAATTAAAATCCCAGGTCATCTTATGGGACATAGAGCTGAAGGGAAGAAGGCTGGGACAAGTCCTACAGCGCTAGTCTTCTCCAGAAGGACAGAGACACCTATTAACTGCAGAGGCCAGTCTAAATGACACTTAAGGATAATCACCAGAAAAAGACATACAACTTGAAATCACTAAAGGGAGCTAAAAATGAGGTGGGAAAACTTGCTAGCAGAGAAATCCAACAAACAGCATGAAAGGAAATCAGAAAGCATGATGATGAGAAAATATATAATAGATATAAAATTAAGTCCAAACACATCAATAAATGTAATAAATGTGAAGGTACAAATGTAAAATTGAACAAAACCATGAAATCTACTTGTCTGTAAGTCCTATCAAAAATTAAATGTCATATAAAGTTTGAAAATAAAAAAAATCAAGCATACTGAAAAGGCAAATGTAGCAACACTGCTAAAATCAAAATAGATTTCAAAGCAAAAAACACTCAATGAGATGATAGCAGTAGTCCATTCTGAATAAATGTATGATCTATCAAGAAGATGTAACAGTCATGAATTTTCAAGTACTTCATTATCAGTTGAAAAAACATAAGGCTTTAAAAACAATTCAAATGCTCATCAATAGGGCACAGATTACATTAGGTTATGGTCCACCCATAAAATAAATATTATCCAAACATTATACATAATGACATACATCTATATGTAATATATGGAAAGGAGTCCGAGATATATTACCGACACAAATAAAGCAAGTTCCCAAAAGTTGGACAGCACAATCCCTTCTGTACCCATTTTTAAATAATAAACATCCAAGTATATCTAAGTATACATTCACTTTCAGAAAGCATTATATAAGAAACTATTTCAGAGTGAGCGGTTGAGGTGCCCTTTACTTTTTATTTTATTCTTTTTTATACTGTGTGAATTTTCTAACCAAGTGTTCAAAAAACATATAAACTAAGGAACATGGGATTATTTTCTCCTCAATTGTTTATCATTTCCAGCTTGTAGGTTTTGTTGTCTACTTAGAAAAGGCCTTCTACTGCTCCAATGTTCTGCAAAATTTACCCATGTTTTCTCTGGTACTTTTACAGTTTCACTTCTTCTATTTAAGTCTATGATTCATCTGGGTTTTATTTAGATATAAGATATGAGATGGAACTAGAGCTTCCCCTATGCATATCAACTTCCCTCCAGTTGTCATGATGCTACTTGTTGGATAATCAATTTTCTCCACTGTTTGCAACTTTTCCTTTATCATAAACTAAATTATGCCTATATTTTGGTCAATTTCAGACTCTATTCTCTTCCATTTCTACATCAAAACTAAATGGTAATTTTATATTATTATCATCCAGCAGGGCTAGTTTTCCCTTATTAGTCTTTTGCAGAATAAAGATTATTTTTCTTATTATCTTTATTATAATTTTGTCAAAAGAAAAAAATAATATGAATGAAACAGGTAGTCCCAAAGCAAATACAAAAAAACAATTCTTTCAAGATGCTGGAGTGGCTCAGTCGGTTAAGCAGCCAACTCCTGATTTTGGCTCAGGTCATGATCTCAGGGTCCTGGGATTGAGCTCCGCATCAGGCTCTGCACTCAGAGGGGAGTCTGCTTGAGATTCTCTCTCTCTCTCTGTCTCTCCTGCTGCCCTTTCCCCAACTCACTCTCTCTCTCAATTAAGTAAATAAATCTTAAAAAAAACCCACTACTCTTTCATGATGTAAAATGCTAAGAAGTTTACCCAAGTTCTTTGCTTTTGTGCTACCAGGATTAGAAATTAAGGGCAAGAATTTAGTTCTTAATCTACACAACTGGATAATTATCCTTTGGTCAGTTTTCAGGGAGGAGGGATTGGGGAGGCCCAACTACACTTAGGGAAACAGCTGTCAATACAAAGCGGCCATTGTGAAGCCCTCTCATCTTGTACAAATCCTTCCCACTTGGGATGCTCCAATCACACTGGCCTTAGTTTTTCATTTTCTGCATGCACCACATTTGGTCATGCTTGGGACCCTGCACTTGTACTGTACACTCTGCCTAGAATGCTTTCCTTCCAATCCATCTGTGCCTAGCTCCTTCATTTCATTCAAAATTTGGCTCAAATAACTTCTCAGTGAATAACTCATATAAAGCAGAATAAACTCATTCTGTTCCCCAAGACAGTGTCACATCTCTCTGTTTTAATTTGTAGAATTTACTACATCTGAAATTATTTATTTTACTAGATTGTTTATTGTTTGTCTCACATATTAAAATCTAACTTCATGAGAGCTGGGAATTTGTTGATTTGTTCACCGCTGGATTCCTGGTGCCTGACAAAGATTAGACAGTCAACACATGTTGAAGGAAGGAAGGAATAAATGGACACCTAGGAGTGAGGCTAGTCAGCAGGAGGGGCGACAGTAAAAGAGGAGACTGAGAACAGAACCCAGACCCAACATTTTACTAATCACCTGCAAAATGTTCGAATATAATCCTGGTTGATTCTGATGAAGCCAGCACACTGTTGGAAAGATTTTGGACCCAGACCTTTCACTTTCTTTAGCTGTTCTCGATTGACGAAGGGCCCATTTTTCTCTCGCCATTCAATAATATTTTTGGCTCGGTTGGCATTGAGTCCTGCAATATGCCTAGAAAAAATAAACAAAACGAGTAATGTGGCAGACACAATAGTTCCAACAGCATTCAAAGAACAGACCTCGGCTGAAAAGCCAATGATATGAAACACGTGCATCACAAAAACAATCACAATTACATCCTATCATATGGTTCTAAGTTGTTAATCCAAACGGGAGTTAAATAAAAGAGACAAAGGCAGACACAGTTGTCCAAGGGAGGCAAGGACAAGAGAGTGCAGAATAATGATAAACCCAGTAGCTGTCATAAAAAACACCGGTACAAGAAAAAGAACTGCTCCCTACAGTTCTACACTATCCACATTCCTTGTATTTCTGAATCAAGTAATAATTCTGCCTGTTCTTTAATTTACAAAATGAGTTCGCAGCAAAAGTTACAATAGTTATAGTTGCATTGTACTACCCTATTTTTTTTAATTAGCCTGTTCTCATTAACATAAAGACTTGAGCTACAGAAAAGTACTTATCTATTAATGTCATGGTTAGTATAAAACTCTAAAAACTGTATTATTAGGAAGTTTGCCTCCTAATTGTCAATTAGTGTCAATTAGAAAACTATAGTTTAGGAGATTTTTAATTCTATTACTGAATTCCATACATGAAATTATGGGATGTTTGTAGCTGTGGTAGGAAAGCAACACCTTCAAATGGAAGGGGTATTTTCTGCTATACTAGTCTCAAAGCTGAGGAGTCCAAATCTTTTACATAGGTCCAGAATTTCATGCTGCCTCAGCAGACTTGTGTAATAAGTGTGAAACTTATGAACCAAGAAAGCAGCCCTTCTATAACCAGAGTAAAACAGGACAGGGTATGTAAGATGTGATGATAGTACGATAAAGATTTTGATATGTGACTTGCAGAATCAAGGTAAAAATACGGTAACCATACCTTGAACCCTCAGAATTTATCTTTCGGCTACTACTGGCTTTGCCAGATGTATGCACGAGACTGAACTGGTGAAGAAATGCCTACTCTCATGTGGTGGGAAACAGCTCTTTTCCATGTTAACCTTATTTAAATTCTATTAGCAACACTAATGCATTCAATGGTTACCATATGTTCTTCACTTTAGATTTGTAGTATTAAAAATGATAATGTCAATTGTTACAATCCTTTTCTTAAATGATGTCTTCCCCTCAAACTGATTAGCTCAAGCAATGTGTGAACTCAAAGATCTTCTATACTTGACAACTTTACACGTGTCTCCTTAGTTTAGCTAAATTTGAACTGAATAGTCAGTTAAACGCAAGATTCTGTGATCTTCAGCCGCAGACTTCTTGTCTCACCTTAACAAAACTTCTGAACAGATGTTAATATCCACTCCCACAAAGCTGACACATTCTTCTACAACACTGTCCAGTGTTGCCTTGAGTAAAGTTTGAGATACATCGTGCTAAAAAGACAAAGATCAAATGTCAACCCAAAGTGAAGGACGTGCAGTTTTTGGACAATTGCATTACAGACCTATTATTACTGGTAGCTGGCTGAGACGCAGCATGGTAAATTTTTTCATTTTTTTCTTAAACATACAGTTAGCATGTACTTGAGGTGAACTTAAGCAATCTGTTTTCTTAGTCTGTAAATCACTCAGACACCTAACTTCAATACAACAGCGCCAATAATTTTTGCTTTCCCAGAACTCTACCAGAGCAGCGGTTCTCAAATCTTAGTTTGCCCTTAAAATCACCTGTAGGGTTTGTGAAAACACAGGCTGCCAGGCCCCATATCCAGAATTTCAGACTGGGTAGGTCTAGTAGGGGTGTGGGAGGGGGGAGGGGGAGGGGGAGGGGGGAGGCTGAGAATTTGCATTCTAATAAGCTCTCAGGTGATGCTGTAGCTGCTGGTTCCAGGAGCACACTTTGGGACATACTGGTCTCCATCATTCACACAGTGTCTGGCAGTGTTATCTTCACTTATATATATTATACCTTAGTTCTTCTTAAGAGAAGAGAGAGTAAATTATAGTAGGAAGCAATACACCATTATACAATAAGTCTGAGAGTAAATCAAAGTCTCATGTTTCATCACATTAAAGATACTATTGTTTCGCACTGTTATTTTATGTACCACTAAGAAAGAAAATACACTGTCTATTAAATCATGACACAATGCCTTATTACTTGAAATTTTTATTTTTTAAATACTGAAAGAGTTTAGACTTATTTAGAAAGTTCTTAAATCATCTATCATGTATAGATAAAAAGGAAAATATAAGCAACCTAAATTGGTTAAGGTATTCCTAAAATTTCTTCAAATTCAACTCTTCTGGTCTACTTTTTTTACTCAGAGTCTTCGATGTCCAAGTTTTTCCATTCAGTATTGTCCTTTATGCTCTTAAGGTCCTAGGTAATGTAGCATTTCCTGAAAGAATAATATTCTATAGACTCTGAGATTTTCTTTAAAGCTTCCGATGTTCATTCTGTAAGCTCTGATAGTGGTTCTATCTTAATATTAACAGAAAGTATGGACGGAAGAGATTTTGGGCAACAACAAAACTATTCTTTCCTTAAAGGTCTTTAAGTGTTTTATTATTCAACAGTTTGTTGACTAAAACAGTGAAGGGTTTGCAGTTCAGTCATGACTCCAAGATTATCAAGTCCACACAGAAACTACACCATGATTTGCCATAGGGCCAACAGTAACTCTAAGACACCATTAATTGTTAAGGAGTATCCTGATTTCAGAGATGTCAAAAATGTAAGAAAATGTGCATCTTAGAATTTATAAAATATAGTATTTGAAAATAAATATTTATTGGCTAACTGATAGGTATCTCATATTACACTTGATGTTATTCATAATTCTAAAATTAAAGGTCCTCTAGTTGTTGTTCTCAGATGTGAAACTGTGGGTCAGCATCCTTCTCCATTTGTCTCAAGAAAACAAGGTTAAATTGATAACCTTAAACTCCCAGGAAGACCAGAGTAAATAGGTTCCCTAGGTATTGTGATTATGCCATTATCTTTTAATAAGAGTAGAAGTTATGTTCTGAAAGACTGAAGGTTCAGGAGTATTTTTATATTTCAGAGATAACCTGGTTGGTTATCTAGGCCACAGCTAAAAACCATAGACATAATTTTAAAAATCCTAACAAGCAAACATAATCATGAAAAGGACCATAAAGAAAAACCTAAGACCTTGCTGAGCACCTGATTACTTTCTCTTAAAAAGATTTTATCAGGGGCGCCTGGGTGGCTCAGTGGTTTAAGGCTCTGCCTTTGGCTCAGGTCATGATCTCAGGGTCCTGGGATCAAGCCCCGCATCGGGCTCTCTGCTCGTCAGGGAGCCTGCTTCCCCCTTCTCCCTCTGCCTGCCTCTCTGCCTACTTGCGATCTCTGTCAAATAAATAAATAAAATCTTAAAAAAAAAAGATTTTATCATTGGCAGGGTCAGTGAGGGGTGGAGAGAAACCCAAGAAGACTCTGTACTGAGCGTGGAGCCTGACATGGGGCCCAATCTCACAACCCTGAGATAAGACTTGGGCCCAAACCAAAAGTTGGTCACTCAACCAACTGTGCCATCCAGGTGCCCTGAGAGCCTGATTTCTTTTGAGCCACAACATTTAAGAAGCTGGATAGTCTTTTCTTGGTCTAAGTAGATGAGAAGGAGCAAAATGAAAAAGATGCTTTTAAAAATGAGAGGGTAGAAGATGGTGGACAACACATGGCAAGCATAATGAGAAAAACAAAAATATCTGAGGTAAGAGACAAAACTATGAATAAATGGGAAAAACTAAAAGTAATAGTTGGGAGCCCTTAGAATAAAGGCAAACAACTCCACATATGTCAAATCACACCAGACACTTGGGATAGCTAAGTAAGTAGTAAGCAGTCCCTAGAGCTGGACAGTCTTGGTTGCCTATCCTACTTCCAGCCTCCAACCCTCTTTTCCTCCTTCTAACAGAAGCCTGACTGTGTTTCATGCATCTATCCCACCTCTGGAAGGCCATACGATTGATTTAGGGAGGCTGGTCCCACTCTAGCAGATAACAGTAACAGTAAAATAGGTGGTTTTCAAACTGAGGGTTCTGACCAATTAGAGGGTCATAAGGCTTGCCACCAGCATAAGAAAGTCACAAAAGGAATAGACCACATCAAGTATGTTGCACATATTCTCAACATGGAATGAACAGTGCAATAAATAATGCAGCCAACTGAGAGTATCATGTGAGAGGAATACATAAATTGGCCAGGAACATGTGTTGTTCATGGAAATCTCACTGGATATTCTGATAAATGATGGTCACTGACTGATGGAGAGTTTAAAGAGCAACTTTACAGATTTATGAAGCAAAAAAAAGTATGAGAAGTTTATCGTCAATAGCAAAGCTCTCACTCCTACAACCAAGTTTAGTTATAAACTTTCTGTGCCTTTTTCAGAAAGGATGTTATTGATCATAACATTAGCACAAGTTGCCCCCTTAAGAATCATTATAAACTTCAGGGTGCCTGGGTGACTCACTTGGTTGAACGTCTGACTCTTCATTTTGACTCAGGTCATGATCTCAGGATCGAGAGATCAAGCCCCACATTGGGTTCTGGACTCAGGGAGGAGTCTGCTTTATATTCTCTCCCTCCCTCTCCTTCTGTCCCTCCCACCCTGCTCGCTTGCTTGCTCTCTCTCTCACACACACACAAATAAACAAATAAATCTTAAAAAAAATCATTATAGACTTCAAAGAAACAGAAAGAATAATGAAGCAAGCTCATTACCAGATTTGGAAGTGTTAACAGTGACAAAAAGGAGAGAAAGTGCTAACTCTATTCAGTTTGACTTGAGGCACATTTTAAATAGAAAAAAATAACTGTAAGACTTTAAAATAAACTTAATTTAAAAACGATTTACAAATACACAAATCAATAAAAATGTTCAACCCCAGATGTATTGTTGATAGTAATGTTCTTGTATAAGATGACAGTATAAAACCTGCAAAATTAAAAACCAAACAAAAATACTTGGAGCATCCCTACCAAAACGGCTGAAATGCAAAAGATGGAAAATACCAAGTATTGGTAAGGATGTGAAGCAACTGGAATGCTCAAAATATTAGCATGATAAATGTATTTTACGTCAGATATGCAAGGCAAGGGAAGGCAGTTTTATGACATTTATTTTGTATAGCTCAAATATAACTTCATATAAAACTGAATCACATGTATTTATACAACATAAAACTGCATTCTTGTTCAATATAAACTGCAAAGGAATAAAAAATGGACAAATTCCTAGAAACAGAGTAATTGCCAAAAATGGGCTCAAGAAGAGAGAAAATCTGAACAGACTTATAACAAGAGATTCAATCAGTGACCAAAAATCTCCCAACAAGAAGTCTAGGACCAGAGAGCTTGATGAATTCTATCGAACATTTAAAAAGAATTAACACCAGTCCTTCTCAAACTCTTCCAGAAAATAGAAGAGAAGGGAACCCTTCCTAACTTGTTTATGAAGCCAACATTACCCTGAAGTCAAAGCCGAACAAAGACAACATCAAGAAAGAAAACTATAGACAAATAAATATTCCTTGTGAAGATAGGTACAAATATCCTCAAAAAAAATACTAGCAAACAAAAATCAACACTATATTAGAAGGATTAAACACCATGATAACCATGATATACATGTGGTACATTCAGTATATGTGAACTCAAGAACCACACATATATATTTTTTTCAGGTGAAAAACACTTTCTTTTGGCATTTTTAAACTTAAAATTTTGAAGTAATCTCAAATTCAGAAAAAAGTTTACAAGGAATTTTCTTAGCTTTCTTTCACATAAATACTTCAGTGTATATTTCCAAATAACAAAGACATTGTCTTACATACCACTGTAGAATAAAAATTTTTGTGGAAAAGTTATCATCAATGTAATATTATGTAATGTACAGCCAATACTCAAATTTCATCAATTGTCCCAATGCTACTCTACAGCATTTTTCCTCCCCATCCAAAATTCAACCCAGGATCACACACTGCATTTAGTTGTCTTATCTTTCTAAATTATGTGCTAGGCAGCTTCCAATATGGTTCTTAATGATCCCAACCCCTGGTACACTGGCACTGTATATCCCATCTCCTCGAGTATAAGATTCACTCAGGAGTCTTGTCTGTATGAACTATTACTAAGATTATTTTACCACTCACAGTGACCTATTAATGTGAAAAAGTATTTTCAATTTTGACTCAATCAAAATTTAAAAGAATAGCCTCGATAGTGTATCATATATGCTCATAGTCTTCATATATTCTAGACTGGAACAAATTCATGAACCTTATAACTATACATTGAATTAAATCTTCCTAATTTTTTTGTATTTGAGGGTTAAAACATATTTAATTATAAATAAAATAGTATTTAACTTTATCATGTATATGGGTATTATTTTGAGAAGCTTTTCTTTTGAATTATGTTTAATTATGAAAGACATATACAAACACATAAATATATGGGTGATGGGTGTCTTAGTCAGTATAAAATGGATTTCCTATTGTGTATCATGATCAAAAGGTATGAAAAATAATGATCTAAGCCGATTATGGTGGTCCCATTCTATTAATTCAATGATGGCAAATGAAATACAAGTGTAAATCTGCTAGGGGCTTTAGAAAAAGCCTTCCTTACTGAGAGGTTAAAAGAGTAACTTAAATATAGACCATTGTGAAGAGCTGGATATTTTCTTCTTTTCATTCAAATATGACTACTGGAGACAGGGTAAGCACTGTATCAGTGCCTGGGCCTTGGCTTGAGGACAAAATTCTCCCTCTTCCTTTGCCTGCCACTCTGCCTACTTACGCTCTCTCCTTCTCTCTCTCTCAAATAAATAAATGTCACCTGAGGATGACAGGTGGCACACACAATTTAGTTCTTCATGATACTCTTGAGATTTTGTATTAGCCAGTTCTGAACTCACCCTTCCTCTGACCTCCCTGTCATGAAATGTCCTTACTATTTAATAAAGAATAATACATTTACTTATTGTTCAAGTCATCTGGAGTTGGGATCACTGATGTTTTTTCTAACTGCAGTTGTTATTTTATCAAGTGACTCAAGGTCTAGTGGGAAGACCAAGACAATAAACCAACCAACCAAACAACCAACAATAAACTTACTACCAAAAACCCTTGAGATTTTACTGTCAGGCACTGTTATAAGGCTTTTAATATTTTTTTTAAAAGATTTTATTTATTTATTTGACAGAGAGAGAAAGACAGTGAGAGAGGGTACACAAGCAGGGGGAGTGTGAGAGCGGGAAGCAGACTTCCCATGGAGTGGGGAGCCCGATGTGGGGCTCGATCCCAGTACCCTGGGATCATGACCTGAGCCAAAGGCAGACGCTTAATGACTGAGCCACCCAGTCGCCCCATAAGGCTTTTAATATTATCTAATTTAATCCTTACAATAATTGCACAAGATGTGTATATAATATAATGTCACATCTTCACATATAAGAATTTATTCTAAGGGAATAGAAAGGTATGTGGCAAAGGTATGACGTGTGTGTGTGTGTGTGCACGTGTGCAATCTAAAAATACACCCTGGGTGCCTGGGTGGCTCAGTTGGTTGGGCTACTGCCTTCGGCTCAGGTCATGATCCCAGAGATCCAGGATCGAGTCTCATATCGGGCTCCCAGCTCCATGGGGAGTCCGCTTCTCCCTCTGACCTTCTTCTCCCCTCTCATGCTTTCTCTCTCTCTCTCTCTCTCCCTCCCTCTCTCAAATAAATAAATAAAATCTTAAAAAAAATAAAAAATAAAATAAAAATACACCCTGAGGGAACTGATACAAATAAATATGAAACAGTCACCGTGTGAACTATTATTATGAAGTCATTAAAACATGTAAGCTAGGACAGCTATTTTACCAAAATGGCCTGCAAGATAAAAGGTTCCAGATAACCTATGAAGTTCAAATATTTTTTAATTCTTCTAGCAAGTAGATTTGTGAAGAAAAAAATTTTTTTTAAATTTATTTATTTATTGGAGAGAGAGAGAAGGAGAGAGCATAAGTAGGCAGAGTGGTAGGCAGAGGGAGAGGGAGAAGCAGGCTCCCCGGTGAGCAGGGAGCCTGATGCGGGGCTTGATCTCTGGACCTGGTGATCATGACCTGAGCCAAAGGCAGACACTTAACTGACTGAGACACTCAGGTGTCCCTGTAAGAAAAATTTCTGCAAGAACTGCTGTGATCTCTAATTCTGAATTTTGCCTACCTTCTTCCCCAACTTTTTGCTTAGGAAAGTAATAAAGAGTTAACGCCATTTTCTAAAAGTACAAATTTCCTCTCCTAGATTTAGGGGAGGAAATAATGAACAAACTTCCATATTGTCCCCATTTTAATGTTTTTGGCATTAAGGTAGAGGCATTGATCTTGTCAGTCCGAAAACATTTTCCAAGCAACTACAATGTACCAGCCAGGCGCTCTGCTAGCTATGCTGGGTGTTGAGAGAACAGGAAAAAGCATATCAAGTCCATGTCTTTAAGAAGCCCAGTTTACATCTGCTGAAAGCTGAGGTGGCACGCTGCCCTCCCGGCCGTCATGAGTAGAAGAGGCAAGAGGATCCAAGACTGACTGTGCTAATTGTCAAGGACTTGATGCCAGAAACACGAATTGCTTCATTTTTAAAAAGTTATCTAACTCGGAATTTTTGGACAAGTTATTTGAATTGTATAAACAGTCTGTTTCAAATTCAAAGAAGTATTGTTTGGGCCATTACATTTTTACCTAAAATTTATGAGATTTTTTTAAAGGAATATAAGCACTCATTCATGCTAGTCAGCTTTCTTGAGGTCAGAATCCACATTTTTATTATTACTCCACCACAAACTTCTGAAGAACTGCTGATTCAGACTGCTCTTTTTTTTTTTTTGTCCCAAAGCACTAAAATTATCTCGCAACTATTTTTAAAAAGTCCTTCCAGATGAAACCTTGTCTGTGGACTATAGCTTCTACAGCAATGAAACGGCACATTGCATATTCCATATTAAACTTTAAATTTATTCCCAAGTGGTTTCTCCATGGAATATTCTTGAGTATTTTTCTTTAGAAATTATCATTCACTAATGGCTCTTCCTGTCCTTTACTACTGTGAAAATACAAAATGAAGTTAGAAATTAAAGATGCAAAAAAGCTTTACAGGGAAAGTCTAGCCAACTACAAATAATGCAAGTTGATTTCCTTATCTTGCATCTACTTTTCTTTGACATGTGACAGTTTAAGAGTCATCCAGGAGAATGTATGTTAGATGACCCAGGAAAGACAGAACTGATAGAAGAATGGAAACATTTAAGAAAACAGAGTATGTGCTTAAGAGTGCTCCTCTACTTCTTCATATCCAGTATGCAATATATTTCCTTTAAAGACTAAGACAATGTTTAACACCATAGAAATACTGTATTCAGCCTTCCAAAAATCTATGTGTTCTAGCTCTACCAGATTACAGATATTTATAGGTAATGAGACAAATACTCTTGATAAAGGCTTTCAAATATTTCTTCATAAACATATTTTTTTAAAAACAAATATTTTTAACACTAGCAGAACATTTTTATTTTTTTTTAATGAATAAATTATACGGTGAAAAATTCACTGTGCTTATGGGGCTCTGGGAATTAAGATGGCAAAGGGCATTGTCTTTCAGCACTAGAGGGATTTTTCCAGATCTGGAAACATAAAGTATGGCCAATGGTCATAAGAGGGGGAAATAACAACACAGGAAGAGATTCTCTTTGTAAATCCTCCTCCTTTAATAAATCACAGGGAATATATGTTGTAGACTTTCAGTGCTAACTCCGTATTTAGGCACCCGGTTGGCATTAACTTAACACTATTTAATGTAAACGAATTTATTCAAGCCAACTTGATGGAAAGATCCCTGAACAACACTGGTCTTCTTTGTTCTGCCCAAGACAAATGGAAACTAGTTTTCAAAAACCCAACCTTCCACCCTGACTCTGGGGCTAGAGTAGCCCCTACTCCTAAGGCACGGATCTTCTGGGGGATCTCAAAGGAGTGCCTGCAGTTATTCAATGGAGTCTTCCCTCTTGGATGGCCAGACCTCTTGCTTCCAGAGCACTGTATAACCTCTGGAACCTCCATTCAGCTCACAAAGCTCCAGGAGCTTTTCTGTGCTGGGCCTTAGTCTTTGCCTACATATGTGCACCTTAATACCTGGTCAAAGACATTTTGAAGAAAAAAACAAACAAGACTTCCACTTTTAGCTGTTAACTGAGTAACTGGTATCAGAGTATTTTTTCCCACAATAAACAACAATAAAGCTGGACATAATATATTTGGCAACTAATTTTAGATGTTAGGCAAAAGTAGAGAGAGGGGAATTATGTGAGATGAGTCCCACAATTGCCCATGGACTGTCTGAAGACACTTTGTAGACGGTGGCACAGGGAGGAGGCCAGCAGAGCACATCCATCTCACTGAGGTGGGAAAGCAAAGATTAGAGTTTGGAACAGCTGAAGTAACGGGAATTTTAAGAGTGGGATACCAGAGAGAATGGAGCTTTGAAGAGCACAACTCCAGAAATTTATATGAGATGCCGATAGCATTTATCTAAAGACTAAGCGGATATACCCAGGGCACCAGGACAAGATTCTACAAGGCCAGGCAGAAAACAGCTGCCTGGGAGTTTGGGGGATACAGAGAGATTCCTGAAAACGTACAGAGCTGGGAGACATAGAATATCCCTTCCAGCCTCAGTGAGGAGACCTGAATACCCAGATACTCCGCTACCATGTAAACATCAGGACTACAAAGATTAGAGCGGCTATAGTAATATTATACAAGAAACACTTCAACACAAAATGCTTCTTACCTAATTACAGACCTTCAAAATACTTGCAGCAAATCAACTGCTAAGTGTTTATTTACCTAAGGGAAATTTTAAATATGTTCTCCTAAACCTTGTATAAGATGTTCACGACAGTTTTATTCATTAATAGTAAACAAAACAAACAAAGCCCCCAAAACCCAGGAATAGCTCAGGTGCCCATTAATAAGAGAATGTATTAAAAATGTGGTATGTTCACATTATGGAATACTATTCTGCAACAAAACAGCCAAACTACTGATACACACAAAAACATGGATGAATCTCACACATGTTATGCTGATTGGAAGAACTACAGACTACACACTGTATGATTCCATTTATGTTAAATTCTATAACAGACAAAAGTAATGTGTGGTGATAACATCTGGGTGTGTGGGAAGGGACAGGAACAAATTTTCTGGGATGACAGAATTGATATATGTGGGGTGTACATATGTCAAACCTTATTGCACTGTATCACTTTGCCCTTTTCTGTGTATGGATTATAACTGAAAAGAGAACTGTAAATAAATAAAAATCCAACATAAATTTCTGAATCATTAAGCTGGGAACAGTGATGCCCTTAACTACAGATCTGTCTGGGGAGTCACAACTCTGGAGCAGGTGGCAAGGATACAAAATATAGACTACTCCTGATTTTTGTTCCTCGGAATTTGATGGTAGATGTTCTCCCCAGACGTCTCACCTCCTGAACCTAAAAGAGAATTCTTTTTTGTATAAAGTAATTTGCAAATTCGGAACCATTGTCAGCACAGCTTCAGTAGACCACATTGGAACTTAAAGACAAATGCATGTAGTTAGATGGCACAAACTGGCTAGTTAGCTGTGTGTTAGTTCTTATTCCATAATTATTAACATAAAATACTGATCCTGCCTTAAAGAGTTTCCCATGATTAAAAGTTAAACGTAATGTATAATGTCTTTATGAATCATGAAGCTAAAAAATGAGTCTTTGTTACCATCCTAGTCCAGTGTTAAAATTTTAATCTAGTCCGGCTTTCATTTTGTCTTCTAGCAGGTGCTCTTATGTCCCCTAGTGGATACAGGTCGATATGGTAGAGGAGAGATAAGGGCAATACTGTATTGCCCTTAAGTAAAGGTCCATAAGTAAGTAAGTAAAGGTCCATAAATCCTAAATGCCTGCCTTGCCCACAAGCTTTTCCAAACCAATGCCTCATACTACCCAATTTACCATAAAAAAAGAAAAACATTAACACATCTGAACTGGACCACACCTATCTGCCCCATGTGTGGTCACACACAGGGCCTGGGCTAAAACATAATCCTGGTTTATGACATATGCACGAACAAATGCATACCAATTAGCTAGACGTTTTGACCTGACATAATACAAAGAAGTCGGGATTTCCACCGTAAATCTCTACTTTTAAAGATTTATAGCTCAGTCATAAAAGCAGACTTTAGAAAAATTTAGGGTGCAAAAATTTAGCCACAAGAGAGAAATTTCCCTTCTAATAAATTAAAAGTTAAACAGTACATAGAAAATCTGATCTGAAACTTGTGTATGTGTGTGTGTGTGTGTGTGTATGTATTAGAGAAAAAGAAAAATCCCTGTGCACAGAAATTTTGACCACCTACCATTTGAATTGTTAGGGGGGACAGGGGCTAGGGATAAAAAGGGGGGGCATAATGCAAAATAATAGAAAAGCTTTTTTCCCCCCCAAATTGTAGAAACTAGGTTTCTTGTCAATATTTCCAATAATAAGCTCTAAGGATACATTTCGTTTCCCAAAATTCACATACATAGACACATACGTGGCCACACATGCAGCCATATATGAACTGGCTTCTAGTCCATTAATACTATGGGCAATAAAATTTTCCCAATTAGATCCGAGGCTAACACCACTAGCTCAGATCCACATTTATGTATTTCCACAGGGTGAAGCTTTAATATGGTAAGACAAGGTTCCCTTTTGTTTGTATGTCCCTTATCTCTGCATGACTACTGTTAAGGAGTCCAGGAGTTCCAAATGATCTGAAATAATCACTCCACACTCAGCCTTCTGCAGTGGGAGTAAAGGTAGGGCTCCTAACTCCATCCTCCACACCACTTTTATCCCCATTTCCTATTTTATTTTTATCTAGAATAGTTCTAATCATCTACTACACACAGGTTTGAGTGTGTATGTGTGTGTATAATATATATCTATATATAAAGTATATACAAAAATAGACTCAAAATGGATGAAAGACCTCAATGTGAGACAAGAATCCATCAAAATCCTTGAGAACACAGGCAGCAACCTCCTAAACCTCAGCCTCAGCAACTTCTTCCTAGAAACATCGCCAAAGGCAAGGGAAGCAAGGGCAAAAATGTACTATTGGGACTTCATCAAGATCAAAAGTTTTTGCACAGCAAAGGAAACAGTCAACAAAACTGAAAGACAACTGACAGAATGGGAGAAGATATTTGCAAGTGACATATCAGATACAAGGCTAGTGTCCAAAATCTATAAAGAACTTCTTAAACTCAATACCCAAAGAAAAATAATCCAATCAAGAAATGGGCAGAAGACATGAAAGACATTTCTGCAAAGAAGATATCCAAATGGCCAACAGACACATGAAAAAGTGCTCAACATCACTCAGGGAAATACTAATCAAAACCACACTGAGATATCACATCAGTCAGAATGGCTAAAATTAACCAGTCAGGAAATGAAAGGTGTTGGCGAGGATGCAGTGAAAGGGGAACCTTCCTACACTGTTGGGGGGAATGCAAGCTGGTGCAGCCACTCTAGAAAACAGTATGGAGCTTCCTCAAAAAGTTGAAAATAGAGCTATCCTACGACCCAGCAATTGCACTACTGGGTATTTACCCCAAAGATAAATGCAATGATCTAAAGGGGCACATGCATTCCAATGTTTATAGCAGCAATGTCCACAATAGCCAAACTATGGAAAGAGCCTAGATGTCCATCAACAGATGAATGGATAAAGAAGATGTGGTATATAAACACAACAGAATATTATGCAGCCAGCAAACCCCCCCTCCAAATCTTGCCATTTGCAACGATGTGGATGGAACTAGAGGCTATGATGCTAAGCAAAATAAGTCAATCAGAGAAAGACAATTATCATGTGGTCTCACTGATATGAGGAATTTGAGAAGACAGGATCATAGGGGAAGGGAGGGAAAATGAAACAAGACGAAACCAGAGAGGGAGACAAACCTTAAGAGACTCTTGGTCTCAGGGGAAAAACTGGGGGTTGCTGGAGTGGAGGGGAGTGGGCGGGATGGGATGGTGGGGTGATGGGACACTGGGGAGGGTATGTGCTATGGTGAACGCTGTGAATTGTGTTAAGACTGATGAATCACAGACCTGTACCCCTGAAACAAATAATACATTATATGTTAATTAAAAAATATGAAATATATGTGTATTTCATTCCTTGCTGTATCCTGGCACACAGGAGGTTTTCAATGCTACTACTGTTTTAGTTTGCATTTCCTTGAACATAAACGAACAATCGAGAGCCAATTTCTGGCAGTTTTGCTTTTGGATTCTTCTTGCTGAAGCTGGGAATTTGGTTGAAGAAGAAGAGTCGCCTTAAAATAAAAGGAGATACTAGTGACGAGGGATTGCTTGAGGGCATTGCAGCAGTACAATCCAAATTCATATTATGAGGAAAGAGTTCTAGTAGGCACCAATCAATAGCACGCTCAGAAGGTGAAATCTGAAAATGAAATCTGAGATGCCCTACTACTGACCTGTTAAGACGACCATGGCCACAGGGTCCCTCACTCCGAGCCACTAAATCCTCTGGTGAACAGTTTCTGGTAGGTTTCTAGGTCAAAAAGAGTTCTTGTGAACTCAGACTGTAGTCGTAGATGAATCCCTGGAGGCTATTAATTAGAAAAGCTTAAGTCTTTCTTTTCTCGGGAATTGAATTAAACTTAAGCTTCTGTCATTTTGAACATAAGCTAAAGTACAGCATCCTGTCACACAATAAAAGGAGACCAAAGAAACTGAGAGATTTGACCCAGAAAGCAAAGAAACCCTTAGAAAGTAAGTCCTGAGTTGCCAGCTTCTAGATCAAGATTGTGAGACTCAGTCACAGGACTCCATTTACCATGATCAATCTCAAAACCAGCACGACTAAAAAGTAGTTTAAGCACCTCTTCCAGAAAGGTCAAAGAATAAACCTCGATACAGGTATATACATACCTTGATACAACTAATGGGTTTGGGGGGAGAAATCCTTCTGATATGAAAATATATTATATTTACATATAATCGTTTCCTTAAGGCTTAGTGCAGTATAATGACTCATTTTCCCAAAGTATCTTTGTGGGTCAGGGCAGAGTTGAGCAAAATCAAACCCATTTGACCCAAGAATAATTGGGCCACAGACAAGGGTTAGGTCACAGAGTTAATGAAAATACGAATTGGAGAACTCTAGAATTTAGAAAAGGGATATGGATACTACTAAGGAAAGAATTCTAGGACATAAGAACTAAACATTGGTCCTTATAGGATCAGCTATGCAAGCAGGATCAGAGAGCAATTCATAGTATTCATTTCTCAAACTACTAAGGGGATTACTCAGGTGGAGTACATCTCAGTTTAGAACTGACAGTTTATTTTAAATAAATTTGAGTTTTAAAGTGAATTAGCAACTTACTTCCATTTAATTTTATTTTATATTTGAGAGAGAGAGCAAGAGAGCACGAGAGGGGGTAGGAGCAAAGGGAGAGGGAGAAGCAGGCTCCCTGCTCAGCAGGGAGAGAGATGTGGGGCTCCATGGGTGGGGAGGAAAAGAAAGATCTAGGATTTTTAACAAAAGTAAGTTTTTAATGAGGATAGCTTTGTGACTCTACTAATTGGGTGGATGGTGATGCCATTAATCGAAATAGGAAGGATGGCAGAGAATCATTTAATGGCTTTCATTTTAAATTTGGGGGAGGCAGAGAGGTTTAGGAGGCAGAGGTCAAGAGTTCTTTTCTAGACAAATCTATTAGATTTCCAAATTGAAAGGTCAGGTTGGTAGATGGATATATGGAATCTGGAGCTCAGGAAAGAGATAAATGGGGAAGCACTCTAGGAATGAACATAATGAACTTCTAAAACTTGGAGAAGGAGGCAGAGTGTAGGGAGAGGATCCAGCAGCATCAAGGGACGGAAGTGGAAATGTGCATACTGGAAGCAGCTACATAAATGAAAAACTCAATATAATTCCTTTGCAATAGCTATTTACAAATAATTCTGAGATTCACTTAAAAAATGGGAAAAGGTGATAACTACTACTACCTAGCTTATACTGAGTGTTGCCTCCAGAATCCTTTTTAAGAACATCTAGCAATTTTCACTGGATGAGATGTTTAACCTTTAATGACAGATACTCCATAAGTAAATGTCTATGACAGGGCTAACTTTTCAAGTGACGATTCGTAATTTGGTGCAGTTGTTACTACCATGAAGGGGCACAATACAAAGGGTTATGGAGAAGCTAAACTAAGCTGTCAACGTTCTTCAAGATCCCTGTGCAAGAAAATCCATTTTACAGTAATAACACCAGAAAACACTATATTGAGTGCTAATAAGTGTCTGGAATTTTATAACGCTAACTTAATTTATCTTCACAATGTTACGGTCGTTATTATTGTTATATTAATACCTCCATTTTGTATAAGAGTAAACAGGCACAGAGTGGTTATGTAGGTTGCCCAAGGTCATACTGCCAGCATGTGCAGTGCAAAGGGTCTATCTCTGGAGCCCAGGCTTTTAAACACAATAGATGCCCCTCTCTTTCTGGTAAGTAAAGTAGTTCCGTTTGATCTAGCTATGCTAATTTGAGCTCTCTTGCTTGGGTTGCAAAGAAAACCCAATGACTTTACCTATTTTATTTTTTAAGGGAAAGTTTTGTAACAACCAGGAACATGTTTTTTTGTTTATATTTTCTATTCATCCATAAGGTTCACCAGAACTAAAAATGTTCTGACAAAATAGGTATGGGTTTATTTTTTATTAAAGATTTTATTTATTTGACAGAGAGAGAGAGAGGGAGAGAGACAGAGACAGAGAGATCACAAAGAGACAGAGAGAGGGGGGGAAGCAGGCTCCCCGCTGAGCAGAGAGCCCGATGCGGGGCTTGATCCCAGGACCCTGAGATCATGACCTGAGCCAAAGGCAGAGGCTTTAACCCACGGAGCCACCCAGGCGCGCCAATAGGTATGCTTCTAAAATTCTGTATCACCTTGCTCTTACTCTAAATCTTAAGTAGATGGTAACAGTGTCTATGCAATGACCAAACAACACCAACAAAAAGATTTCTGAAGAAACTATTTGCTTTGACAGGGCACTAGTCTTTTCTCTTACTTGAAACTATAATTTACTTTCTCCGGTTCCCTTTCCCTCTAATTTTTCTATCCTTCTGTCAATAAGAAGGACCAATTACAGCATTTTATTTGACAAGCTGAAAATAATTATGATCTGCCACCTAACCAGTTCATCTATGAATGACAGAATTTTTTCTCAAAGGAAACTTTGACTGCTCTGGGACATTTCCATTCCTGGTTGGTTCCTTCACAGCAGCAGGACAATTAAGTATGCAGGTTAGGCCATAAATGTGCACATGTCGGGAGTCAGAGGAAAAGAAGTATGTCCCTTCTAACTGGCACTTTTCCTTCTCCTTTGGGGTACCTATTGGTCCTGAAGAAGTTCTTTTTTTTTTTTTTTTTAAGATTTTATTTACTTATTTATTTGACAGAGAGAGAGAGAACACAAGTAGAGGGTGCGGCAGAGGAATAGGGAGAAGCAGGCTCCCTCCTGAGCAGGGGACCCAACTCGGGGCTCGATCCCACAACCCTAAGATTATGACCTGAGCCAAAGGCAGACACTTAACCGACTGAGCCACCCAGGAACTCCAGTCCTGATGAAGTTCTAATTTGGATTTTAAACAACTGCATTTTTTAAAATGGGAAATGCAAAGATTTTATGGTAACTTCCCTTTTTCGAACAAATAGTATGGAAGAAAAGCATGGTGTCCAAAGATCTTCAGGACCTATGCCCCCATTTCTCCTCAGTAAACTGTACTACATTATTAGACTACATTCCAATAGAAGACCTTCTATGCCAATAAATTCTCAACATTTTAGGATGGGGGAAAGGCTTCCAGGAGATCATATCCTATAACCCTTGAATTCACAGATGAAAAAATCTAAACACAGAGCAACTGACTAGAGTGACTAAAGTTAACATAGTCTTCATGTGCTACTGTCCTTTCCACCATAAGTAAGAAATACAACTTGAGTTTCTTCAATGTGGCTGTTTTTCTACAGCCACATTTCAAAAGACAACAAATTTTCCTTTACTCAGCAAACACCTGAGGGCGCAAAAGAAGACAAACTTAAAAACTACTAACTGAAATATGGTATGATGAACGACGCTGGTTCCCAAATATCAGTTCATGACAGACTTCAGTGGTCAATAGCAAAATGAGAAAAAAAAAATGTCAAAGTTTTTCAACAAGATAAATTTATTCAATTTATTTTTATTATTTTTTAAAGATTTTATTTATTTATTTGACACAGAGAGAGAGGTCACAAGTAGGCAGAGAGGCAGGCAGAGAGAGAGGAGGAAGCAGGCTCCCTGATGAGCAGAGAGCCCGATGCAGGACTTGATCCCAAGACTCTGAGATTATGACCTGAGCCGAAGGCAGAGGCTTTAACGCACTGAGCCACCCAGGTGCCTCAAATTTATTCAATTTAAACAACTGTCCTTTACTACATGACATTCCTACTATTTTGGTGCTAAAATAGTCCTTTTACTTTTCCCTGCGACCAAAAAATAAATAAATAAGAATCCTGGAAATAGATCGGTCTCCCTAATCCTACTATATTAGTTATCTACTGCTCTGTAACAAATTACTCCAAAACCCAGCAGCTTAAAACAACAAACATTTATTATCTCACAGAGTTTCAAAAGGTCAGGAAACCGGAAGAAGCTTAGCTGTGTGGTTCTGGCTCTCATGAGGGTCTCTCATGAGGCTGCAGTCAAGATGTCAGCAGGGGCTGAAATCATCTGAAGACCTGATGGGTTGAAAGATGTTTTTCCAAGATGGCTCATTCATATTGGCTGATGGCCTGAGTTCCTCAAATGTTGTTGGCCACAGGCCACAGTTTCTTTTCATATTGGGTCTCTCCTAGGGCTGCTCATGACATAGAAGTCGGCTTCTCCCACAGTGAGTGATCCAAGAGATTGAAAGCATCCAAGACAGAACCACAATGTCTTTTATAACTTAATCTCAGAAGGGATATGCCATTACTTCTGCCATATTCTACTGGTCACAAGGAGCAGCAGAATATAGGATTGAGGACCATCTTTGAGACTGGTTACCACGACCACAATTTAAAAAAAATTATTTTACTAGTCCATGAAATCAAATCTGAAAACTGTTGTAGAGGAAAGGATATAAAAGTTAAAAGCTCACATTCTAATTAGTGGTAGATAAGCTCCTCAATTTTCTTGCCTTTAGTTTCTTTAGAAAATATGGGGATGGATTTGATAGTCTTTCAAATACCATTCAGTGCTAATACTACACTAGGGATGATAATGATGATGACAACAATAATGACAAATTTGATAACCTGCCCAAGGACACTAGGCTAATAAATGGTAGAGCCAAAACTTGAACTCAGGCAACTTGACTGTACAGCCTATAGTGTATCTTACTTAACCTTTGGAAATAAATGGAAGGTAGTGAGAGAGACTAAGCAAATCTAATAATATCTTGCTACTTTACTCTTATCCACTACAAAAGCACAATCTCATTCTAATTAGCTGTTTTATTATTACTGACTTAGGACAATATAAATATAATGGCCCATTTCAAGAAGCCTATCTTCATAACAACTTTTAATATAATAATGCTTTGCATAATGTGAAATTTCCAATGTAAAATCAACATACCTACTATATAGTTAGGGTATCATTTCCAGATGACTTTGGCAATGAATATCTATAGTCAGGGAAACCTGTTCAGGCTTTGAATGGAGGTAGGGGTGATGGTAATTTTTAATCTTGATATTTTTCTTTCTTTTCCCTAAGAACTACTTTCACTTTCCCTGGGAAACTTTCTAATAGCTTAGTTTTTAATAAATCATTTTTTGTTAATGTTTTTCAAGAAAAAATATCAGTTACTGTGCAAATAAACAAATAAAAGACCATACTACAATGGCTTAATGTCTTTATCCTTCTCTTTTAGTTAAAACACACACACACACGCATGTATATACATATCCACTGGCATCATATTCATGATAATTTCAATTATGTTTTTTCTAGATTTCTTCTGAATGTACTTCTCAGTCCCACAAATATTGAAATTCTTTTGTACCAGAACCAGAAGCCACTGGGGGAACTCCTTTGGTATCAATAAGAAACAAGGAAAATCCATGCCCTGTGACTGCTCAGTGTGCAGTAAAGGCAATCTTCTGGCATGAAACAAGGGCAGAAGTCAGTCAGAAAGAATGATGCAAAATTTCTTAAAAACCTTGCCAGAGAATGAACATGAAAAATAGAGGGCAAAATAACGTCAAATTTGCTTTCCATTTTAGAACTCAAGGCAAGACAAAAGTCATCTTGGAAAGAGTAGACAATGTTTCCATTGCTTTTAACTAATATGGTAGAAAAAGCATTTAAGGCATTCAAGAGTGACAACTGTCTTTCAAACAGTTGGAAAGGACTTGAAAAAAACATTTGTTGGTATAAATGGAATGTGCCTTGGCTTCTGTGGTCAAAATTTCTGGGACTCAACTGAAACAAGATTCTGGCTTAAGACTTATATGGTTTTCATCACCCTATAAACATTAACATTATTGATGCAGATCTGTTGCTTGAAATATTTTACCCATATCCTCTACTGTAAGGAATTTTCTTTTTACCCATTCATCTCTTGTGACAAATTTGTGGCAAATACAAATTTAAAAGGCTGTCAAAATCTAATAATGAAACCTTGGGGGGAGTCCTATGGGGGCACACAGATCAGAAAGAGCCAAAATTAATTTCAGAGGATTTACTACATAGGTTAGGGGTCACAATGAGGTGAGTTTCATTCTACAATGTGAAATCTACAGAAGCAATACCTTCCCAGAAGTAAAAGAAAACGTAGAAAAGGAATTAGAGCTAGTCAGTCAAGCCAGAGAACAAAGTTAGAAACTCATTATAGAAACCAATGCATAGACAGCATAGAAAACCACATGTTGTCAGTGACTTGAATCTATGCCATACTTGTTTCACTAATGGCTAGTCCTAAAAATCAGATATGCATTTTAACTACTGATAATGCACCTAGGAAACTATCTGTCTTAACAGGAACTGAATATAAAAGCTTGAGTTCTACAACTTTTCCCTAGAAAGTTTAATAAAAATGGGAAGATAATTTAAAAAGAAAAAAAGGCCTGGGCTTTCCCCTTTGCCTAAACCTCTATGATGTACCTGCTACTAGAGACAGTTCAATGGCTAGGAACTTGTCTTTCTCAAGGCCTTAGTATTAGGTGTCTCGAGGAAGGAAAGTCAGAAGGAAGAAGTCGCGGGCTGGTGCATTCATGCAGCGGGCACAGATAAGGAAGGAACTTAAGAATCAGGCAAAACTGCTAGAGAGGCTCCGGCCTGGGGTATGTCAGAGACCGTACTGGAACAAGACCTGGGGAATTAATTCTAAGTCAGACTATAAAACAGTTGCCTTCCGTGAGAGGTCAGTATTAACATGGCAGGCTGACTTCCTGTAGAAAGGAGATGGTTTTCAGTACAGCATGCCATGGAAAAAGTAGCTCAGTGCCTAAGACAATCAATCCTGATAGAAATCTGAAGTGGGGACTCACGTCGCTACTTCATAAGGCCCCTGATGTTGGAACTGCTGGGACCACAGTCCCTTCCATCACGCTGGAGATGGGCTGGTGGTCCCCCAACCACAAATGCTGAGTGAGCAGAACAGGAGTGCAGATAAAAGGCTCTGCCACACCCTACCAGGACTGAATCTTTCCAACCCCTATTTAAACCAGGAGAGAGGCTAATCCCTCTTTAATTTGTAAAGCTAAAATCTCACGGACTAGGAAGTGAAAATCCTTTACTGGTGCCTGAGTTCTCCTGTCTGAGGTCTGGCCCTTCGGAATGCTTGTGTACAGTGCCGAATGCAAAAGGCCAGGAAGCAAGAGCTGCTATTCAAAAGGCCTGGTGAGTGTGCCGGTCAGGTCGTTGACTTGGTTGCTGCAGACCCCTGTTTCAGTTTCCTAGGGCTGTCGTAACCAATCACCATAAACCAGGTAGCTTAAAACAACAGAAATTTATTCTCTCACACCGGTGGAGCCTAGAAGTCTGAAATCTCTGAGGAAGAATCTGTTTCATGTCGCCCTCCTGGCTTCTGGTGCTGCTGGCAATCCTCGGTATTCCTTGGCTTCCAGCTCTATTCACCCCAATCTCTGTCTCATCTTCACATAGCACTCTTTTTTCTCTATGTATCATTGGCTGAGGGCCCACCCTAACCCACTATGAACTCATTTTAATTAGATCTACAAAGACCCTATTTCCAAATAAGACCACATTCTGAGGATTTGGGGAGATGTGGATTTTGAGGGGACAGTACTCAACCCAGTACCTCTCCACACTCACCAAAGGCAGCATCTAAATTATTTATCCCACCTAGATAGCCAAATATTTATCCTGCCTTTCCTCACCAAAGGGAAAAAAAAAGTAAGATTCTTCACTAAGGACACTGAAAAGGCCCCAGGGAAGAAGTCTTCTGAAATGCATCATATAGACATTCCCCAGTTTAAGAAGAGACACCTCATCTCAAGAGATCATAAGAAAGCAAAGCCTGCTAATAAGATAAACTCCACCTGCATATAGCAAAGCCCTATCCGGCCTCATATGGAGATATTCTTAAATAGGAAGAAATCACCAATGCTCTCTTAGAAACTGAAAAACTCTCCATTCTAAGAGATATCAAGATAACAGAAAAAAAATCACATAAACAAACAAACAAAAAAATAAAGCAGGAGAAATGGGGAAATCCCTCTGGTCTGCATTCTTCGGAAAATAAAAGAAAATGTTGTGGCTAAAAATATAAACAAAGAAAGAAGAACACAATACCATAAGGAAGGAATTGGAGATCAAGAGATCATTTTTTTTAGAAATTAAAAATAAGATTACCAAAGTGAAATATTCAAAATAAGATTATAAGATAAAGTTGAGGGGTTCTCCAGAGCAACAATGACAAAAATCAAAAGCTGAAATTTCAGGAGAGAAGGACAGATTCCACCTAACATGTCCCTTATCTACCTTAGCAGAGTTAGAGAAAACACAGGACAAGAAATCAAATGTGTGGCACAAGATATTTTCCCAGAGCCAAAAGATATCTTCAGAGTATGGAGGTGTTCAGCCCAATGAATGAAAAAAAGACAAGCAAAAGAAAAAAAAGATGAAAAAAACTTCCAGAGATATGAAAAACAGGTCACTCTCAAAGGAACGAGAATCAGATCACCACCAATTCCACTAGATGACAGGAAGCAACAGAATGGATGCAACAAAACCCTGGAGGAAAAATTATTTTAATTATTTTCAACCTAAAATTCTACACCCAGGGAAACTATTATTCAAATGTGAAAGTCAAATATCTTTTTGACATGCAGGAACTCAGAACATCTACTTCTAACACAGCTCCAAACAGTTATCTGGGGGCGCCTGGGTGGCTCAGTGGGTTAAACCCTCTGCTTTCGGCTCAGGTCATGATCTCAGGGTCTGGGATGGAGCCCCACATCGGGCTCTCTGCTCAGTGGGGAGCCTATTTCCCCCCTCTCTCTCTGCCTGCCTCTTTGCCTACTTGTGATCTCTCTCTGTCAAACAAACAAATAAAATCTTTAAAACCAAAACCAAAACCAAACCAAAACAAAAAAACAGTTATCCAGCAGTGGTAAGGTTTTACTCATTGCTTTTTCCTCTTTTCGAACTTCCCATGTACTCCAGTGTAATAAATGCTTGTATTTGCTGAACGAACAACCTTTCCCTGAAGAGTTAAAGCAGAGAACACTTCTGTGTTTTTCTCCTTTCCCCATCACTTGTAAATAATTTGAAAATGGCATGTCTCAGTTTCTAATTGGAATTCAGATACAAGAGTTAGTGACTTAACCCTCATGAGATCATTAGAAACTCTGGAAAGCATATTTTGTTCCATATAAACCAATTGCCTCCCTCTAAACAGAATCCTCCAAATTGTTTTTTGTTTTGCCAAAAGAAAACCAAAAGGTAAAAACAACAATAACAAAAACACATACTAGAGATAATAGGCATTAGGTATATAGAACTCTAAACATTGTATATCAAGGTATTTAGCAGAGAGCTTTGTTTTTAGATAGTAATGGTAGGGGTTATACAACGTTCCTGAATATGTTACATAACAGGAACTGAATATATCAAAATTACATATTTGAACTCATCATAATTTTATGTTAACAAATAGGTATTCTATTCTTTAGTATAGAGAATAACATTTATACCAAGTTTCCACAGCAAACACCAATATTTCCTCTTTCCTATCTTAACATAATGTACAATTATAAACTAAAAATGAATAACATAGTTTATTGTTTAATAAAAGTAGAATGACTACTACCAAAACCATTTTCTCCTTTTATTTGTGACACACATAAACATGAACGGCAATTGTTCCTGAGTTCTCTCTTCAATAACATAAACCGCACGGTTAGATTCCCAGAGATGCTCAAGTATATTAGTTATGCATACAACTTAACTATTATGAGGACAGACTTTGAATCAAAGTAGACTTAACTTCAAATCTTGGCTCTACTATTAATAGATTTTTTTAACCTTGGTGAGCTTCAGCTGTTTCCTGGATAAAAAGGAGGAAACAATAGCACCTAGCCTTACAAAATGGTGAAAATTAGACTACTTGATTAATCTAAGTTTTATTATAAGCCTGGCACATAATAAGGGCTCAACAAATGCTAACTGCTGTGATCACCATCACTACCACCATAACCGTTCTCATCTGCTGGGCGAGGAAAACAAAACCAAAAACTATAATGGACCCCATTCTACTAATGAGAGAGGTATTCAGCAGTAGGCACAGAGCTGTACAAATACAACATTTGCATCTCAGAGGCCTGGGAGATTATAGGAAGGTATGAATTAGGCCAGGACTAAGACAGAGATGGGTAGGGGCTGATGGTATACTGGAGATGGTGTGCCCTTTCCTAAGGGCTTTCAAACTTAACAATTATTTTAAAATTCCAGTGCTAGCCAAACAAAATCCTCTGCTGGTAGAATATAGCCTATAGGTAACAGTCTTTCACTTCTTGAACTAGGACCATTATTCAAGCTCTGAAGCCAAGTCTTTGAAAGAAATCAGAAAACAGGATTCTAAGAGTCCAATGTGTCATTATTATTATTATTATTTTTGGTTTCTCACTTTAATAAATCTTTTTCTCCCACAGAATTAAATGTACATGTTTTAATTATAGCAAATTACAAAAGTGTACAGGTGCATAAAGGAGAAGAAAATAATATATACAGTCTTATCATTGAGGAGCAACTGACTTTAACTTCTAGGGATTTTTTCCATTTAACTTTTCCAAGGCATATTCTTCCTCTTGTAATACAAATATAAATCGAGCTTTCTTTTTTGTTATTGTTTTAAATATTTTATTTCTTTATTTGACAGAGAGAAAGATCACAAGTAGGCAGAGAGGCAGGCAGAGAAAGAGGGGAAAGCAGGCTCCCCGCTGAGCAGAGTGCCTGATGTGGGGCTCGATCCTAGGACCCTGAGACCATGACCTGAGCCGAAGGCAGAGGTTTTAACCCACTGAGCCACCCAGGCGCCCCATAAATCTAGCTTTCTGACTGAATGTTTGGACATTTTATTTAAGAATTCTCTGGAAACCTGGTATGCCTGGGTGGCTCAGTGTGTTAAGCCTCTGCCTTCAGCTCAGGTCATGATCTCAGGGTCCTGCGATCAAGCCCTACACTGGGCTCTCTGCTCAGCAGGCAGTCTGCTTCCCCCCTCTCCCTTTCCTGCCTCTTTGCTTACTTGTGATCTCTCACTCTCTCTGTCAAATAAGTAAATAAAATATTAAAAAAAAAAGATTCTTTGGAAACAATATTAAATGACTACAGATTATTCAATTATATGAACACACTTTAGTTAATTCAGTCTATTGATTGAACATTTTCTTTTGCTTTCTCAGTATTCGATTATAGGTAACAATGTAAGAATATGTTTATGCAGCAGATTTAAAAATGAACTTGCTTCCTTAGGACATAATCCCCCACCCCAAGAACTGGTTAAAACAAAAAGGGATATTTTAAGGTCCCTTGACATATACTGTCAGTCTGTACAATGAAATAGTTACATCAGGTGGTATTCCCACAGAAGGATTGAGGAACACCTTCTGGCTACCTGTTGGCCAACTGAGTCTATGGGTATGTTCAACACATATGCAAACTAAGATTTCAAAACTACTTCCATATCATCAAAAGAAATTAAAATCCAGGGATAATATTAAAATTACCATTCTAGCTAATATTTTCAACCAATATCAACCCTGACTTTCTGCTTTAGAGCTATCAGAATGAAAATTAAAACACTGTATGTTATGTATAGGAACATTCTCAGAGGGCTCACACTAGGATGTGATCTGGAGTGTAAAGACCATCTACCTAAGGGTAAAGCAGCAGCAATATGCCAGCAACAGTTAATATAAACCGTATAATCATCCTGAGTCACTTGTTTCAATTAAACTTGTAAGAGTAGGAGCTGAGAAGGTGAAGATCAGGGCTTGCATAAAAGTGATCAGGGTCATTAGTGATTAACTGTCTCAGTTCTCTGTCTTAAGACAGGTGAAACCATGTACCATGCTCATGTTTAAGAGCCCCACATAACACAACAAATAGTGCCCTAAAATCTGGGAGTGAAACCAGAGTTTTATATTTCCTAACAGATAGCATGGGACCATACACACACACACACCACCACCACCAACAACAACAACAACAACAAAACAAAAAAACCACAAGGACTTAGGATACTAAATTTTCTTACTCACCTCATGGGACTGTTATATGGAAATCAAGTACAAGAACAGCTAGGCATTTGAAAAATTAAACATCATTATCACTAGATGTTATAAGTTGGTGCATTTTGAAGCACTAATTTTTAGTTAAGTTTAATAAGATACTGAATTCCAAGTTCCTAAGGGCAGGGATCATGTTCTTTGAGATTCCCATGGCTTATAGCACATTTACCTTGAAATTGAAGGTATAATTTTTTGTTGGGTAAGTGAATAAATAATATTAATAAACTGATTTGTATAGTATCATATGCAAAATGTTTTTCAAATATTTTCACAGAACAAATGAATCTGTAAGTCCTAGTAGCAACATGTTTCCAAACATTTTAGATCTGCTATAGTGGAAGAAAACAATTATAATACTCCGAATATTTTTGTCCTCTGTAACAGTAATCATGAAACAAGTTCTTCTTAGCATATCTTAAAAGAAAGCACTGTCCCAGTCCATTAGATGTTTAAGGGGGTAAATAAGAGAATGACTATATATGTCAATTAAAGCAATTACAGAACAGAAAGATGTTGGGATGAATATCCATCAAGTTAGTTTTAGAACACATAAGAAGCATCAGAGTTTGGGAGGAAAAAGGGCAAAACTGCCCTATCTTGGCTGAGTAGCACTATTAAATTCAGATGCAGGGTTCTATTTAGTTTGGACAGGTCCCAGCCACAGAACAAAGTCAGTCTGTCTTAGTACCATAACTGAATTCTACAAGTTAACAGCTTTTCATGAAAAGCTGCCATTTCAAAATGTCAATCAAATCTGAGCATAAGTGGGAACTCCTGCAGAAATAACCAGCTGCAGGTTTGAAAAACATTTTTCACTGAAAGTGGAAACACAAAAGATGTTTGAACGGGATCTCTTTTCATTCCTGTAACAGTAGACGGCCATTTTCACAACATCAAGGACAGAAAACAGAGGACAAAATTGCAAATAATGTCTTGAAAGGGCTATTTGCAGGGGTGATGACTGATTCAAGTTACAAATGACAGAATTACTGGCAAATGGGAACTCATTAATATGAAATTGTTTGTTTCTCATTAACTGATCACAGTCTCAAACTATTCTTTTAATTGCACTTGAATGATTGTGCAATACAGAATGAAATGTAGCCTCAAGTTTTGACATTTGTTTTCAACCTCCTTATGGAAATTGATGATGGTATCACCTGTCTGTGTGGGGGACGAGGGGGATCCACCAATTATAGTTTAGGGTCAAATTGAAACAAAACATTATTTCACTTTTTGGAATGTCAAAGGTAATAAAAATACCTTGCAATTTTGCACCTTTTTTCCAAGAAAAAAGTCCCTTTTAAGCAATGATATAAGGTGAAACCAAATAACAGAGTAGTAAATATGACATACTATAAGCATTCATGTGGAAAGGGAGATACACATCAGAAAATAACACTCTGCAGAAGATCTGCCCATGTTAGGTCTTCAGAAGCATAAAATAGCATAAAGATTAATCAGAAAGTAGCTTTTAAAAGTTGTTCCAAAACTTGAGGAAAATGATACAAAACAAATGCTCTACATTTTCTTTTTACATCACACACTTCAACAAATATTTTTTCACTTGTTGCCAGCTAACAGAATTTAAATGTTCACAGAAATTATGACTCCTCTCAATACTAGTGCAATTGTCTATCTGTGCAGTAGAGATATTAACGTTGATATTCTTTTGTAGAAATGAAGGGCAAAATCAAAACTGTAGTTTAAAAGGTACTACCCGTATCATAAGGTTCTATTTAGAATTTTCTAGACTCCCATGGTTAACCAATTTTTACGTATTTAGAGGAAGAATTAGAGAAAGATTTAGAGAAACTGTTTGAGCTTGTTTATATATTTATTATACCCCATATTGTTGATACTTAAATATGAAAACAAACAGGTGGCATTTAGAAGTTAGACCCTAACTTCCAAATAAATGCTACAAACCAAAAAGTGTTTTCATATGGCTATGAGATAATTCAGGGACACTAGAATCTGCTGTCTTTTTTTTTTTTTAAGTTCAATTTCCCTCATTTTCAGAAATTAAGACTCTCGCTGTTTTGCTGACACAAAAATTAACACACATCTATCCCAAATGCAGATTTAATTTTAGTGGGTATGGTCTAATTAGCATAGGTAACTCTAGCCCAAATTGTGATCGATCGTCTGGTTTCACACAGTTTTATCTACCTGGAAGTTTCTCTTGGGCTTATAATCAATCAACAACAAGCCTCAAAATAAGCACCTAATAATATCTGTATAAAAATTCAGTAAGCACAGATATAATAAATCTCACTAATCTCCCTTAATCTTTTCAGAAGAGCAACAGCTGAAGTTCAGTTACATATACCAATCACATTCTCCATTATAAAGAAATACTCTTCATCCTAATTTGAATAAATGAATTCAGTTTTATCATATGTGTTTCCAAATATGGGATGGTTAAGTCTTGGCACAATGGCTCCTTTTGCTTTACTTCAAGAACTTTTTACTTAGTACTATAGCATTCATAGATCTTCCTAAGAGAATATCCAGTATTTGGTCCCCAATGCTTTTAATTCTTGCATTCAAACAGCTATATGAAGTTGCAGAGCTTGTTAAAAAAAACTGGGGGGGGGGCATGAGTTGGTTACCAGTTGTCACCCAAAGATAACAGTTACTTTTATGGGAGAATTACAAATGCAAATGATTAATGTGGTATAAATTGTATACTAAATTTTAGTGAGAATGTCTAAAGTTATCACACAAGGCATTCATCTGTGTTCCCTGTTTATGGGAATGAAATATGTAGTCATTTGAAGTCCACAATATGTATACTGTGTTTGTAATAACTGCAGATTTTACAGGCACATTATTCTTTCCATTAGGATTAAAACCTCACCGAATAGCAATTTGTGAAAGAATTCTAGCAGGGCCCGGAGCCCAGAACTCTGACCTCTGATGAGATGCTTGGCAGCAACAAACTCTGGGTCTAGGCAAAACATCTGGTTTGAGTTAGACTTCCTGAAAAAATAGCCCCTGTACTGGGGAAACTGGTATTCACTCAGCTTTGTATATATACTTTGACTGACTTCAACACTGCTATAGGAAAAAAAAAGAGAAAAAGAGAAGAAAGACTCCACTAGAATACTTGTCAATCATGACGGACTCTTTGGTGGCCCCTCTAGAATGAAACTCTCTTATTAGCTGGTATAGTTTTTCTTTCCATACTCCTTGAGCATTATTTCCACATTATATCATGTAGAATGTACAATAACTTCAAAATAAATTCAAAATAAGTCCAAGTTTGTTATTAGCAAAATACGTTACTTTTCTTTTAATCACTTCAGGGGGGAAATCACCAGTTAATTTTAATTTCACTCTGTTTACATATATGGAGGGAGAAAAACATTTTGAGGATTCCTATAAATTTGAGTAAATAGTAAAACTCAAAAAAATTAAATAGCTTCTAATTAGTGGTCCTTCTAAAATGATACAAGTAGTAGCAATGTTTATTGGTTAAAGAGGTTCTCTGAGTTTTTACACAAATTTAATAAAAATCGGAATCTAAAAATAATTCCATATATATAGATACATATATATACACATACATATGCTACAGAAAAAAATTAAAAATTTCTGGGTTAACATGCAAACATGATATGACAATTTGGAGACACGACATCACTTAAAGGTTCTCTCGCCACTTTCATCTTCTGATTAGCGGGTTTAGCAGGACAATGAGGAAATTCATCCACTGCAATTAACAACTCTCTAGTTCATTTAAACCCCTTAAAAGGGGACCATTATTCTGCATTCTTATATAAACACAAAGTTTTTTGAAGAAGTAGGGTTCTTATTTATCAGACTGAAGACAACCTAAAACTATGAATGGTACTTACAAAAGAAAAAGGCGCTATCTAGGTAAGCCATTCTATAGCCAAAAGGACATAATATAATATTGTATATAAAATTAAAAGAAGCATAAAAGCAGGATATTCTAAGGTAGTACTACTCTCTACCTTGACCACCATTTTATTTGCGTTTCTAGTGAAAGCAAAAATGTAACCCAGCCTATCCTACTGTCAAACGTGTAAGACTGAGGCCGAATGGGATAATGACTGGGAGCATGATTCACTTTAAAGGACTTGGGAAAGTTTTGGTAGTCTCAGGTGGAGGTAAATTGATGTTTTACTTTTCTATGTATCCTTTTAATTTAATTATTACTACTGTAAAGTACAAACTCATTTAAATTTAGTCTTTTGAAAGAACAGTGTGTAACAGAATGCAAACTAACAGTTATAAAGCTTGTTAAGTACAAATTTACTTTTCTACCTAGCGGCATTGCTAAGGACTCTATCGAGCAGTAGTATGTTACAAAACATCAGTATCATTCTCCAACAGGTATCAGCGATCTGCAAACTGTACTTGCACCATACTTTGGGAACTATTAAGGAATAACTATGATTATTTATGCTCTGCTTACAGATTAAAAATAAAATCTTATTTGCCAAAATCAAACATCTGCTCAAAGTTCCTCAGAATCTTCATTATGCACACACAGTTTGTCTACTTGTCACAAATAGTACAAAGAGTTTTTAATATCTGTCACAACTATTATTCAGCAAACTATAAAGTTTGTACCATCTCCACATTATATAATTTTTAAGAAGAGCATTCATATTTCTATCACAAAGTCTTGTCATTTCTATTCTAACTGAATCAACAAAATGATCACGGAAAGTAAGATTTTGCTTCTCCTTACACTATTTCTTGAATCTGTAATTCTTATATATTTTAACATAGTATGTGCGCTTGCTGGCTTTGAGTAAAGGACCACGGAGCTGAAGTTCAGCAGTTCTTTTCCCCACATACTTGCAACCTTTTTTGTATACACACCACACATACAACCCTCTATACTTCTTAGCTCACTGAAACTTAAGTGTTTCTCCAAAAGGTATTTATTTTGACACAAAATAAAAGTTAATAAAAGACGTGACAAACTCTTGCCATTTAAATGTAACATTTTGAGAGAGTATATTGTGAAATACAAAGCAGATTTATACCAGCGAATTTCTACAAACACACATTTACTTTTCCACCTCATAACATGGATAAACTAATCCTGTTGTATTCATTTCTGAAAGAAGGCAGAGGCATTTTTTTTAAAACTGTGTAAGAATACATGCAGAATTATTATACATATTTATAGGTAATCATACTGTAGGTAGTGAGAGACTTAGAATAGTTTTTAGAATAATCATTGCCTAAACTGCCTATATAAATTATTTTGGAAAGGCTGTTTTCCCTTAAATCTGACTAACAATCTGTATTCAAGTCAGAGCATAAGCATAAACGTACATGGCTTGACACATGCAATTTTTTCATTTTGTCTGATAATAAAAAAGAAACTCATTATCATAATTCTGAAGGCCACTCAGAGAAACTCTTTGAAGCATAGGGAAGGGGACTCCTCTGTCATCCTCCTTATGAAAGAAATAGCAAGTAAATCACTTTTTTTCCCCCTGATGAAGCTTTGGAATGTACAGAGCTCACTCCTATGAGTACGGATCAAAAAACAAAACAAACAAACAAAACCAGCTATAACAATGAATAGTTGTAAAAAATAACAGAGGTGATTTTGTATTATAGTAGTACTTTTACACTGGAATTAAACAGCAAATTTTCTTTCCAAAAGGCATAAAGAGCATTTCACTGCTAACCCCCTGCATTTTTGAAAGCTGTGGCCACAAAGGCAGCTTTATAAAATAAGCCCCCACTTGTTAAAACTGTAACATTGCCACCATCACTAGAGTTTCACCTTAGTGACTTAAATAAATATAAATAAAGTAATAAACACTATATGTTTTATAGAGTTCTATGAACCAGAAAAAAAAAAAAATCACCTTACAAAATAACCTCCTGGCAAATGCAAAAGAAAAGTTAAATTTGGTTTGCTCATATTTTCTGAGTTCCCAGAATACAAGAAGGAGCTAGGGGAAACCTATTTAACCGAAAGACTTTTGCTTATTTCATTTTCCACATTAGTCTTTATGGAAAGCAAGGGGGAAAAAAAGTATTAAACAGGAAAGAATTGGAGAAAGGCAGTCATTATAATAAAAAATATTTAGGAGTTTAAAACAAGATACCTTTCATATTCTATGTTTTAAGATGACCTTGATGTAAATCTTTTTACTCACTGATACTGGATACTGAAAATAAGTTCTGTAAGAATCAGATACGATGGCTGCTATTCTAGGTGGTCAAAATGTCCAGCAAGCAAGTTACCTGTTTCACTATCCTATCAATTGAGTGATGGTAAAACTCCATGCCACTGCTGTGAGATGGCTGTGATACAAACTGTTTTATTTGGAACTGAGGAATAGAAAATATTAATGGTGACTATCATATGAACAACTTTTAAAAAATATATTGTTTCAGACTTGCTAATATACTAATAGAGATTTTGTAAAGTTTCAATATAATTCTCGAGTCATCACCTGGATGACAGCAATTAACAACAACACTTATTTTAAAGAACTCCAAATTATATACAGTTGAGTCAATTTTAATTTGTTTTTATTTAAGGTCTTCTAAAGTTGAGGCCAGCATGCTGAAGAAAAATATTAAACTATGTATAACCCTGTGTCAACATATGATGCTACTGGGAATGGTAAGTGAATTAATTTTCCTTGGAAAATTAATTACTTATGACTTACAGTTGTAAAAGCAAACAACGTAACTCTGGATTAGGGCACATTTAATTTCTGTTTGTAGTAGCGATTAAATTAATTTCATATAATTCATGGTATGTAATGGAAAGCAGAACAAAAATGAAATTCTAGACAATGACTGACATAGAAAAATGTATATATTTATGAACCTGATCCAAAAATAAAGGTCATGGATATTAATCACTGGATAATAAAACAGTATTTTTGATGGTTCTATAATAATGGGTTTTTAGCATAGTTTTTTAAGAAAACTTGTCCAAATAGAAATGTTTGACACAGAGAAACAAAGTAGAAAACTGTAATTATATCCTATAACATCTCTAAATCTCCCTCCTCCCCCTCCCGAAAAGGTAGTTAGAATAAAGGATTTGCACATCTTTTTTTTGTAATAATAATTTTTGCCCACGTAGATTTGGGGCAGCTAAAATTCAATACACCATTAAGTGATTTAGGAATGAAATTCTTAAAATTACAACTAAATTATCTTCCTAACACTCAAATAGTAAAGTGTTTCTAAAATGGATCATCTGTGATTCATTTGACTGAATTATCCACCTGAGTACTACACTAAGGCAGCAGATTTTGGCTAACTAGTGGACTCCTAAGAATATAAGCACAGCTGCACACAGGGAAGTATTCATCTTTTTACTCCATCACTTCCTACCTGTTCCAATTAAGCCAGACATAATTTTTTAATTTTGGACTGCAACTTCATGGCACCCCCCCATGTATTAAAATCAAGAATTAAATCTTGTCCTGATAGTAACTAATTAGTTTCAAGTAGCTATATGAAATGTCATTCTCATGATATGTTAAACACACACACAAAATCAGAACATTTCATATTCTGGCAATAATCCTAAGTACTGTCACTGGCCACCGAGTGAAATCATTGTCAGTCAAATTCCCACTGACATTTAGAATCATTGGCTATGAGAGAGCAAGCATTTTGAAGTAAAGTAAAATGTTTCTATGAGTTACACTTCTAGAAAAGAGTAGATGTGGACTTGTGGTGAAAGATACAGTAAGAACCCATGCAAAAAATAGAAATAAAGACTTTCTGCATACAAAATATACATTTCTCCTCAAACTTGTACTTTTTATAAATTTTAAAGTATTCCCTTTTCCTAGTCACACCTTCTTTCAAAAAGAGGATTTACTATTCCCGTATTATTTTATCTTTCAAGAGAAATATTTATATAAAGTTAATTTATGTAATACCTTTGAGATCAAAGAGAGAAAATTGCTAAAAATATTCCAAATTCCATTACAATTTTAAACTTACCAAAGGAAGAAGAAATTGTGACATTACTTTGGAGTCTATAAAATAAAAATTCATGGTACTATAGTCTTTAAAAAGATTTTTTTTAATACTTTATTTATTTGACAGAGAGGAGAGAGATCACAAGTAGGCAGAGAGGCAGGCAGAGAGAGAGGGTGAAGCAGGCTCCCTGCTGAGCAGAGAGCCCGATGCGGGGCTTGATCCTAGGACCCTGAGATCATGACCTGAGCTGAAGGCAGAGGCTTTAACCCACTGAGCCACCCAGGCGCCCCTAAAGATTTTTTTTTTTTGAAGTAACTGCACTATGAAAAGATTAATTAAGGACAGATAGTTTCATTCCAAGAGAAGCTGTGACTTAGGAGACATTTTTGCTCTATTTTGAAGAGTAAAACTAAATGGAGCAATCGAAACTTCACCTTTCTGGTTGTTTTCCTAAAGTACAGGTTGCCCTTATTTCAAAAAGGACTTCATTTCAGCATAAACCAGATTGAAAAAGGGGTCTGTTTATAAAATGTCCTAGATAGGTTCTCTTTAGGGTCGGAAGCACATTCAGCTTTGATTCAGCTAGTAAAGCTACCCAGGAGACTGAAACATCACCTCCTTGGACTCTCAGAGAACTTAAACTTGACTTTATTTCATTTTCATTCCTGGCCTCTACATCAGAACAGGACTTTGAGAAGACAGGAAGGAAGGAAGGAAGGAAGGAAGGAAGGAAGGAAGGAAGGAAGGAAGGAAGGAAGGAAGGAAGGAAGGAAGAGAAAGAAAGAGAAAGAAAGAAAGAAAGAAAGAAAGAAAGAAAGAAAGAAAGAAAGAAAGAGAGAGAGAGAAAGAAAGAAAGAAAGAAAGAAAAGAAAAGAACGAACAACGAACAGAAGAATGAAACCATGTCCTTCTGGATAAGAATGAAATCGATCCTGCCACCCACATCCATGCTGCTTAACTTTACTCATGAAAAAGAACACTGAATACTTTTCCGATCGACAACTGAGTCTAAGAGATGGGCAGGAGTTACAGTGATACTCCCTAGTTAGAAAACACACACAACACCCTCTACATTCCCTTAAGTTTGAAATGAATTTCAGAAGTCTCTTCAGGCATCTTTCTTTTATTACAACCCACATTCATATTTCAGTAGAATGACTACAAGGGAATCACTAATTTTTTATCTAAACTATGACGTTTTGGCAAACGTTATATAACCAACTATAAATCCACAACAAGCCTCAAATACTAAAGACTTGGTAATTATATGATGAGAAACAGCTTGATTATGGGAGAGGCAAGGCGGGCTGTCAACAAACAAACAGCTGTTTCTTATTGACAACCCATAATAGATCGTGCATCCCAACAAACTAAGGAGTTGGTTTCTGTTGCTGCTGTTGTGTTTGTTTTTAACTATCCCACCCTCTTCCCCTCCCACCTCCAAAATACTGAGTCAATTTAAACATTAGATGCAAACCACAACAGAAGAATCGGATACACAAGGATAACAAGTAAAGCACTATAGACTTACAAAAAAAGTCTGTAGGTAATAACTAACAGAAGTTTAAAGTGTACTTTTCAATTCAACTTCAAATGCCTATCTTTCCCTGTGCAACACGTCCTGTCATTACTATTTATAAGAGGCAGCTCAGGCAATGGGCCTGTTTCCTCATTCCTGGATTATGACCACAGCGATGCCGCCACTCTGATCCTTTGTTCTGAAAGCTTTCCCTGCAGCTTCTTCCGTCCTCCCTTTCAGCCGAAGGGAATGAACATACTTCTATCTACCAGTGCGAACTCTAAGGTCTTTTGTAACTTAAAATTAAATGATTCTAGGAATACCTGGTAAGTTTAGCATATAAATCAATAATAGGAATAAACAGAACTTTAACATCAAAAGTGACCCACCCCCCAAAAACCAAAACAAAAACCCACTGACATATATAGAGCCTGTGTAATTTGATGGCCCCATCATTTGAAATAAACTCACTTTCATGTTTGCACCTTCAGCCACTTTCACATCTTTTTTTCTTTTCTCTCTCTCTGTTTCTTTTACACATATGCTATTTCCTTTAACACTCTTTCAGAAAGTATATAGGTAACCTTATTTTATTTTCCAACAAGGCATGAAGAAGTAAGATTACTTTCTCAAAGTCATATAGCAAATGTAGCTAAACCAAGGTAAGACCATAGCTCCCTTTGCTGCCCTGGGGCTCTGTGTTCTTTCCACCACAACACACTGAAATGAGGAGGGGGGCCAGTAAGAATGTTCATGCAATTTCTGTTTAAGGCAGGTTCCCTCTCTATACCTCTCAGGGAACTTTTTTTTAAAATATTTTATTTATTTATTTAACAGAGAGAGATCATAAGTAGGCAGAGAGGCAGGCAGAGAGAGAGGGGGAAGCAGGCTCCCTGCTGAGCAGAGAACCCGATGTGGGGCTCGATCCCAGGACCCTGAAATCGTGACCTGAGTCGAAGGCAGAGGCTTAACCCACTGAGTCACCCAGGCACTCCTTAGGGAACTTTTGATTAAACACACCCTGAATTATAACTCCTCAAATTGTTAATTTGACATAATTGTTAATTTGTCAATGAACATAGTTGTATGTCCCAGGTATGACTAACCAAGTATTTTTTTTTAAAGATTTTATTTATTTGATAGAGAGAGAGAGCAAGAGAGGGAACACAAGCAGGCGGAAAGGGAGAGGGAGAAGGCTTCCCGCTGAATAGGGAGCTTGATGTGGGGCTCGATCCCCAGACCCTAGGATCATGACCTGAGCCAAAGGCAGACGCTTAACGACTAAGCCCCCAGGTGCCCCATAACCAAGTATTTCAATCTAGAATCCAAATTTCCTTTGCAAACTTAATGATAAACATGGGATTTCTCCACAAGACGACATCTGCTGTCTCACTCACAACCAGTGCTCCATTTTATTTAAAATCATGCTCTTACCGTGTAGCAGATTGGGCTGGCTATCTTCTGTATTCTGCTGCCATCACTGGGTCTGTGTTTAGTTAATGTTACTCAGGTAACATGCCCATAAATTTATATTTTGAAAAACTCAAAGTTGCTTGAATTTGTCAACACATATCCGAGTAGGTTTCAAATCGTAAACGAGAGTAGAATCACTTTTTTAAAAGCCTGGTTGTATTTCACACCATATGAAGGGAGGGGCCCTGAGTAAGGGACTAGGGAACAAACTACCTCTTCAAAACGCAGCTCACAGGAGGTTGGAAGGGAGATGAGGAAAGAGGCACAGAAGCAAAAGGACTCAGCCAGAGAAAATGCTGAGGAAGGCAGAGAAAATGGAGGGCGCGCTTGGAATGAAGCTTTCTCTGTTATCCATGCTTTTAAAATACCTGTTAGGCTCTGCAAGCGTCTGTGAGGGGCATTTGGCGGGGGTGGGTAACAGACTTCTTAAAGCTAATTCCCAAGAATAATTTTTACATTTCCATCTTTCCAAAAGTACCCAAACCATAATGAAGATAAATCCACTCTGAGCGGGTGAGATGCTAGCTTAGGTGGTAGCAGACCTAATGTCTCTTGGGATGTCCAAATCGTAGTTTCATTCTCTTAGTGAGGAGATCTCAAAAGCTTGAGAGCCCCAACCAGTGTCACTAAAATGAAGTTCTGCCTATAATCCAATTGTTTTTAAAATTAAGTTTCTCTCACAGTCTGGGGCTGTGGATGATCATTACTAATCACCGTGACTGGCGCAGTCTCCAAGGGGACACGTTCTCGCCAGGCCTGACTGACTGGTCATGATGACTGAGTAATCGCCTAACCGGGGGTGCCAGTGCCCCCTCCCAGTCTCCCCTGTTTACATAAACCACAGGCCTGGACCTCCCTCCTCTACACTCTGTCTTTAAACTACACAAATAACGTTTCTCCTGGTCTTTGCCAACTCTCTGGGGAAGAGCTATGAGGGAATGACATAATTTTTAGAGCAAATTGAGGACTCTGAAGAAATGCAGTATGCCACTCCAAAGGACCAGAGATAAAATATAAAACTGATTGTCATCCTTTTCATGGAGCCTTGTAATGTCCCAAATATAAAATGCTCTAATGAACTCTTACCAATTAAATGCCTTACTGATTTCCAAGACTTTGTTTATGAATGGTTGGTACATAGCACATCTGGAAGATGAAGGGGGTCTTTCAGAAATACTGCCAGGAAGATGACCTATTTTCCACCCGCTCTCTAGGCAGGTTCACATCACCACATGATGCTAGCTGTGGCATAAATCCAGAGAAAACAAACTTTTCTTGGTCTTGCAAAGGCTGTTTATGAGTATACAGCAGGTGCTTTATACCCTGTCTCCTCATTAGATGGACAGATCTTCTTTGGATTCCATTCCATAGTGTGTGTACTTCTTTGAGGCTTTACATCCGCACCTCCTCCCATAGTCAACGCCCCCTTCCAACCAAACGTTTGTCAGAGACTACTTTTCATGAGATTGATTTCCTTTTGCACAATAGTATTCCAATACAGTATGTTGATAAACGCAACGTACAAAAGGGAAGAACAATAGGTTCCCCAGTTTTCCTTCACTCATCTGACACCAGCTAATCATCCTCATTGACTGAAGGCCTGGAACACTGATTTATTTTGAGAAGCCTCCTGTGAGGTATGCGTGGGCTGCTTAGAAACCATAAAGATGCTACCAACTTCTCTAATGCCCTCACACACGGATTCCTTTCTTTTATTTCTTCCCCTTAATATGCTGGCAAGGACTGTTTGGATCATTCGTATTCAGTAAATGCCCAAAATATAAATGAAGGATAAAAGTTCAAGTTTAAAGGTGGATAAAAATATTCAGAAAGAGAGAGAGAGAGAGAGAGAGAGAGAACCATTTTGTAGATAAACTTCATGCTCTGGTGTTGAAAGTTATGGTCCACAAATCAAAAAGCAGTCATTTCTACAGAGTAAGGCTTTTCCACCATCCGCTCAGTGAATCACACTGTGGTTAGCTGAAAGTGCTGTTCACATAATAAATTAACCACCTCATTTCCTTCATCACCAAAATATACATAGCACCCCCATACAGATTTGTTTTAATAAACGTAATAAAGCAAGCCGAGAGGTTATGGCTGTTATGACATAATCACACCTCTGAGATTTGAAAACACTCACTTGCACATCATGCCTCAAAAAGTCTTTGCAAGCTCCCCTCCAACAAAACCTAACTGCACTCACACCGTCTGGCCCCATTTATTCCAAATAAATAATGAAACAAAAGCTTTGTATATGGCAAGAAAAAAATTCTCCCTTTCAATTATACATCTGAAAGGGAAATACATCTTTTTAATAATACGATATAATAAACAGCTTGGGAGCCTGATCTGGATTATTAAAGAAAATATATCATCAGAGTTAACAGCGCACCAAGAAGGCAGACAACCGGCCTGCTCTCTCACTCCAAACCAAAGATACTTTCTAAAGTTAGCTGTTCGACAAGACGAGCGACACATGCACTTCCTTCTGTGGAACTAAGAAACAATCTTCATTCTACGCAAGTCCAGGCAAATTAACTCTTCTTACCTGTAATGATATTTAAAGTTATTGAGAGTAAACCCTCCCCCCCAAAACCTCTCATCAATAGAATTTTTCCTCAATGCAAACCTTCCCCCTTCGAATTCCTTTCCACAATCACCAGAAAGACAATGTGACACAACCAACCACAGCATAAGAGAGATCTGGGGGCGGAAATGTGCCATCAGTGAACTCATGCCATAATTTAATGAGGCCAGCTTTCCTACCTCCGCGTCACATTGTAATCACTTTGCAGGCAGGGTTCACTTCTATATATACCTCATGGTCCTTTCTACAGAATTATGCATTTAGGGCATCCTGTCACTCTGATAACGATGATGCTTTCCTCTTGAATTGAAAAGAGAATATAATCTTACAAGTAATTTAACTGTGCTATTCTTAAAGACCACGATCAACACCTACCCCAACACACATATATAAAAATGAGTTCATCAATATTCCTTAATAACAGATATTCAGAATATAGTTTTTAAGTTATCAGAAGTAGCCCTCCTAATATTTACACATTTTATTTCTCTTCCTGAGTGCTATAATTATCTAGCATTAATTAATTCATAATTAATCAATCTTAAATTTGGGTTTTCAAGAATTCTTTCCAATATGAACATTATATTATACAGTTTTTAAGCACTAAGAATTACATTCTAGATTCTCTTTTATTATCCCCACTAATTTTATATACAAATACTCAGCAAAGCAGAAAGTAATCTCTCTTTGAATGTCAGAATTAAACATTTTTAGAATAATCTTATTGTACTATTTTTAGCCTGTAGACTACCCATTCTCACACAATCAATCTGAGGCCTAACCATTTACCAAACACTTCCTTAGGACTTTGTGACAACAAAGATAAAATTATGAAGAATGTTCATAAACGTACATTTTAGCAGGTAATTTCACTTTAAAGATTCTACATCAATGAATCTCGCTGTAATAAAAGTTTTTCTTTGATAAAGATTTCACCCTGTATTAGTTAGAAGTCCTAAGAAAGACTGATTGATTTCGTCACAAAGAACGCTCCTCCGTAAGTGCTCTCCCTGGTGTGTCTCTGTGAGAATTAGCTCCACTGAGAATAGAAAATGCATCGTGGAGCAAGAAAGGAATGGAGCAATAGGTGTGAAACTGAGGAACTCTGGTTCCTTTGGCCCTAGCAACCCTTCTTCACTTTCTAGTCATTTCATTGCAATCACTTGGCTATGCTAATATTCTCTGCTCTGAAATTCAATCTTTGCTTGAAAAGAGATTCATTAAAAAAACAAAAAACCAAAAACCTAGTAACTCATATTTCAAGTTTACCCCACAAAAATTTTAAGTGAGGGACGCCTGGGTGGCTCAGTTGGTTGAGCAGCTGCCTTTGGCTCGGGTCGTGGTCCCAGTGTCATGGGATCGAGTCCCATATGGGGGGGGGGGAGGGGGGGTCCTTGCTCAGCAGGGAGCCTGCTCTTCTCTCTGCCTCTGCCTGCCTCTCTGCCTGCTTCTGTTCTCTCTCAGTTAAAATAAAATAAATAAAATCTTTAAAAAAAATTTTTTTTAAGTGAGAGGCTACAAAATTTTATGGTGTGTTCACAACAGAGTTAAAAAATACAATAAAAGAGCAACTATACCGACACTACCATTCATTCACTCAGCAAATACTTAATGAGTATCTACCCTGTGCCAGGTCATGGGAGCTGTGGATACACGGTTAGAAACACTCTGTCCTCATAGAAGGGTTTATATTCCATAGAAGAGACAATAAACAAAATAATACAATGATTTCAGAAAATAAAAAATTCTCTGTTCTTCTGGGAGAAGGGGTATAGAACAGGAAGCTCCTACTTTACGGAAAAAGTAAACTATTCAGGTCAGGGGAGGCAACCCCTCCCAGTCCTGCTCTTTTCCACAGCTTTCCAGCCATCTGCCACTCTGGGAGCTTCTCTTTACGGAACTTTAGTCCGTTTCCTTCCTCAGGCAAGCTATGTGTGTCATTTCATCAGGCATCTAGCCTCTGCCTCTCCAACTTCTCCCTAACTAGCATCTTCAACTTCTCCCTAACTACTTCTTCCTCCTTCCTATCAACATTTAAGCACATTCAAATCCTGACCTCCTTAAAAACCTCTTCTTTAGGGATGTGTATACCCCTGTCTCTAAGTGCTCATCTTTCATTTAGCCTTCAATATGCTTTTATCTGACTTCTGCCTTCATAATGAGAAACTATTCTCATTATGGCCACCACCATTTTTTTTTTTTTAAATTAAACATGAACGCACATTTTCAGTTTTTAGCCTACCTTTATCTTTGCGGTGTTTTAGAATACAAATTTTTGCCTCTTCAAATTCTCATATCCCTTAGATACTGGCATATCCTAATTTTCTTCTTACATTGCATATACAGTAATACGCATTCAAAATACCTGGAAATCTTGTTAAAATCAGAATCTGATTCAATAGGGCCTGGGGCCCAAGAGGCTTTCAATAGGGTCTCTTTCTACTCAAGGTATAATCCTCAGACCAACAGCATCAGTATAACCTGGGAGTTTATAAGAAACAGAATCTCATGCCCCACCCTAGACCAAAGGAACCAGAATCTGCATTTTAACAAGACTCCAAAGGGGCTTATATGTACATTCAAGCTTGACAGCATCCCATCCCAGAATTTGTGATTCTATAAGCCTGGGAAGTGGGTGCAAGAATATGTATTTCTAACAATTTTGCACATGATATTGATGCTGCTGGTCCAGGCACCATACTTTAAGAACCAATGGTTCCCAACATGGCCTGTACATTAGAATCATCTGCAAAATTTTAAAATGCTTGTTGATGTCTGGGTCCACCATCCAGACAAATGAAAATCTGAGAATGTGGCCTAACCTAGTTATTTTTAAAAGCTTCCCTGCTTGATCTTAAGGTTCCTAATTTAGATAATTTAGGAGTGTGTTGTGGGCGTAGTTAATAGTGGAAAAAAAAACAAACCAGTATAGGATGAATGCTAGTCATATTATGGTACCATTATTATAACACTCCTTGAACATCAATTGTACCTAACTCTGCCCTGTAAATAATCACTAGAAAGATAACCACCCACAGTTTTAACCTAGGCTTATCTCTGAAATGACCATTTCAAATAATGGGACCAAACAAATAATATTTCATTTTTAAAACTCACAGAAGAAAAATCCATATTTGAAAAATGAACAAAACAATTTAAAGACAGTGTTCGAATTTTGTGTTGAAAAGTATTTGAGGGGTGGCTGGAGGGCACAGCTGGTTAAGCGTCCAACTCGTGGTTTTGGCTCAGGTGGTGATCTCAGGGTCTTGAGACTGAACCCTAGGAGGGGTTCCATTCTCAGGGTGGAGTCTGCTAAAGACTCTCTCTCCCTCTCCTTTGGCCCCTCCCCACCCTCTCTCTCTAAAATAAGTAAACAAATCTTTTTTAAAAAGTATTTGATTTGGTGCAAAATTAGGGTCTTAAAGATGAAAATTTCAAGGAATATTACAAAGAGAAATGTACTTAATAAATGTGGTTTTTTTCATTTTCACTAAAAATTGAAAATAGCTTTTTTCCTGACTATATAAATCTCTCTCTCTCTCTCTCTCTCTCTCTCTCTCTCTCTCTCTCTCTCTCTCACACACACACACACACACAAATATAAGAAATTAAAACAAACTGAAAGTCAAAGTTCCTGAGATAAAACACCTTTAGCTAAGGTTTCCTGCATCTTTTTATAAAATCATGATTTATTTAATAAAAAGCTATAGTGTATAAGGAACACCATGTACCTACCAAACAACTTAAGAAATAAAATATACATATGGTTGAAGCAAAATACTATAAATATAGTTGAAACTCCTGGTATTCCCCTCACAGTTCCTATTCTCCCATTCCATACCCCACCCAGGGTAACCACAATCATAAATTCCAGTGCTTATTTCTATATTCTTATGATATATATATATATATATGGATTTACAAATAGTGTACATTATTTTTCATATCTTAAAATTTTATACCAACCACATAATACTGTACATATTCTGCAACTTGCTTTCATTCTTAATATATCTTATAAAGTTTATCCATATTAATACAGATAATTCTAACTGGATAATCTTCACTCCTATATAATACTCTACTGTCTGAGTATACTACAGTTTATTTTTCTGTTTTCAGGATGATGAACACTTGTTTTCAAATTCTTACTGCTATAAATAGTCCTTCAATGAATTTCTAATACATATCTTCCTGTGCGCATTTGAGGAAATTTTCAAGGCTATGTATATATAGCAACAGAATTGTTGACTTGAAGGGAATCCTCATCTCCAACTCTGTTAATGTCCAATTGCTCTCCAAAGACTTTGTACCAGTTTATACTCCTATAAGTTATGTACAAGAGTCCCAATGCTCCACATGGTTGCTAATATCCAAATTGTCAGACCAAGTTTTGACAACCTGAAAGGTTTCCTATAGTGGCTTTAGTTTGCATTTCCCCAGTTACTAGTGAAAGTGATCATTTAAAAAATATTTTTGTCTTTTTTGATTGTGCTTCTGCTAATGGCCTGTTCATAACCCTTGCCTATTTTCCTTTTTTCCTCTTGATTTGTAGACCTTTATATATTCTGGGTCTTTTATAGGTTATATGTTTTACAAATACCTTTTCCCAGTCTATGGATTTTCTACATATTGTTTTAGGACTCAGAGATGTTTTAGATTCTAATGCAGTTGGCATTTATTAATCTTTTCCTTTATAGCAGTACTTTTAATGTCACGTGTATTTTTTTAATTATCCAGGATAATTACTAGTTTTAAACACTGTGAAAATAGCTTAATGTTTTAGAAATCCTAGCACTCTGTGCTGCTGTATAAAAACTAAAAGGTAATCTTGAGTAGAAACTGAAATCAATCTAGTTTCATTGTCCAAGGTCAATGACATACAAAAAGCAAAAAAAAAAAAGATAAAGGAAGTTAGATATTTCGCTGTTAATAATTTAAGGCATTATTGGTAAAAATTTCTTCAACTCATCTTCCCATGTCTTTTAAAGATAAATATGATGTTATACTAGGGTGTGTGTATGTATACATGGATTACATTGTTGGTGATTTCTAAGAACCTGAGAAAACTGAAGTCAATACTTCAATGAAAGAAGCATAATTCATCCTGAAGTGGAAAAAAAAAAAATACCTGGAATAGAGATTTTAAAACTAAGTTTAAGGAATAATTAGCAAATTCTAATAGATGAGTTTATTCATACTCCCAGTCAAGGTCAATTACTTGTTCTTGTTCAGTTACAAAAATGGTTCAGTTACAGTCACAAATGAATGAAATATCTGAATTGCAAGGCTAAGTTTGATTTTCATTTATAATACTGGGTAAAGCACAGATTCAAATATAGGTCCTATGCTGAGACTTACAGCTAAGGGACAAGATTGTAAAAACATTTTAACTCATCTATGTAAGTGATTTTTAGAACAAATTTCTTCTATGTTTTACTTTTGTGTTTTATCTATTTCAAAATACTTCTTTAGCGTAAGGCAGGCAAAAATCCAGGTAAAAGTCATCTAAGTGAATGTTCATGGGGAAGACTCTTTCCTATATCTCATTCTACAATAACAAATAATTAAGGGATTAAAATGTCCAAAAAAGATTTCGGCAAACAACATAAAACAGAGGATTCTTACTAACTTTTACAGACCTAAACTAAAATTACATTTCATAATTCCTCCATGTTACCTAAAAATAGTTTTAAAAACTATAATAATATCACCACTGAAGAGTTGTTTTTTTATGTTTTTACTCATAGCTGATCCCACAGAGCGGGTGGGGAAATAAGATACAAATTCCCACCTTTGAGCTTTTACCAGGAAAAATTCAGCTGGGAAGATGATTTTCCTTTTATAGTGACTTCTCCATTATCCATAATAATGAGGAATAAAGATGGTGGGATATAGAAAATTCACTAAGGGTTACAAAAACTCATATTTGGAGTTATTTAGTCTTATTCTCTAAAATCATCAAATGATCTAACAGGCGGGAAAGAAGGAAGAGGACTGTTTTGTCTTTCCCATTTTACTGTGCATGCTCATTAACAAATGGAGGTGTTAATGAGCACAAAAGTATCTCAAACACGGTGCAAAGAAGAAATAAACAGCAAGTAAATCCAACTTACTTAAGTTGTGCTCTCAGGATATGACAAGGCCAAGCTAAACCACACTCCCCATGTCCCACAGAACTCGACAGAGCCAACCCTGCCTCATCCTGTTCTCACCCTGGAGTGTTTTCTTGGGAGTAACACCAAGCCACTTTCCAGCAAAGTCTTTAGGGGTCAGTTAGGGATATGCTGTCATTCGACCACACTGGCTGCCTCTCTCTTCAGAAATTATGACAGGCATGTGTTTTTAAAATCAGGTCTCCCCATTTTCTAAGACAAGAACTGGAGTGCTGCCTTTAGCATTTTAGCTGTTATTAAACCAAAAGTATTTTAGTTTCTATTGAAATAATATTATAGCTTCTATTATTTCATCTAAGTATTCAACATTCTTTCTTTGAATAGCTTTCATTTTTAAAATCAACAATGGGGTGCGCATGGGTGGCTCCATGGGTTAAGCCTCTGCCTTTGGCTTAGGTCATTATCTCAGGGTCCTGGGATCGAGCCCTGCATCGGGCTCACTGCTCAGCCGGGAGCCTGCTTCCCCCTCTCCTTCTGCCTGCCTCTCTGACTACTTGTGATCTCTCTCTGTCAAATAAATAAATAAAATCTTTAAAAAAATAAAATAAAATAAACATTGTTTGTCCAGCTACTTACATTTTAAATCAGAATAAATATAACTATTAAATTTATACTAAAACCACTTAGAGGTCCCAACTAAACAAGAAATTCAGTCCCACTCTGGTTATATTGGAAGTCTATCATATCAAGGCTTAAAATTAAGAAGCACATTGATTGGGATATGGACATGGATATGTATTTTATAATTTCCTCCTAATACATATTCACTATAGAAAGTTTGAAAAAAAAAAAGTAAAAAAGAAAGTAAAAACCCCTAATCACACCAACAAAAATATAAGTATCGGTCATTAGCCAGGTTTTATTTTTTCTTCAGTGTAAATGTATATCTATATTTTTAAAACAGAAATTGGTTTTATTCTGTATCAATGACTTCACTGCAATTTAAAAATAAAGCAATTTCTCATGTCATTAAATCCTCCCTGAAAGCCTGTATATTTAATGGTCATATAATATTCCAGCTGATGGATATACTATTCTATTGTAGTTGCTTCCAATAATTTTGCTATAATAGCAAACTTGTATATAAATCTTGTCAATAGTTTTTAATACTGCCTCAGAAGAGATGCCTAAAGGGAGAACTAGCAGGTCAACGGCATGCATTCTTTAAAATTACATCTTGATAGGTATTGACTATTTGCTAGAAATAACAATTTATACTTCCACCAGCTGTGTATGTGAATAATCATTTTGCTGTATCCTCACTTTGCACGGATGTTTATCATTTTATTATAACTTCACTCAATTGTTAGACTGAAATAATATCCTTTTATTTAATTTGGGTTTCTTTGATAAAGAAAATTTTTTATTTCATCTATGATAAATGGTGTCCAGATGCTCTTTATATATCTTTTGTAAATGTTTTATTTAAACCAACATATAATTGTATACAAACCCACAAGAAAACACCAAAACCTTAATAATAAAATAGACAGTTATGTACATACAGATTTGTGGCAAATAATTTCCCTAGCTCATCATCTGGCTTGAAACCTATACGTGAAATGACCTAGCAAACATACTCCCAGGTATATATCCAAGAGAAATGAAAACATACATCATAAAAATTTGTACAGAATGTTCATAATAGCATTATTCATAATAGCCAAAAAGTAGAAATAACCCAAACTGATGAATGGATAGACAAACAAATGTCTTATTATATATATACAATGAAATACAATTTGCCCATAAAAAGGAATGAAGTAATGACTTGCTTCAGAATGGATGAACCTTGAAAATAATATGCTAAATGACAGAAGTCCTTCGTTTCATTGTGTGATTCTATTTAGATGAAATATCCAGAAGAGACATATCTATAGAAACAAAGTAGATGAGTAATTGCCTACGGCTGGGAAAGAGAGGGTGGTAGAGAGTGATTGCTTGTGGACACCGGGTTTCGTTTTGGGGTGATGAAAATGTTCAAATGTTCAGAACATTAATATACTATAGTCTATTAAGACAAAAAAGGTGAATTTGTCTGTTGCTCTAATTTTAGAAGTTTTTAATACAGCATAACTTTTGAACCTATATTGTTAGATAACATAGAATGTTCAGGGCAATAACGTCTTCTTGGGAAACTTATTAATATGAAATATCCCTCCCTTGACCTGTTCAATGCATTTTGCCTTAAATTCTGTTTTGTCTGATATTAGCAATACTATTGACTTTCTTTTTCATTTGTGTGGAATATTTTTCTCCAAATTTCTAGTTACGAGGTTGCTTTTTTCTTTAGAAACATCTTGCATACATATACAACTTAGAGCTGTATTTTATTTTTTAAAATATGAGATTCTACTAGCTGGGGAATTTAACCCATTCACCATTATCTATTAACTATACTTATTTCTGTCATCATGTATTTTATTTATTTACTATACTTCCTTGTTTTCTCTGCCTTTGGTAGGGATGATGGGCTTTTAATTTTTTACTCTCATGATTTGTATTAAATACCCTATTTGTGGTTATTCTTCATATATTTCAGATTATGTTTTTCTAACAAAGTATAAAGGTAATCTACATCTTAATTGTTTTCCTGAAAAAGAATCCTCTATCACTTCGTTTTCTTCTATTCTCCCATGTTAAGATGATCTGGCCCAGAGTGATATATTTAAAGATTAACATCATAGATAAAACACTCTGAGGCTCAACTAACATTGTACTGCACATGTGTGTACTGTAAAGCTCTCCATCGTTTCTTTACCTCAATACTGTGTCTTCACGACACTCTTTTCCCTTCTTTCGTCCCCGCTCCCCCCTCTTTTGGGGTCAGGAGTATTTTCAAAATAATTCTTTCAAAGAAGATCTGTAACATTCTAAAAAGGTAAATCATTGCAGGTCCAAAAATGTTTTTATTTTCTTCTCACATCAAATTGCTGAGTTGTCTGAATATAGAATTATGGGTTCAAATAACATTTTTCACACTTCAAAACTACTGCATTCTATCTTCTATTACTTGTTTTTAGCAGTAATAGGACTGCTTCTTTCCTTTGTAGGTGAACTGTTTGCTCTCCAGAAGCTTTTAGTCAGTTCTTTTTTTATTACTAGCATTCTGAAATTTCATTTGAAGGTGTTTGAGTATAAGTCTTTAGTTATTCTTTTATTGAATATTTACTGGGCCTTTTCAAGACTGGTCTGTCTTCAGTTTGAAGAAATTTCTTCCTATTATTTCTGTGATTATAACCCTCCTCCATTCTCTTTATTTGAATTTGCTATGAGATGAATGTTGAAGCTTTAAAATGGCCTCTACATCATATGACTTTTTATTTGTACGTCCAACTTTCTCTATTTAAGACTGTATTCTAAAGAATCTCTTAGCTCAATCATTCAATTCATCAATTTGTTTTTAGCTATGTCCACTCTATTTAGACCATTTGGTTTTTTCCATCTTGACAAACAGATTTTTTATTTCCAGGATGGGCTTAATTCACTTTATCCTAGGTTTGTTTTACACATGCAATAACCTCTCTTTTCTCTCTGTGAATATTAATTTTACTTATTTCAAAGTCTGCTGCCTATTCATTGTTATTTTTTGCTTATTACATTTGGTGCCTCATTTTGCTAAGATAAGTTTTCCTCAAATGTTCTGTGATTCTTAGCAGAAGATCATTTCAGAGTCCCCACTTGTCTGTGTATGCTGTTTTTGTTTACCATCACCCGAATCCATTGATAATGTGGGATATGATGCCAGGTGTCAGGGATGTGCCAGAAGTTTGTCTTCCCTGTACAAGACTCCTTGAAATTCCTGACAAGCAAGGCTACTTGAGGGATCTCCCAGCGTCCCTCTGGTCTCTGGATTATACCCAGTGCTTGAGCTTGGATTCACAGGATATGGAACAAGAGGGTCACTATGGTCAATGTTTAAAAATACACACCAGATCATATCATTCCCTTGCTTAAAGCTCTTCCATTTCTTCTTACTGCTGGAATGATGAACTCTTTCATGTTAAATGCTGTATCTCTGAAGAAGATGGAGGCTAAGTCTCTGCTATTTATTAAAGACTTCTTTGATGCCAATAGCTTATTAGCCTGCCTGGGTTCTAAGAGTTTGACTTCTCCTTTTCTTTTCTTTGGTCTACTACCTTGCCGAGGTATCCCATAACTTCGTCACAAATTAATAGTTATAATTCCTTTGAACTAAAATACCTATATCATAAAACTGTTATAGTTATACTCTTTAGATACTAGCCATTTCTACCTAGCTATAAAGCTAGATCCATCCCTTCTGCAACTATCCTTGCCAAATGAACAAGTCAAGTCAAAGGTCTAGATACTTCTTAGTCTAACTTGCTAGAAAATGGAAATACTCCCAGTTAAGTTCAATATGTGACAGGTTAGTCTGGGCTTTGCCACTGTGTGAATCTGGGTAAAAATCCTAACTACTCTGGGACACAGCTTCCTTTTCTGTCAAATGAAGGGGTAAGGTTATGTGATTTCTAAGATCTCTTCCATTACTGGTGGTCACAGATTCCATGCCCTAATATATTTCTTAGAGAAAAGTACAGATCCTATCACTCGAGTCCCATGAAAATTATACAGAAGATAATATTCTATTTCAGATTTTAAAAAGACTTTCATTGAAGAGAGAAATAATTCATCTCGAGGTTTCTTTTTTTTTTTTCGAGGTTTCTTAAGACAAGAAACCATGGATCACTTTGCCAAGATTTAGTGTTGTCCTTAACTGCTCAATGAACACACACACAACCTCCAGAACTGAAAATACAGTAACAATAACAAGTGCCACTGCTATTACTGCTACACAGTAACAACTGAAAGGCTCTAGCTCATACTGGGTAATGACCAAAAACTCATTATAATAATCAAGGAGAAATAGGAACCAGAAAAAAGAAATAAGGCACAGTAGGTAGTAAAGGCTTCTTCCTGAAAGATCAATAAAGATCAATATTTCATACTGGCTTACACAAAGAGCCAACATATCCTCCTTGCTCCATTTCCTCTCCTTTTTTACAATAATGGTAAAGGGAGAGGCTCTCTGGATTAAGTTACAAGTCTGATCTAATGTTTTAATAGTCTTTAAATATGACTACAGTCAATTCTAAATCGTGATCCAAACCATAAACACCAAAAAAGAAAAAGAAAAAAAGAAAGACTCCCTTCTTCTCTAATAACATTAACTCCTAACTACCTTCCCATCAATTGTGGAACCTCTGAGAATGGGAAGCTCTTCCCACCGACACTTAATTACTATGCCAAGTCTGCATATTATTGACAGGTTTCATAAAGTAAATGACCCACACTGCTTTACCTGGTACATTCCAACTCCAATATGCTTCGGCTCGATTTTCACCAGCTCGGCTAATGGGTCTTGTACGCGCCTTGCTATGGAAACTGAAAAAACAGAAAATAAGTATGGCTTAATGTGAAAAGCAGTGTCCAAATAATAACTTAGTTAGTCCCTCATAATTCAAGTATTTAATTCCTTCTCTCTTCTCCCACACAAAGAGACCAAAAGTTTCCAAGTATCCTTTTTCCATACAACAAAAGTGAATGCAAAATTTCAGGATTAATTTTGTTACCAGAATCTGTAGGCATTCCTGAGCACAAACAGATTGAAAGGTTAATACATTTGGAAAAAGAGATAAAACACTTACTTGCTACACTTAAATAATCACCAGTTCATTCTTTAAACACAGCATATCAGGGCACCTCATACTTTAATGAACAAGTCGGTATTTCGTTAACTTTTAAATAATCCTGCATTATTGTGACATATATTTGCAAATCAAAGATGTTATTAGGACTAGATGCTGATAGTAATGGAGTAACGGATCGAATCATACCTTGCTGCAACCAGAGATCAAGTCAGTTGGCTAATGAACACACTTGTATTGCCTTAAATCTGACTGCAAGAGTAACCGTGAAGTAATCTGAATCTCAACAGCTTGTCTCTGAACACATAGTTCTAAATCACATCCCTTTCCTGACCATTACAATCCATGGTCAAGAGATTTGAGTTAGCTTCAAACATTCCTTTATCTGTTGTCATGTTTTTACTTGGTCATCATTTCTCATCTTTTTTTTTTTTTTACAAAATGGTAACAAAATTTCATATCTAATTTAATGTATAGATTTAGCTGGAGAAAAGAAATTTAGTATGAATATTAAGGATACTTCCAAGGGCAGCTCTTTTTTTTTTTTTTTTTTCCCAAGTGGTATAGTTACATTGGGTCCTTACATACAAACAGCTTTCATTTTCTAAATGTGAGAAAGCTAGTCAGTATCATCTACTCACACAGAAAGTTGGATGAAATATAAACCTATTTAGTGAAAACATTAAGGCCATCAAGGGAGATCTCATGTCTGTTCTTGTGTCATTAAACTGTTCAAGGTCTGGCAACAGAAGTCATCACTTGCAAGTGACTACTAGATCCTCCTGTCACTGATTTGTACCACCTCTTCAGAGATAAGCTCTACTCTGAGCACTCAGTTCACTGCATGGTCATTCAAGTCTTTTTCATATATTTTATTATTATTTCTAGCATACAATGACAAGGCAGCTTGCAAAGCCAGCTTAGAGAGCAATAAGCTGTCATACAATCTGCCCATTTCCCCACTGAAGAAGATGCAGATTCCAGTCTCCAAGGCCTTCACATACATTTTCTTATCAAACCTCACAAAACGTTAATGAGTGTAAGTGCTGCAGGTTACAGGGGAGCTGCTTCCCCCAGCATTCGCATGTATAATTACACAGTTTCCACCAGGGAAACATCTGATAGTCTCTGAAAAGAAAGATCGTTTCTTTATTCTAGCCTTTAAAAATATAATCCAATAAGGCTGATTTTCAAACACATACATACATTGCCAAAATACTTCCAGATTAAAAACAAAACAAAAGAATACAAAACAAAACAAAACACAACCCAAAACAGTAAAAACCAAGTGAAAGATACAGGCATCAGAACGTTCACTGTAGGAAGGTACCACAAATTCAAAAAACGGATATTAATTAATAAGAAGTAAACCTCTGAAATCTACCCCTTCAGGAAAACCCACATTATGAAAATCTAAACTTAGAAACTGGTTAGAGCAGTTATATAATTTGTTAAGTGTGAGTATGTTTCTATATTTAAAAATTTATTTTAAGTACAGAAAAGGACTTTAACCTATTTTCTACCTGGTTCCTCCTAATTGGTTCACTGCTAGCATCTCTTATTCATAGTGATCTGCTAAATGTAGCAATGATGAATTGGAAATGACAGTTTCTTTCTTTTTTTTTTTTTGAAATGACAGTTTCTAGATGACATATTAAATCTCCAGTAAGTCCTAAGAGCCTCTGGAGTTACAATGTTCCCAGTAAAAAACCTCTAGATAGACCCTAATGTTTCTAGAATTGGTATTTCACTTTCAGATGCTACTCACTCTACAGAGCATAAAAACTCAAGCAAGCATAGAAGAGATGGGAGATAGGAGAAAGAGGAAAATGAACGTTGTTCATCTGAAGGATGTTCATTGTTCACAAAGGAGGGAATTTAAACATGGTTTAAAGTAGAATAGGAAAGCTGTATGTCCAGGCTTTCAAGAGAAGATGCTGCTGGCAGGATAAACAAGAAAGGAGTTAATTTAACAGTAGTAACGCACACCTATAGGGTGAGAATGATCAGACTGACGACAGATTCCTGAAAGTAAGAGATAGGTAGCTCAGGTAAAAGGAGTCTTATAGAGTGCTGATAAAGAGAACAAAGAGAAAGGAAGAGTCATGGCCCAAAACTTGGGGGGGCATATTCACATTGTGAGATAGAGAAGAAAAGATAGAAATAGTGAAAGAGGCAGAAACTAAACAGTGAAGAAAGTAGCAACAGAAGTAAAAAAAAAAATTCTAGAAAATGTTTAGCGTAGTTACCATATGTCCACAAATTTTTACTACTATGTGATATACATTCAAGAAAAATGAAAACACAAGTCCATGTAAAAATTTGTATATGAATGTTCATAGCAGCATTATTTTTTAACAGCCAAAAAAGTGAAATCAACCCAAATATCCATGAGCTGATGAACGGCTGAACAAAATATGGTATACCTATATAATGGAAAATTATATATTTATATATAAAATTATGTGTGTGTATATATATATATATATATATATATATATATATATATATCGCCATATAATGGCAATGGGAAGGAGAATGAAGTGCTGATACATGCTACAGTGTGAATGAACTTTGAAAACATTATGATAAGTGAAAGAAGCCTGTTACAAAAGTCCACATGTTGTAATGATTCCATTTATAGGAAATGTCTGAAATAGGCAAATCCATTGAGACAGAAAGTAGATCAGTATTTACCAGGGGTTGGGGAAAGAGGTGAGGGGAACCGACTGCTAATGGGTGTTGGTTTTCTATTTGAAGTGATAACAATGTTCTAAAATTGGATAGTGGTGGTGGCTGCAGAATTCTGACTGTATTAAAAAATACTGACTTACACACTTTAAAAGGGCAAATTTTATGCTATAAAATTATATCTCAATGAAGCTGTTATATATTTTTTCAATGTAGTATATCCAAGCATCTGCCAATACTATTTTGCCCATGTGATGTCAATATATCTCTGTGACACTGTTACTATTCACCAGAGTTCAGGAAATTCTAGTCAATGCAACTGGACAAGGAAAAAAAGAAGGTATCATTACCGAAAACATAGAAACCTGATTATTATTTAGAGATGATGATTGACTACTTTAGAAAACCCAAACAAGTCAACTGAAAAAATATCAGAACTAAGATTTCAACTGGCTGGTTTTAAGACACCCAGGCAATAACTGATAGAGTACCATATGCCGTCAACAACCAACAAGAAAATATCATGAAGGACAATCTATTTACTCTGGGCGTGTGTGTTGAGGGTGCTGCCTGTGAGTAATAAAGTGTACAGAACTTGGAGGAAGGTGCCAATTTAACAGAATTTCGATTAAATGGCTCTAAAATGTATAAGAAAAAAGAAATGCATCACAAAAGTACAATTAAAAGAGGATTAAAGCAAGTCACATCATAAGCCACCAAAACTGAGAGTCTTACACTGTGGCAAAGTCAGACCAAGGAAAAGAGGACTAAAAATACACACAGGAATTTCATCTTTAATATATGGTAATTTTTTAAATGGTACTTATGTAACTCAGTGTGTAAAGGGAGATAACTAAACCACTACTGAACAAAAAGTTAACCATTAAAGGAAAAAAATAGGTTAGTTATACCCAAAGGAAGGGAGCAGAGACTGAGTACCAAAAGGTCCGCAAGCAGAGCTGCCTCATATGGTCAGGCAGGATGTCCAGGGCACAGACCTGCACAACCACATGAAGTGACGCTTAAAGCACCACCCCTCCTCATTCATAATGTGTCTTCTATCTGAAGGAGAAAAAGGGTTCTATGGGTTTTGGAGTTCAGTTCTCTGAAATATCTAGGATCTAAAAGCCATTCTAAAGCAAATAAACTTAATTGCTTAAAAGACTACTAAACTGCGTTCTCCTAAAAATTTACCTTATTTTGTTTTCGAAGAATATCAAAGCGAAAATTTTTATTTATAAAGTTCCATACTCCCCTCATTTTCCCTTTCCCCTTGCCATCAGACAGCAACAGAGGAAGATAAGTAAGACTTCCCGTGCTGCCTTTTTTCATTCAGCAATTTCGAATAAGAATTTTTTTCATTAGAAGACTTATTAAAGTGTTGTTTTAATAAATGATCTTGATCCCCTAATTAATAATTACATTTTTGAACAAGAAGTGGACAAATCTGTTGACCAGATAAAATATTCTTTATCTTGATTGTAGTGTTAGTGGTTGTGGTTACCTGACTAGTTTAAGCTTTTCAAAATTCACAGATGAATTAAAAAATTCATCTAAGAAGGGTGAATTTTACTTTATGTCAAGTTCATTTAAATGAACGAAATACCTTTCATTTCTCTAAAGATGTAAAATTTTTCTTCTTTGTATATAGTCTTTATTTCCTCTAAGTGGCTTCTGCACTACCCCCACATCTGTCTTTAATAGTCTTAAGTCTCCACACATAATAGGTGACCCTTAACTGTCCACCAGGCCCAGGGTCCCAAAAAGCTGACTGTAAGTGCTTTGCTTAAATGTGAAATTTATCAACTGTGAGCTTCATTATACGGTGATTTGGCCCATTTCTTGTGGACCTCTGATCTTAGTTTCATTAGGTATTTTCTCTTATGTAGGTCAGAATTCCCCTATCTCCTGCACGGAAGATTTAGTCTTCAGATCTCTACGTCAGCATGTAAATAATTATTTAATCCCTCTTTTTTCAGCAGCTATCCCCACTATCATGTATAACCTACGTCCTTCAGCAGAGAGACTTTCTATTTAACGCTCTCCACAGGAAAAAATCTCCAGTCTTCCGCAAACATGAAAGAAGGACAGTCATTCAACTGTGTGCAACAGGGGCTCTATCTATTGTGGATTTTTTTAATTGATGTGAAATTCGCATAACATAAACTTAACTATTTCCAAGTGTACCATTCAGTGGCATTTATTATACTTACACTGTTGCACACACCACCTCTTCTATCAAGGTCCAAAACAGTTTCAGTGCTCCAGAAGAAAACCCTGTACCCATTAAGTAGTCCCTCTTCGTTTTCCCCTCTTCCCAGGCCCTGCTTTGTGCGTCTACAGGTTAGCCTATTCTAGACATTTCATATAAATGTAACCATACAATATGTGGACTTTTGTGTCTGGTTTCTTTCACTTAGCATGTTTTCAAGGTTCACTCACGCTATGGCACATGTCAGTACTCATTCTTTGTTATGACTAAAAATAATATCCTATTGTTTGGATATACCACCTTTTGTTTATCCATTCATCCACTGATGGACATTTGGTTGCTTCCAGCTTTTGGCTATGTGAATAGTGCTGCTATGAGCACTGGGTACGAATATTTGGTTGAGTCCTTGTTTTCAACTCTTTTGCGTATATACCGAGGAGTGAAATTGCTGGGTTAAATGGTATTCTGCATTTAACTGGGTCTAACTGCTTTCTACACAGAACTTTCAATCAGTCCTCTCACTTTAGACCTACCCGCAGCCCTCCCAAAATACTTCTAAATGTAACCTGGTGCATGCATTTCCTGAACCTATCAGGGTCCCATGATCATTTCAGATTAGTTCTCGGTTTTCTACAATGCTTAGTATTCAACTTTCTCAAGCTGGCTAGATGACTTATTATTCAGCCATTTGTTTTCCTGCTTTGAAATGATTATTGCTGTTCTTTCCTCTCCCTTCCTCGTCCTAGTAAGTTTGTGCCTTCTTTCTATCATGTTACTGTCACTTTAATGGGAGTTCAGAAGGGAGTAAAGGAATAACAGGTATACTCAATCTTCTATTTTAAATCGGAAATCCATAATAAACATTTTATATCACCTATCTACTATTCTGTCTATCCAATTTAAATGCCTCTCAAGTATAATGAATCTATTATGGGGGACTATAAGAATATATAAGGATAACCTCTCCTCCCAGTAAGCTGACAAGTCAGGTCAAGAAGATACAGCAATATGAAGGTCACCTTCTTACATATGTTTAACACTATATGAATGTTAAGGTTCTGTTATATTCTGATAGTAAAGTTATGGAGGGCTGAAAGGGAAAACCCACAACGATAGGTAGGACAGGTCTCAAATGAATTATAAAGTCATCCCTGGCATCAATCACTAGAAATGAAGAATTGAGAAGGAAGTGAACCCTAGAAAAACAAGAGTGGAGATTCTGGTTTCAATACTTGCCTCCAGGATCAGTCCTTGAAGGCGCAAAATGTCTACGTGGATGTTTTGAGTTGATAGGGATCAACATAGTCATTGTCAGGTGAAAACAAGCTGAGACATAGAAGGAAGGCATACCTGCAGTGAATCCCAAATTGAAGACACAACCAGACTTCGGAATCTGAGTACTACGGTCCATATAATAATTCTTCTTTTTATTATCTCCTATTTTTAGAGAGTCTTGTGAGAGTGTTATAATCTTGCCTCACCTGTAACACTGTTGACAGTTACACACCCACATAGGCCAGAGGTGAAGAGGAAACAGTAGCCCCCTTAGCAGTGGGAGGTCTGAGAGACTGCCACTCCCTAGACAGTATTTCTTTCAAATGTTCTTTTGGAAGGTTCTGAATTGAATTTTATTTTGTTTTATTTTTTGACAGAGAGAGAGCGGGGGAGGGGCAGAGGGCGAGGAAGAGAGAGAATCTTAAACAGGCTCCACACTCAATGTGGACCCCAACGTGGGGCTCAATCTCTGAACCCTGAGTTCATGACCTGAGCCAAAATCAAGAGTTGGATACAACTGACAGAGCCACCCAGGCACCCCTAAATTCTGTTTTTTAATTTAAAAAAGCATCCTTTTATTATACAAGTACATAAGTATTATATATGCAGTTATTGATTATGTGGACTCTTTAATCCTTGGTTTATGAGAATAAAACAAAATAATCCTGGTAATGCATTTGCCATAATGTTTCACATATATTAAGCTCTTAAAAAATTAGTATTAGTAGCTCCCACCATGATTACTATATCTCCTCCTACCACTATTATTAATGCTCTTATTATTACAAGGTCAGTACCAAAAGAGCACATGGCAAGGACGCAGAGACTACACTGAACTGCTGTGACAGGAAAAGGCTTCAGAGAAGAACCAAGATTTTGAGCTGGGATCTGAGTTTGAGAAGATGATCATTTTAGACAGAGGATATTATCATGGAACAAACAATTGAAGGCAAACTACAAGCTCTTTTCGATGTAAGAAATAGGTTTTTAGCCTCAGACTAATGCAAAAATTTTCAAATATGTATCTCTAAGTATAGATTTCAAGAACAGCCAATGAAACTTGATGAGAATATTTGAGGAAAAAAAATTTTTAAAGATTTTATTTATTTATTTGAGAGAGAAAGAAAGTGCATGGGCACACAAGAGCGGGATGAGGGGCAGAGGGAGAAGTAGACTCCCGCTAATCAGGGAGCCCAATGTGGGGCTTGACTCCATCTCCGGACTCCGGAATCATGACCCAAGCCAAAGGCAGATGCTTAATTGACAGCCACCCTGGCGCCCCTTAAGGAAAAATTTTAAATAAAAAGTCCCCTTCTGAGAAAGTAGTCTAACTATCTCACTATTACACAGAGAAATGCTCTAACCAGATTTAATAATTTGCTTATAATACAAGTTACTTTCACTAGACGTATCAAAGCATCTCAATTTCTTCACACACAGTATTTTAACTATTCCACAAAACAGAAACCAAAGCAATTTAATACAACTAAAATCAAAGCAGGCTGTTTTAAACATTAATGACTGCCCCTATTAGCAAGACAAGAGAAAACGGTCATTTGACAAATATTTAGCAAGAAACTGCATGTTTATGTATTTGCACTATGTTTATGTTGTATTTTTTTGTCAATAAAAAACTAATAAATAATATTTTGTAGTAATAATAAGAGATCTGGAGTATTTTATTAATTTTATTAGTAACACTTAAGCACCTAATTTTACTAAAGATGTTTTGGACTAATTTTTTACTATACTTTTTTTTTTTTTTTTTAAGATTTTATTTATTTATTTGAGAGAGAGAGAGACAGCGAGAGAGGGAACATAAGCAGGGGAATGGTAGAGGGAGAAGCGGGCTCTCTGCTGAGCAGGGAGTCCAATGCGAGGCTCCATCCCAGGACCCCAGGATCATGACCTGAGCCAAAGGCAGATGCTTAACAACTGAGCCACCCAGGTGCCCCTTACTATATACTCTTTAAAAACAGTATTCTTCCTCTTTTTTTCCATAATTTCAACTACAATTCCAATCAACCATTTTCTTTCTAACATCCTAATTTTTATGCATATATCTTCTAAATTTTCTTGCTTGCTAAAAATAGAAGTCCTTCAAAATATCAAAACCACATGCCTTTGTGATGGCCCATAGTTTCTTACCTGCACTTCTCAAATTAGGGTCCAGCCCTGGCATCTCTTTGTTAGCTTCAGGGCTGACACTGTAGATTGATGCCCCTGCTTCACTGACGATACTGAGAAGAAAGAAAAGGGGAAATATCATTTTCCAAACTTTCTGCCTGGTCAAAGAAAATTAATGAATAAGACTGGGCATTATAAGAAAAAAAACTGCAGTGCAAAGTGCTCTCTTTATATTTCAATGGTACCTACAGCATTTAATTTTTCATAAACATAAAGTGATCAAGGTTGGTGTTCTTCACAGAGGAAATACACAGGTTTAAATCCATAACAAATTCATTGAGTTGCTCCCTGTCAGTAATAAGGACAGTTTATAGATGAGCACAATGGATCCTTTCCCCTAATGCCAACTTCGAATTTCCACAATATACTGAGATTCTCTTTTGTTCATAATCTGTTACTGACTAACACTTAGGCCTCACAACTGAATTAATATTCTAAAGTATCATGGAGAACACATATGTGTGTGGATATGTGCACATGCGAATATATAAAAAAATCACTGCCATAAACATTGCCATGATTATTACTCAATTATAATGAACAACCACAAATGTGAATAGGAAAGGGTTCAGGCAGGATATTATCCCACTTCTTTTCAGAAGGGTCTGAAATCATCCTTTTGGTAAACTTGAAGTCTTTCACTTCAGGCAGGTGTTAAACCATTTACTTAAAGCATCACACATGTTATCCTCTTCTTCTTTGGCTCCAAATACTTTACAAACCATGGTGGGAACACTCTTTTACAGTGGACATGTACATAGTGGTTGACATCACTACAGTTTATTCAACATTTTTAAATTAGAGGTATTCTTTTTTTCATATTTTATTTATTTCTTAGAGAAAGAGAGCATGCGCGTGAACGTATAAGCGGAGGAAGGGGCAGAGAAAGAGGGAGAAGCAGACTCCTCACTGAGTGGGGGGCCAGATACAGGGCTTGATCCCTGAGATCATGACCTGAACTGAAGTCAGATACTTAACCAATTGAGCCATCCAGACGCCCCTAAGTTAGAGGTATTCTTTATGACATAATATGCAAAGGAACATTATCTACCCAAAGTATTCATGATACCTGTGGCTCTACCATGAGACCAGCCAGGTGTCAAGACTCAAAAGTAGAAACATGTTTGTGCTTTTTAATCCACTCTTAGAAACTTCCTTTCTCTGTTCCTCAATATTTACTTTAATTGTGAGACTTTTAACATATTGCCCCACTTAAGCAGCTGAACACTGATAAGAAAGTGTGAAAAAGTTGGTTTGCTACCCGACTGAACTTTGACAACAATTACAAGCCATCAAGACTTAAGAAGATTATTTTGGGGAATATGAAGATTTATATATATTTTTTGCAACCAAGTCTACTATCCTAAATTTCATAATAGGAAAAATGAACACTCTGTAATTGTTTACCCTCATCAATACTATCATCATCATACAGAAAGAGGTGATTGAGTACATACTGCACACAAAGTACAAAACCAACCACTTTATAGATTTTATCTCACTTAATCCTTTTAGGGTGATTTCTTTAACAGATAAGTAATATGCCCAAGGTCATTTGGCTGGTAAACCACTGAGCTGGATTTGAACCCTAATCTGCTTTAAAACTAAGTCTGAACTCTTAAACAGCACAAGTAACTTTGAATAGCTTCACAACCTCTCATTAAAATGAAAATCTGCATTTTTGTGCTAAACAATAAGTGTAAAAACACATTTTTAAGGAAAAACCATTTTCTTCCTTTCTTATGTGTCTAAGGTAGAATCTAAAGCACATAGAAGGCCAAATATATTCTACAATTTCAGACATGGACTTTAGAATTAAAAGGTAATTGTGCCTTTTTTCTAAAATAAGATTTACATTCTGTTTATCTTCTACTATGTAATGATAAAGGAGAAAATATAATGTCAAATAAAGCTTGAAGTAAAGAAAACTCTTAGTGTGGCATTAGAGGATGTTAAAACCAACACTCTAGAAGGAATTTTTCAGTTCCATTATAGTGGCACTTTCTAACCAGGGGCCCTTGGTCTTCTGGGCAGGGAGAAACAGGATTAACAAAAACTGAACACAAAATATCCTGTCTATGCATTTTTTCTAGGAAAAGGGATTATAGTTTTCAGTGATTACTTAAAGAAACCCATAACCCCTCAAAAAGTTAGGAAGCATCATCACAGGATAAGAATATTTAGTCACCAGTCATGGAAAATTTGGTTTCAAACACAAATCAACACTCGGTCTAACAAAGTATATTTCTAAAAAAAACCTAGAGTATCCATGAAGTGAAGGCTGGATCTATTATTAAGGGAAAACAATATTTTTAAAAATTTCACCACGAATTTATTTTCTATCGTTTCAAGAAAGCTCCAAAATTACCACCATTAAGTAAAGAGTAATGAAGTGGTAAATAAAAATTCCAATTAACTGTGCCTTTTAGCAGTTCAGTACCTGAGAATTTTCTGGGTGATTCACTGTCTCTTGGAAGTTATAATTCTCAATAGACTGAGGGAAACTGTTGCAAAGAAAAACACTCAGATAATAAATATTGCTCCAAATACCACACTGCCACTTCTTTTAAACAGAGGAATACAAAACAGATGTGACACACTGCACTAAAAGATTTTAGATTAACGTTAATATTAAATCAATACAAAACATAGTAAATTTCATATGCTTTAGTTATTAGATAGCATGGGTCCAATAAACAGGTCACTTCTAAGCACAGAACAGAATGCTCCAATAATCTAAATGAACAAAAAAACCTCAACACTGATTTCTTCAATATACAACATATAAGGACCTAAGAAGTTTATGTGGCAAAAACTAAATGAAACAAATCAAGCTTGGAGTGGTGATGACTTTTTTTCAGGAGAAATTGTAAAGAACAAAAGTGTTTATAATGATCGCACCCCCATTTTGTTCATTCCCATTTGGATGTCAAGGATAGACATTCAAAAAGCATGCTAGAGTTTATACGCCACTTTCTGTTTATTGCAAGTTTCCCAATAAACTATGGAAAAGTATTCCAATTATCTCTAATCTATTTTGAGAAAAGCAAAAATGAACTTTACATAAAATTCAGACAGCTCATGATTTAATAAATATTATATTCCACAAAACAAATTTCTCTCAGGTGTAAAGAAACTGGGCTCCATAATCTTAGCAATTTGATTACTTTATTTATTTTGCCATAAAGCAGACAAGACTGTGAGCAGAATTTATTATTTGGAGGGATTTTAACTGACATAGTTGTAAATGAACTGAAGGTCCAATATTATTACAGTGCTCTGAAGCCGCTTCAAATTGCTAGTGAATACAAATACTTAAATATATACATATAGTATCTCAAGTGTTAAAAATATGTAAGTACATTTCAGAAGCTACCACTGGACTTACATTTTACCTAGTATATATGTTAAGGTGCTAATACTCTATAATTAAATAGGTATTTTTAAAAACAATCAAATGCAGCACGATTTTAGGGTCTTTTTTTATTAAAAAAAAAAAAAAATACAAACCACACAGCCAAAGCTAAAAAGCATGTGAAATGCCCACTAATAATGTATATACTTGTAAATTCAATTTTAAAAATTTTAATAAAGACTCTAAGTTAAAAATGCTAAATTGTTATATCTCAAGTAAAATTCAATGACATTACATAAACTGATCATTTATCTATATAATTTGTTTTATTTTTGAAAAGATATGTTTAAATTATAGAATTTATAAGTATCTTTTGCCAAAACAGATTTTATGTTGATGACTCTTTTAAAGCCCAGTTTGCAAGTAGTTTTCTTATAGTGACTATTTGTTCTGACAATAAAGACAAGGCAATTTCTTTTTTTTTTTTTTTGAGAATGGCAATTTCTTTTACCACACTGAAATGGGATGGGGTGGGGATTCTTTTCATGAGAAAACTAGCCATTTGTTTTTTTAAATTATTAGGCTAATAGTTTTCACATTCATTTACAAAGTTACATGATGTCTCCTCTCTTCTCCCCATTTCCCAAATACAAAAAAAGCTTTGTTGCTTTCTCTTATTTTAAAATAAATCACGTTTCCTTATGTTAACAGGAGAAATTTAATTCAAAGGTAATCTATTTAAATAAAAATGCAATTTTTTATTAAGATATCAAAATCAGCCAGGATATAGTGCTTGAATCAATAAAAACTGGTATGTTCTTAATTCTTTTCATAAGTACTTTAGAATTCTTCAAACTTATTGTTACATAACAGCTTTCTTTTCTTCCTTCTGTCCACCAAAAACCATGCACTAAATAGCTACTGCATTAAATGCACAGTTTATGGGCTACTGGATGGCTCAACTGATTAAGCAACTGCCTTCGGCTCAGGTCATGATCCCGGAGTCTCGGAATGGAGTCCTACACGGGGCTTCCAGCATCACGGGGAGTCTGCTTCTCTTTCTGACCTTCTCCTGTCTCATGCTCTCTCTCACTGTCTCTCTCTCTCTCAAATAAATAAATAAAATCTTTATAAAAAATGCACAGTTTATTTCACTAAAGTTTTTAAAAACAATTTCTCTAAAAACTGTTCTTCCAAATTTTCAGACTGAGAAACATTCATACAGAGAGAGGAAATGGCTTGAGCTAAGTTGCCCAACAAGTAACAGAAAGTGCTAAAACAGATAGCCAACAGAGACCTTGATTCTGTGCTCTACACACAAGATAACCCATTCTGAAGGATGAAAGGACGGCTGTTGTACTTCTAGGGGTAGGTGACAAAGCCAAAACCAAACCACCATTAAAAAAATGGAGTCTCGGATTTAATGTTTAAAGGATAAAGCTTATTTCTAAGAAAATATCAAAGCAATTTTAAGTTCCTATAATTAGTGATGAATTATCATTTCAGGGAGTCTCAAATGAGCAATATCTAGTTGCTTTAAAAACCAGGGTAACCTGGTGATAAGGAAGCAAAGAAACAAGCAAAATCATTTGCTGTTAAAGACCTTTCAACTGTAGAACTCTTTCAGAGGGTAGCTTGAAAATATAGATCAAGTTATGAAAACATGCATTCTTTCTGAATCAGCTATTACATTTTTAAGAATTCATACAAAAGGGGGTGCCTGGGTGGCTCAGTAGGTTAGAGCCTCTGCCTTCGGCTCAGGTCATGATCTCAGGGTCCTGGGATCGAGCCCCGCATCGGGCTCTCTGCTCAGTGGGGAGCCTGCTTCCCCTTCTCTCTCTGCCTGCCTCTCTGCCTACTTGTGATCTCTCTCTGTCAAATAAATAAATAAAATCTTTAAAAAAAAAAAAAGAATTCATACAAACGCAATTTTAAAATACACAAAAAATGAAAAGGTGCTATTCAAGCTTTTACTGAAAGAGACCGAAAATCAAAACACCTATCATTACAGGGATCGTTAAATGAAAAACTATACTGTCACTAAAAATTGGTTACAAAATATTAAGTGAAAAAAACTGGTTATATGACTATGTTGAGACCAACTCTGATATTTTAAAATATAGATCTATGTAAAAAGAAAAGAGGTTTATATAATATAATGTTAATAGTATTTAAATATGAGTTATTCCTTTAATTGCGTTCTCGTTTCTTTAAATTTTTTAGCAATAGCCATATAACATTTATAAACAGAAAAAGTTTAAAATTTAAGTTTAAAATAACAATTGTTAATTAATTGGCCAGGAAATCCGATATCACATAATGCCCCACATTTTTTTATTCTACCAAACTGTCTTGTATAGTTGTTAAAGTTATTTTGAACTTAATCTAGGTAAACATATCATTTGTTAGGAATAACTTCCGCACATGTTTTCTAGATCTCAAACAATAATATTCTATGATATTGCTATAAAAGAAAGGTGGTCAAGCAGAAAAGTCAACAGTAAGTTCTCAATTTGTACACACAGACCAGATAAGAAACAAACGTATGATGAAAAATTTTACAAGACATTACATATTATATATCCAAATTTTACTCAGTCTCTGGCCTCTGAACCCACCACCCAGGTTATCCTTCATGACTGCCAAGAAACAATCAATTCACTATCCACAAGGTACAAGATGTGAGGCGACACAGCAGTGTGCCAGGAAAGCAGTGTATGTGGAAGAAACACTAAAAATGAAATACGGTGAAGGAGAAAGAGAGAAGACATACAAGCTCAGGATTTCAATGGCACCGAGTTTACCTTTAGCTATGTAACACTAGCACCATCTGGTGGAAGACCAGTTAGAAAGAATTCAGTTACCAGTTTAAAAAAAAACAAAAACAAGAAACAAGAGTTCTAAACCTTCTTTCAAAAGATGAGCATTTTTCAAAGAGAATAAGCCTAGCAATGGTACAGTAATCACACAGAGGACCATAATAAGCCCAGAAGAACTTAAAATGTCTACCAAAGGTATATGTACTCCCAGATGTACATCCTACCATATCTTACCCACAGAGCAAGATTGCAACAGTACAAAACTCCCTCGGCTACCTTTCCTTTAGTGCCCCATACCACAGCAGATGAAAAGAACGCTTTCCAGGCACAAAGGAAACCCAAAAAAGGAAGATCCAAATTAGCGACTATGCAGCAGGACTTTAATTTGGAGTTTAAGGTTCCTCAGAGCACCAGCTACCTATCCGTACATGCTATAAATACACCAAGAGTATTCAGCACGAGACTGATTCTGCTCTTCAGCATCAGAGGTTTATGCGCACAGTGATGCCGAGCCTCTACAGTGAACCACAGTGTGGCAAATCGGTACACTGAAATCACTTACTGCTGGCCCGGGGCCATTCAATGACGGAGAAGACAAAAATCACTGGTATCTTCAAATGCTGTTACAGGAGAAAGCAAATCAACAAACTGAGAGACAAAGAGGATGGAGAGCCTGCCTCCCATCTGGAAGTTGGGTCCCTCCACTGAGGTGGAAGATATTTCTAACCAAGACTGGCACAAGCAGAAATGATCTCCACTACTCTCTGCAGTAAGCATTCCTTTTAGTCTCTCCCTTCCCTTCACCTTCTCCTGCTTTCCTTTTTAAAAATCCCTCCTTTATTTCTTTTTTTCCCCACCTACATTTGAGACCAATAAGAAGTTGTTACAAGTACTGCATGATACCACTAAGGGAGCTCAAGAAAAAGCTGCCACGGGAGTGACCAACCACAAGGCCGGGAGCCTGCGTGGTGTCAGACTAGGCAAAAGGACAGGGCCCCCTGCCTCCAAGACAAGAAAATCGGGCAAAGAGAGGAACACTAACTACAGAAGAAAGTGTTGTCTGCAGAAGTACTATAGACATTCCATGTTCATGACTGAGAAGACACAAAAACTAAGAGGGCAGGGAATAAAGACTGACCTGATTTTACAGTGAAAATGTCCTCTGATCAACATTTTGAAATGTATCAATCTAAAGAACATGATGTCAACCTACCTGCCAACACCCCACCCCACCCCAAAAAGTATGCTTCTGATTCTCACGTTTAACTCCAAAACTGCCATATTTTACTCAATTTGTACTTATTCATATAATAACCAGTTATCTGTATATATTTATTCTTTGTCAAATGCAGCTCTATTCAGATGAAAATTTGAGAGCTGCATGGAGAATTGTGTTGAATTTTCTTACAAAGGGAAAAGTTTGCCTCATTAACTCATCTTTTTACTTTTTCTAGCTTATATATCATCTATGCAAGTTTATTCACTAGTAAATATGAAGAGGGCAGATTTTTAAAGCATAGAAATATTTTATTCCTTTATTAACCATCCAAACACCAAACCCAACCATTCCTTTATTAACAGAGTCAGAATAGGAATTACCAATTTATAGGATATAATATTCTCATATTTTGCTAATAGTATTCAATAATGTCATGCTAATTAATAAGTTTGAAGAAAGAACAATAATAACAAAAAAGGAGAGAAGCAAAGGAAACGAGACAATTAAAAGTAAAATAATAACAATAACAATAATTAAAAAGACAGAGGCTGAGACATACTTTGCCAGCGAGTAGTAGCCCAGTTCTTTTTAGCCATAGTAGAATAAAGTTTTGGAAACAGCAATGGTTTATGCTACATTCCCTATAACTCTTCTAAATATTACCACTGACAATCTCAGTGAACTCCGCAAATAAATGATGCACACTGATCGGCTTCCATTCCTCCTTTTCTCCCTTCTCATATTTGTTTTATTCCTAACCTTCCAAACCCCTATTTTCCTCTGAAGTGAATTTATACTCTGGCAGAAGTCATCACTGGTCCCGGCTCCTTTGCCCCCATTAAGGGAGACCCTATCTACCAACTTCATCTTACACATGTACCAGCTAGCAGCCCAGAGTAGCCTCAACCTTTAAAATTTCCTTTGGCCGCCCAGATAATGCTAGGGGAGGGGGAAAGAAAAAACAAACCTGAACATACATGCCAGGCATAAGACTATTACTCTAGATCAATAAATTTTCTAATCGTGGTTTTTAAAGGTACACCGAACAGATAGAGGGAGAGAACGAATTTCAGTTCAGCTTACTGCTCCGTTTACTTCTTTATCTATACTCGGATCTTTACTTTTTTGGGATCACTGCACATTTCTGGCTCTGCTGTATTACACTGTGTAAATATTTAGGAGAAATAATTCCTTTCAAGGATCTAAACTTCCACTGTCGTTATGGCAAATGAACCTGTTTATGCTATGTTTGTTAAGTAACAGCAAGCTTAAAAGAATACAGGAATTTACTAACATATGTGGTACACAAACATCACAATCATAAAGCTTCTCGTGAGGACATAGCAAGAACATGAAAGGCCAGTTTATTTTTATTCCCATTGCCTGTAATTTTCTTTAGGTCTACTACAACAGTCCTTAATTCAAACCTTTCCTGCAGTAACAGGAACAGAGCAGACTGAATGTACACAAACTATACCCCAAACTACCCTCGTCTCCATATGACCTTCCTTGTTTCTAGAACAATGCTTCTCAAACTTGATCCTGTAGCACAACCTGCTGTAGGCCATTAAACCACAGGTAGCTGGGCCCTGCCCCCAGAGTTTCTGCTTCACTGGGGCCATTACTAACAAATTCTCTAGTGGTGTTGATGCTGCGAGTCCTGGGACCACACTTTTTGTTTTATGGTTTTAATGAGGTATAATTTATATTTCATAAAATTCACCCAACTTAAGTGTATAATTCAATGACTTTTAGTAAATGTTATACAACCATCACCAAAATCCGATCTCAGAACATTTCCATCCCCAACATAGCGTTTGCCTATTTACAGTTCTCATTTCTACCTCCAGCCCCAGGTATCCACTTTCTATTTTCTGTCTCTATATATTCACCTCATCTGGACATTTCCTAGAAATGTAGTTATAAAATAAATGGTCTTCTATGTCTGGCTTCTTCACTTGTGATGTTTTTGATTCTTCCATGTTGTACCATCAGTGTTTCCATTTTATTGCTGAGCAGTATTCCATTGTTCTAGATATACCATATTTTATTTATCTATTCATCAGTCAATAGACTTTGGCGTTCACTCCAGTTTTCTGTTATTAAGAACGATGCTGGTATAAATATCCATGTACAAATCTTTGTGTTGAACACACGTTTCATTTCTTTTAGATTCCCAGGAGTAGAAATACTAAAGTATAAATTTATGCTTAATTTTAAAAGAAACGGCCTCGGTGCAATGAATGAGTACTACAGTTTATTTATTTCCATGATGATACTTGTTAGTGTCTTTTTGAATAGCTATTCTAGTAGTTATTAAGTGGTATCTTTTTACTTACAGTTAAATTTACATTTCTTTAATTAATGATGCTGAGCATTTATTCAGTGTTGGCCTTTCCTAATCTTTAGTGAAATATCTATTCAAATCTGTTGCTGATTTTTAATTGGCTTGTCTGCTTGTTATTAAGTCATATGAATATTGAGTATTCTTTATGTATTATAAATACAAGTTTTTATCAGATGCATGATTTGCATGCATTTTCTCCCAAATTTTGGCTTGCCCTGTCATTTTCTTAAAGCTTTTTTGCAACACAACAGCTTTTAATGATAAAGTCTGGAACTATACTTTGGGAACCACTGTTTTAAAGCTTCAAAAATTCAAAAGAAACACCAAACCCTTGAAAAATGTGAAAGCTTAGCAGTTTCCAGTCTGCACAAGCAAATGTAAATGTCACTTATATCTACTTTCCTGTTTTGTTTCCTTTTAGCAAAGCCTACTACAACTATCATCCTAAATATGCTCACCATTTTCAGGAGGAAAAGAAAATTTGCAACTAACTGGCTTTAATATTATTATGGAATGGATAAATTCAGTTGCGAACAGGCCTGAGGTATCAACTGGGAAAGTGGATGTAATGCTAGCACGAAAGAATATGAACTTCTGAGCCAGTGTTTTCAGAATTATTGGTCCTATCGCTCTTAATGCCATGTTTAAAGCTGTAAGAAATATGTCTCCTCTACAAAATAATGGGAACAAAGATAAACGGTGTATCATAGTAGAGGATACAGAGAAAAGAGCATTTCCTAAAAGATACAAATTATTTACCTCGATTTTTTTTTCTGTTAAAGGAGTAGTATTTTTTATTTTATTATGTTAGTCACCATACAGTACATCATTAGTTTTTGATGTAGTGTTCCATGATTATTTGCATATAACATCCAGTGCTCCATGCAATCCGTGCCCTCCTTAATACCCATCACCGAACTAACCCATCCCCCTAAACCCCTCCTCTCTGAAACCCTCAGTTTGTTTCTCATAGTCCGTAGTCTCTCATGGTTCATCTCCTCCTCTGATATTTTTGCCTACTTTTATAACCTTCTCCACTGAAGATTTAAAAATAATTCATATACCACTATAGCCCTTTCTTAGTGGAAAAGCTATTGAACTGTAAATTAAAAGGAGCCAAAGATGGCAACCAAAGTTCTAATCTTGTCCAGGACCATAACTTGCAAATGTATGAAACATACTTCAAAAAAATATCAGATAGGTTTAATTCAGGTAGAAGCAATAGTAAGATTAGTAGTTTCTAAGGTGAAACCCAAAATACTCTTAGTTTATTCCTTGATGATTATCCACATCCAAAAAGGAAATCTAAGATTAAGAAGCTTACTGAACAATATTTCTATAGCCATGCCCTGAGCCACATACTCTGTGATTTTATGGAAAAACCATAACAATAGGAAGGATCCAGTTAAAAGATGAAGAAAATCCATTTAGGTTTGCAACAAGAGTCCTTCTTTATATAATTCAAGTTAACATAAGATGTGAAGCAAGAAGCTTTGTTCACTGTAGAACTACCAGGCTTCCACTAAAATGTTTTCAAATATTTATGTTCCAATACATCGATACTGTTGATAACATAAAAGCCATTAGTAGTCACTGCCTTCTAATTGCTGGAGATGGATATTATATTTCTACTAACTTTCATATATTACACTACAAAGAACAAGCCCATTAGCCAGTATTCATCCTCCCTTTTCCACTGAGCCACTTCAAGCCACTTCAAAGGAAGCTGTCCAAAGAGAGGCCAGATGATACAGTTTCACAGGTGATCCACAGCCTCTGAACACAGTCTGGCTCCCAATTACTTAACTTTTAGGCATCTTCTCACCCAACTCTTCTATTTTTTTTGCAATTCAAAATACCTAGTCAGTGGGGCTTCTCTCCCAAACCACACCAAGTTAGGGTATCACCATCTCTGTGATGTTAATGGACTTAAGATCCAACATAAAGATCAAGATAAGAGAAACAGAAGAAAGAGTTAACTCAGCAGCACACAGCCAATTATGAATTATCTATAAAACTGAAAGGTAAGGATAAGCAAAATATAATAGTGTTTTAAGCCTTCTTTTTGTACCAGAGTTCAATTTCTTTCCTCAGTCATTGAGACACCAGTCACTACACGGAACAAACTAATCAGGTTAGGACTTCTTGTATTCACCAATCTTTCCTCTGGGTGGCCGAAGGTGGAAAAAAAACAGGAACAGGGGCCTCAAACAGGATGTCTTACTCCTGGCCATTTAAGATTTGACAATCTTTAGTGTGTGCATATATATGGCAATATGATCATAACAGAAGCTCATTCTTGAAAATCTGCCATTTCCTAGTGAGGTTCTTAATAAAAATGAGGAATACGGAGGAGTACTCTGCCCCGACCCTCACCATTGACCCAGTGAAATCCATAAAATAATCACTAAAACCTTTGCTTATACAAATAGCAAGTTAGTATCACACCAAATAAGTATAAAGGAGAGTAAGAACACACAAACACATACGAACTTCTACACAAACCCTGGGTGCTCTCCAAAGCTAAGAGAACTGTACCATTTCAGCAATTTATCCATGTACGAACAAATGCCCTCAGTCGATTCCTGAGAAAGGGAAGAATGATCAGTTGTATCTGTCTTCATCTTGTCTGCAAATCGCGACATTTTTCAGCAAGTAAAAGTTCCAAATGGCAGGTGTCAGAAGGCCTTAGCCTCACATGTGGTGCTAGAAGGCAGGAAAAGCAGCAGCAGCATGTGGTCATGTCAGACCTAGAGAGCACATTCTGAAAAGAGCAAACCTCAGACGTGGTTAAATCAATCTCGTGCCAGATGCCGCTACTGTAACAAAGCCTCGCTGCCAGAGATTAGCTGCCTAGAGAAACATTCAACTCAAGACTCTCACAAAAGAGAAAATAGCTGAGTGCAATGGCACCTGATCATATCTCATCCGTCTGATAATTTGGTCAAACCAGACCCCTCCATGCAGAGAAGAAAATGGCCACAGCATGCTTTGCTAAGTCTACAGATGGGTATTATTTTTGCAAGGCCTTTTCCAGTTATTCTAAAGGAATAATACGAATCTCCTGCATTTGCATAATCATAGCTTTTTGAAAATGCTTTAAGATCTACTAACTCTAACTTCCTATAATGAAGTTAGGATCACAAGTACCTCTTCACTTAACCTATGGAGTAAGAGAGAACCAAAGAACTCAGTTAGGCCATCATCATCTGAAACCAAGGCTTAAAAAGAAAAAGTGATCTCTGGAACTGTTCGGCCAGACTTCTTTCTGCTTACATATCTACTCTCTGTTCCTCCCTCCCAGTCATCTTTTCACAGGTTTTCACAATAATAAGAAAGTTTTGGAACCTTTTCTAAGTTGTTTGTGAAGGTCAGTCAATAAGCATTTTGTTCCCAGAGGTTAATGTAATTGGCATGATGGTCTCTGTTTCTTCTCAGATCTGAGTCTTAAGAAACAGTAATGATTTCTGAGGAATATTCAAAGCAGGAGATGCTGGAGAAGCACATAAATACGTAAATTGTTTAGGGCGTAACATTCACTATCAAGTCATCTGGTTGATACATCAGAAACTAAACAAACTAGAACTCTCAGAGAGCAGTACACAATATAATAATGAGATAATTCATAAAAAAGAAAATCCATTATCATTAGATTTTATGCTCTATTTGAATATACAAAAGGATCACTGTACCAAAGATTGATATGTCAAAACACCTGATTTGCTCCCATACCTCAAAGGATAAAGCATAAACATGAATCAGGACTTTACTTGGATTCAAGTTAGATATTGCTTTTTTCTTCTTCTACAACATTTTTACTTACTATGGCTACACCACTGACATTCATTTATTTGCCACATACCTGTGGCTATTTCCATACTAAAACAATTCACTGGAATCTATACTATCTCATCTTGGCTTCTAAGCAACCAGCAAGTACTATTCCTCAACTGTGGGCAGTTGCTCACATAATTTCTCAATTTCATATTTTTAGATCTTATTCTGAACTATATTCAGATCTTATTCTTATGTAAAGGATAAAAGTAAATATCAACACACCCACCCACATTCACATAAGGACTAAGAGTATTCTCACAAATATATTCTACTATTTGAAATCAAATGTATTAAATACAATTTAAAAATAAAGTAAAATTTTCTAAATTAACTTCTTGCTCATTTAATCTGAAGGTTTTCATTTCTGTAAAACAAGTTATTTTGATATAATTATTTTCCATGTCTGCTATCTTTTTTCCTATATTACTTTGCTAACTTAATTGATTCCAAACTTCCCAGCAACTTACATTTTTCTGCTTTCCCCAGTGAAATAGAGAGATTTGTTTTTTTCATTTACATAGATAAAAACCAGTCTGTGTTCACGTTTGGGGTATAGCAAAGATGAGGGTTGGTAAAAACAAAGTTCCTTGTCAAGGAACGATTGCTCAAAATCATGCAAATGGTAAATAGACATATGGAATGGACACACTTTGCACTAGAATTGGATCTGGCACAAATTTCAACTGAAATATAAGCAGAATTAGGGCAAGCCATATACGGGTATCTCATAATCTTCAGTGTAATGAAAACAGTCATCAGTTTCACTCCTCAGAAAAGAGTGAGCACAAACTCAGGCATTTCAATGTTAGTTGGCTAATGATGTAATCTCTTCAATTAAGCAGAAGAACAAAAGAAAAGGCTTATGAAAATCACTGAATGTTCTCTGAAACTTAAAAATAAATCCATATGCAGTCAATTATCTCTTTGGACATCTAAAATTTTCTAATACGTCTGATGGTCTCCCTGGCTAGTTTACATATTGGGACTTATTTTTGGCAAATGTATTTTACCTCAACAATCCTTGATGTTAAGAAAATCATATGCAGGAAGAAAAGGACTCTAAAACTAACAAATAAATAAACATAACCTCCTGGTCTCATCTTACTTAAAAATAATGGTATCTCCCTGATTCCTTCATAAAATTTCCTGCCCCCAGTTTTTAAAACCTGGCCACTAGATATTTACATAATTTAAAAAACACAATACACTAAAGTTGGGTTGTTTAGATGTTTAGTCACACTGTAACATACAGGCACATAATATATACTCTTCAAAATTAAAACAATCTAAAAATAACACAAAAAAGAAGAAAACTACAGCTGTGTTCTTAAGATTCCCAAAGGTAAGAAAGGAAAAGAAAGTTACAGCTGTCACTTAATATGTACTTAACACCATGTGTAAAGAAAATCTGTGATATAATCTGATCCTGAAGAATTTAAACTACAGACTTCCTGATTCTCCAGTGCTGGCAATCACCTCCAACAGTAACTGCACAATGGCTGAAAAAAGCTTTTACAATTATTTTATTTCCCCTAAGTTTAAGTATGAAGTCTCTATTCCAAAGTAAGTTTTAAATGACTTGATGTTGTTCTAAAAATATATTTTATATCAAAGGGTTCCAATGAGGTTTTTTTGTTAATTTCAAGTTTTCTAACTCAAACTGAGGATGACTATAAGTTAAATTACAATCACTAAAGTAATGTTAATGTAGCATATCACATACTTGGAGTCATATTCCAACATTATTTTCATTTGAAAGTTATAAAAACAAAAACAAAAATGTTAGAATACAAACCCAAGTGTATGTATGTTAATATAACTGACTTTTTAATTCTTAGAGAACAATTGGATAGTATTGTTTCTTTTTTATGTACAATTATAAACACTGGATTGCTACATGTAATAAATGACTTTACTAAAAATAGATACAAAAACGATTTAAATCACAGGTCTTTATGAAGCAAAACAAATTACAGAGGCATTCCTACACAGTGATAGGGAAGATGTTAACTTTTTCCCCATATTTAAATGGGAGGGGAAAGAAAAAAAAAAGAGGAGAGAGAAATGGAGGGAAGGAAGGCAAGAGAAGTAGACAGATAAATGTCTTCAGGAGAGAGAGAGAGACAAAGAGAATGAGTACACACATACACGTACATGACTGGCAAATCCATTAAAATTGGGTTTTTTTCCCCACTAAAATATGTAGGATACAAACTAATAATGGCTTGTAAAGAAGTAACAGAATGTAACCAATCGACCCGAAGCAGTCTACTTAGCCAAACCGTCCACCCACCCCACTCTCAGGGGAATATCCTGGTAGTAAACTGAATGCATTTTCCTCACCTGGAATAAATCACTACCATCATGAGCAAGTTTGAGAGTATCCATTTCTAACCTTATCTGGTGGTTAAAAAACAAAACCTCACATATTAGAAACACACGTACACACAAAGAAGAAACTAAAAATCACCTTTTCCTTTTCTTTCAACCTATTTCCCAGGCTTAGAAACCAGACTTTTGTCAACAGATCTTTTTCATACACCCACTTCAGTTCCAATTTGGCCCTTTAAATATTCCCCAATATACTTGGAGAAATGCAGGTTTTTCAGATAATATTTAAGAAATAATGAGCATGCATGCTTGTGTGAGTGTATGTGTCTGTGTGTACACTTTATATCTGCTTCAAGCTTTAACTTCACCATTTAAAAATGTAAACCCTCCATTACACAGATATACACAACAGATCACTTGTATCTGAAACTAGTCTATTCCACCATTTTCAAATACCAGGAGCAAAATTTTAAAGCAAATAATACTTCTGAGTTAGAAAGAGGCACACTATAGGGCGCCTGGGTGGCTCAGTTGGTTAAGCGACTGCCTTTGGCTCAGGTCATGATCCCGGAGTCCTGGGATCGAGTCCCATATCGGACTCCCGGCTCTGCGGGAAGTCTGCTTCTCCCTCTGACCTTCTCCCCTCTCATTCTCAGTCTCTCTCTCTCTAATAAATAAATTAAAAAAAAAAAAAAATCTTTAAAAAAAAAAAGAAAGAAGCACACTATAATATAATTAAAGAATAAAGAGGCATAAAATTTACACATTTTATCCTAAATTTATTGTTCTTACGGAAAGCTGTGTTTTCATCACAAAGGTTAAGAATTTATGGCATCAGTCCCCACATCTTAATATCTATGGGGGGGGGGGAGTCTTTCAACTGAGTAAGAATAATTTAGGTGAGCTCCTACAAAAACACCTGCCAAGAAGCTTGAGCTATCATATTAAATGGATCACAGGGCTTACAAAGTGCTACAGACGTTCAAAGGCATGTCCAGCACAGAGTATCACAACCCTAGCAAGGGAAGACTTCACTTCGGGCACATGTCTAAGTCATTTTTCTGAATTGTTTCTTGTCAAATTAAAATGTCAAAAATTATTCTATCAAACGCTGTCCCTAAGGAATGTAGGCTCAACCCAAAGAGCAGCTACCAATTAGTATAGTCGGGCCTTTTAATGGGGAAAAAATTTCTTTTTCTATTGATAACTGAAATTAGCAGGATCCAAAAAGAAAAGTTTCATCTCAGCAGTTAGTTTAAGTGCTACTGATAGCTATAATCACATGCAGGCTGCAATTCCTTTTGAAAGGCTTTTCAAATGAACAAATACAAAGAAAAAAGAGAAATACAAGTGTTTTCATAGTGAATGACTGCCTAGGATTACTGAGTTATAAAAAGCCAAAGTTAGAGACCCAGATATACATGAGTATTGTGAACTAACAAACCAAAGTCAAATGAAATCCTTGCTCACTCTTTTGACAAGGTCAGTGCACCCATCCCTTCGCACAATAACTGATTGAATTTCAAGTTATTGAAGGTGCTTCAGGAAAATAAAATCCATCACAAATCATTTAATGTTTCTCTATTGCCTTGGATGAGCAAATAAAATACTTTAAGGAAGACACTTCCTGTTGCTTTCCGAAAGCTGCATATCACTCGGACTGCCTTGGGGAAGTGTTGATTCATTAGGAGCGTAAGTGTGCAGATGCTCCTGATGTTCTCTGGCAGCCAATCATACTGTATCTTTTTTTTACCTGAAAGTCCAGAGGAATTTATATAGTACAATTATCTGTAATTTACTCACAGAAGTAGCAGTCATGTTCGTCCATTAGAAAGAGCTATTGCCTGTCCATGAACTTCTCCCCAAAAGTTCTAAAACTCGATTTCAAAGGACAGAAATAAAAGCAACGGGACAAACAAGCTCACGGAATAAAGCTGTTTACATGAGGCATGCACTTAAGTTATCTAGGCTGGTAAAGACTTTTGCCAAAAGTCATTGTATGACCTGTGACTACTAAAGCAATCAAAACGTTTGATTTTTAACTGGGGCAAGAGACACTGTTAGAAGCAAAAAGTCAATGGTATATAGTCCCATGTATATAGATTCCGTCTGAACTTCTCACCGAAAGCCTCTTTGATTTGAAATATCAAACAGTTCCCAATGTTGTTGCTTTTTAAAGTCTCCATTCGCAGAGACTAAGTTTCTTGGCTTTGTGGCTCAAGCGATGACAAACAGATCATTTCCTATTCACTCCACTTACCTCATCATCAACAAGACTGCTAGAATCCAGTTATGTTAAGAATTATTTTCAACAGCCACCTTCAATTACAAATGTTTGACATGATCACAGACTTCCAATGCTAATCCCCTTTCAAGTTGAAATACCCACACAAGGGCCCTTTGAGACACACGGCATGGTTATTTTCTTCACTTTGCCTTATCCTGCAAAGCAGCTGAAATACACTGGAATCTTTTCTCTTCGCCCCCATCACTACCATCCATTTCTTATGCAAAGGAGCATGCGGACCCACATGCTTTTGTCAAGACTCATGTCTTGACAGAAGGGTTTTCATGGTTAAAACACTTTTTCTTAAGTATGCTTCTAAACCTGAAGGCCGTTTAAAGAAAGGGGAAAAAAATCTTCCTATTATTGACTCTCATCTCCCCAAGTTTTCTACCTTAGACTACACTTCCTTAGTTTACATATATATGCATGACCTGAGTATACTTAATTTCCAAAGCCCTATTGCTAACCACAATTCTGGACTTAGAAACTCTCAGTCTGGTGTATTCAAGGAGAATACCTATCACTTAACCCAGATAGAAAGAAAACCTACATCCATAAAAAATAATCCTATCAACACACTGAACTATACTTATCTGCTGAAAAGATCTTTTTAAATTTCAAAGAATAACACAATTTTCTGGCACATCAAATTCAGGCATTTATGCCAAGAGCATATATCGAAGTCTCATACTATTTCCAAGTGACAATCAACCTGGGCTTTGAACAAAAAGAGGATGATTTTGCTTCATGTGTAGGTGGATTCATGAAAATCTGCTTTTAACCTGAATTTTCATAAGTCAATATCCATTTTAAATGTAACAAGACAGCTCACTAGCTAAAGGAACAAAAAGTGAAATTTTAATAGTGCAAAAAATTAATTGGAAAAACAATTGATCATCCCTTCCATTATAAGCTTTTAACTTGTGATTTTCTGTTTAGAATTTGCATAATTGAATTACACTTTTCCATAAGCCTGTACCGTACCTATATGAACCACGGAAACATGAACTTCTATGCTTTACTGTTAGAAGAAACAAAGGTCCACCCCCTTAACCTACAGCTAGTTTGTATTCCCAGGGGAAATGGGAAGAGGTAAAAACCTGTTGAGCAGGACCAAGCAAGAATACAATAATCACTCACAAATTAACCTTGGAGCACACCCCCGTAGCTACGAGGAAGTAAAATCTGAAAGTGAAGGAAATCAAGGTATGTCACCCCCAAATTTGCCAGAATAATTTGACAGAATAACTTTGACAGAATAATTATTTTAAGCTGAAGGAATCTGAGAATCAGCAGGTACAGGAAGGACTCTCTTACGCCCTTCTCCCCTAAAGCAGGTCATAAGACTCACGTCACAGCTGTCTTCCCTGTACCTGAGGAAAGAGGCATCCTTACCTCTGAAGATGAAGGGATGCCCGGAAACCCAACATACAGGTATTGCGAAGGTTCCACTGGTTTACTACCCTAACCCCATACCCTTGTTGTCCTCTTTCCATTCCTCATCAAACCTAGTACAAAAACACTCAGTCTTAAACATTTCTTTAGGTTTTCATTCCCTTATGAGGGCTCATGTGTCACGTAAAACTTATATGAAATAAACGTGCATGCTTTTCTGTTAATCTGTCTTTGTCAGTTTAATTTTCAGACCCAGCCAAAGACTTCCAGAGAGTCAAGGAAAAGTTTTCTCTCCTCAACAAAGCCAAGAAATCAATTCTATCTTCAAATTCTTTCCTTCCCGGTCATGCCACTATTCTCCTATAACACTTAACCCATAAGCTCCAACAAGGTCATATCCACAGGTCAGCACACCAAAAGTGGTAGAGAGATCTTCTCATTCTTCCTCCACATTCTTCATCACATAAAACTATGTGAAACCAAAGGTGATCCCTCAGTGATTACTTCCTATCAGCTGCTGAGATTTCTGGCCCCTAATCTGCCTAGTTATCTAACATGGGCTAGTTTACTCCTAAAAGTCCAATCCTCCAGAATGCTTTTTTAAAAAAAATGACCAGTTGAAATAGTTTCAACTTAGCATTGAGACCGTAGTTCATGCTGAATTCGAAAACATTTAAAAGTGGAAGAGGATGGAAAACTCAAGAGGTGTTCTATTCCACTACCATAATAAAACACTATTTGAGGGTCCACAAGAACAGAATCTAGCTGGCTTGATCACTGAGTCTCATGCCCCTCTGGAACATGAGGACTTGGATGAGGTCTTTGAGGGTATTCTAACTCCAATACTGTACGATGCATGATTTGGGGAGATTCTTTAATGCTAAAAAACAGATGAAAATGGATTAATCTGAATATAAACTCAGTCTTGTTCAAAGTTTTTTGCTATCGTCTCCATCTTTTCCAAATGAATAATCAAAGATGAAAGATTAAGAGTGTTAAAAATAGGTAAGTTTATTCCTTAAGCCAAACTTTTCAGAAATACCTACCATATTTAAATATTTTATTTGAGATAGTGAGAGAGAGAGAGAGAGAGCACGAGAGTGGGAAGGGTCAGAGGGAGAAGCAGACTCTCCACTGAGCAGGGAGCACGATGCGGGACTCAATCCCGGGACTCCAGGATCATGACCTGAGCTGAAGGTAGACCTGAGCTGAAGCTTAACCAACTGAACCACCCAGGCGCTCCAACACCTACCATATTTAAACAATAGAGAGGTAAAACAAAAACAAAAACAAAAAACATACGTGCTGGAAATAGCATGAGATTTAAGATCAGATAACCTGGTCCTAAGTTCCCTCATTCCACTAAGTCTTTGATCCATACTGGCCTGTAGTACAGTTTCCTCACCAGTAAAATGCAAGTAATACTTAAAAACCAAGGGCTTCCTTGTTAGAAATAAGTAAGAATCGGTGTAAAGGCACTTGAAAGTAGTAGTAAACCTATAGGACAGTATTACAAAAAAGTCTGAATTGAAGAATTCACTAAAATCTACTTTTTTTTCACCTGTAAGAAAAGGACATCATGACTTAAGTTAGAAATACACATTATAATACAAAATGACTTACTACAAAGTAAAAATATTTTTCAAATAAAACTCCTGAAGTCAGGGTTTGAAAGCAAGTTTTCTGATTTTTGACTGAAGTAACCTTCTTCTACAAACACTTTGAAATTCTTTCTGAGAGTAATTCCCAGTTCATGAAATACATTCCACAAATCAATGACCTACTGACAAAGCAAATAAGCAGGAATAATTTGTTGTGGTGAGGTAGTATCTTGGCTAATCAGCAGTACTAAATAATACAAGTATAACTTCATAAGTAAACGTGTATGAATCTCAAAAAACATGTAAGAAATAAAATTTATGTAACAACTTACTTATGAAAGAAAAGGAGAAAGAAAAGGTTATTTTACTGCCATACATTATTTCCTAAAATGCAAAAACACCATTCAGAAACACATCCCAACACAAATAATTAAACTATAACTTAGTTTAGCTAGCTTTCGAGCTAAAATTAGGCAGAAAAGCAATTTTCTTACATGCCTACATAATCCATGACTGGGATGAAAACAAATACATGTCATACTTCTGGACCCTTTACAGCAAGAATAAAATGGAGTAAGGGGTGTTGAAACTGTCTGAGACCTTCTGGCTCCATAATTATGGAAATCAATGAATAGTCTGACTCAGGGTTTCCAGAGGAAATATTTTCATCACAGTCTCTCTCAAAGTGTTCCAATTCTCATTTAAACCATTTTTAAAATCACTAACGACTTTCTTAAACCTTCAAATGTTTATAGCACTAACAATTTTCAAAGCATTTTCAACCCAAAACTCCAAGTCTGTCTTAGATTATGAATAGCTACGACACACCATATTCTTTACCAAGTATCTTTATTTAGTCCTTTTATCACGGGATGTCACTCTTTCATTTTAAAAGGAATTTCTGTATCTCATGAGAAAACATACTACTGAGCAAGATGACTGACATATTTGGAAACTAACAGTGCTTTAAACTCAAGAACAGCAAATTCGGTGCGAATCTGGGAATAAGAGTAGATGAGATGATATCCTACTGACATGAAGTGTGGAGGCACTTCAGAATGAAATGGGACTTCTTATGAGTTACTGAGTCGAACTTACGGGGCCCAACACTGTTGTGCTACAATATGATTAGTTTTCTTTAATTGTCATAGCAACCCTATTGCTGTCCCATACTAACAGCTGAGGAAACAGAGGTACAGAGAGGTTGGGCAATTTGCTGATGTTTACACAACTAGTCAGTGGCAGACTTACAGTAAAAACACATAGTGTGACCTAAGAGCCCATATTCTTAACCATTGTTTTGAGCTATGTCTTATATTCAGCACAACACAATTATCTCATTAATCTTCATACTCCTGAGAGGCAGATATTATTCTAATTTTACTAATTAGAAAACTGAAGCTCAGAATAAAGAAACTTTCCCAGACAGCTAGCAAGGAGCAGAGCTGAGGTTCAAACTTGAGACTGTAGGATTCTGAAGTCTATGCTCCCAGACTTAGCACTAGAGGTCTCACCTACTAAAGAGGCAGAGACTCTACCACCACCACAACCTATCACCGAATCATTGTGATACTTATTTCTCCTCCTCTGGCTCTTCTATGCAATACAGACTCTTCAAGGAATCTTGAATATTTAACTAATTATCCACAATACCTCCCAACTTCCTTGAGCACTTGTTAGGAGATTTATTTTGATGAAGTTCAATTTATCTACTTTTTTCTTCAGTTGCCCATGCTTTTGGGGGTCATATGTAAGAGTCCTCTGCCAAATTCAAAGTCAAGATTTACTACTATGTTTTCTTTTAAGAGTTTTATAGTTCTAGCTTTTATATTCAGGTCTTTGATCCATTTTAAGTTAATATGAGTATATGCCATAAGGTAAGAACTGAAGTTCATTCTTTTGCATGTGGCTATCCAGTTGTGCCACCAACATTTGTTAAAAAGACTACTTTTTCCCCATTAAATGATCTTGGCACTCTTGCTGAAATCGGTTGGTCAGAGAAATAAAGATTTATCTATGGAATCTCAGCTTTACTCCACTGATTTATATGTCTCTCCTTGTGCCACTTACCACATTGTCTTGATGATCACTGTTTTACAGTAAGTTTTGAAATCAGAAAATGTGAGTCTTCCACTTAGTTCTTTTTCAAGGTTGTTTTGGCTATTCAGGATCCTTTGCGATTCCATATGAATTTTAGAATTGCTTGTCAATTTCTATAAAGAAGTCAGCTGAGATTCTGATAGGGATTGCACTGAATAAGTCCATCAGTTTGGGAAATACTGTCATTTTAACAGCATGTCTTCCAATTAATGAACTTGCGAGGTCTATCCATTAATTTAGACCTTCTGAAATTTCTTTCAATAATGCTTTGTAGTTTTCGGAGTAAGTTTTATACTTCTTTTGTTAAATCCATTGCTAGGTATTTTATTCTTCTGGATGCTATTATAAATGGAATTTTCTTACTTCATTTTTGGATTGTTCAAATGTATAGAAATATAATTGCCAAGTGGCAACTGACAAGTGGCAAGACCACTTGGTCTTGTATCTTGCAACCCTGCTGAACGTTTTCATTAGGTGAGCTTTTTTTTTTTTTTTTTTTTGAGTATATTCTTTAGTATTTTCTACATATAAGACCATGTCTTCTCTGAACAGAGCTAGTTTTATTTCTTCTTTTACCATCTGGATATTGTTTATTTTATTTATTTTTTGCCTTACTGCCCTTGCAAGAACCCAATACAACGTTGAATGGAAGTGGTCAGAATAGAATCCTTACCTTGTTCCTGGTCTCAGAGAAAAGTATCCAGTCTTTTACCATTAACGGTGATGTTAGCTGTGAGTTTTTTCACATGCCATTCATCTGGTTGAGGAAGTTCTCCTAATCTTTGTTTTCTTGGTGTTATTATCCTGAGAAGATGTTAGACTTTGTCAAATGCTTTTTTTGTGTCTACTGAGGTGATCATATGAATTTTTTTTATTCTGTTGATATGATCTATTACATTAACTGATTTTTGGATGTTTTTAACGAACCCTACATTCTTGGGATAAGTCTCTCTTGGTCATGATTGATGTATTGTTTTTTAGGTTGCTAGATTTGGTTTACCAATATATTGTTCAGAACTTTTACACTCATATTCATAACTGATATTGGTCTATAGTTTTTTTGGTCTGGTTTTGGTATCAGGGTAATACGAGCCTCAGAGAATAAGGTCTCAAAGTGTTCCTACTGTATTTTAGAGGGGTGTGCGAGGAATCAGTATGGTTGCCTGTTTGTTTTAATATGTGGTAGAATTCAGTGGTAAAGCCATCTGGACCTGGTTTTCCTTTATGGTTAGTTTTGTTTGCTTGTTTTGTTTTTTCACTAATTCTCTTTCTTTATTTGTTATAGGTCTACTCAGATAATCTATTTTTTCTTGAGTCATTTTTAGTAGTTTGTGTCTCTTCAGGATTTGTCCATGTCTTTTTTTTTTTTTTTAAGATTTTATTTATTTATTTGACACAGAGAGAGAGAGATCACAAGTAGGCAGAGAGGCAGGCTGAGAAGGGGGGGAAGCAGGCTTCCCGCTGAGCAGAAAGCCCGATGTGGGGCTTGATCCCAGGGCCCTGAGATCATGACCTGAGCTGAAGGCAGAGGCTTTAACCCACTGAGTCACCCAGGTACTCCAGGATTTGTCCATTTCATCTAATTTATTGGTATACAATTTTCCTTATTAATCTTTATAATCATTTTTATTTTTATAAAGTTAGTAGTAATGTCCTCTTTTCCATTTCTGATTTTAGGGATTTTAGTCTTCTCTTTTTCTTGATGAGTCTAATTAATGACTTGTCCATGCTGTCGATACTTTCTAAGAATGAACTTTTGATTTCATTGCATTTGTTTTTCTCTTCTGTATCTCATCAACTTATGTTATTATTTCCTTTCTTTTTTCTTATTATTTTCTCTTTCCTGTTTTACATTTAGTTTGTTTTTCTTTACTCAGTGTCATGTGGAAGGTTAAGTTTTTTGAGACTTCTTTTTCAACAGACATTTATGGCTATAAGCTTTCCTCCCAACACTGCTTTAGCTGTATCCCATAAAGATTGGTATGTTATGTCTTTATTTTCATTCAACGTGTTTTCTAATTTTTTTATTTCTTCATGGTTATTTAGGATTAATAAGTTAGTATTGTTCAATTTCCATATATTTGTGAATTTCCCAAATTTCTTTCTATTTTCATTCCATTGTGCTTATAGAACATACTTTGTATTTTTTGTATCCTCTTATATTTTCTTTATTTGGTTATCAGCATCACTGCCTTAAATTTTGTCTTTATTGTGGTAAAGTATTTTTAATCATTTTAACCATTCATAAGTGTATAATTCAGTGGCATTAAATACAATGTTAAATGTTTAACAACCACCTATGTCTATATCCAGAACTTAATTGTATCAACCAAAACTTTATGCCCATTAAATAATAATTTGCCCTACCACCTTTCTTCCCACCTCTCCTCCTAATAGCCTTTATTCCCTTTTTGTCTTTATAAAGATTGCCTATTCTGGGTACCTTATGTAAGTGGAATCATGCAATATTTGTCTTGTGTCTGGCTTCTTCATATACTTATTGGCTATTTGTATCTCTTCTTTGGAGAAATGTCTATTCATTCATTTTTTAATTAGGTTGTCTGGCTTTCTGGTGCAGAGGTGTGGGAGTTCTTTACATAAAATTGTGGAAGCGGCACTCTCTTCTGCTGCTTCTCTAGAACTCTGCAGGTTTTTGGCTGCATCCTGCTTGTAAATGTGGAGATCTTGTAGCTGTTATCAAAGATGCCAAAAACAAACTGCTCTTTGGCAGTCTGTTTGAAAAAGTGTGAATCCACTTTCCCACACGGCATCCTAGGCTGAAGTTTAGTATCTCTTCCAATGCTCTTCAGTGAAAGCAGATTTGGAGCTTGAGCAGATCTACTCCTGCAGGCATACACCTGAATCAAACCAGCAACAGCACAGAAGTACCACTTAGGCCACAGGGTCTGCTGCTGCCTCTGCACTGCTCACTGCTCACTGCTGGATGGGCCCTCTTCAAAGACATCTGGAAATGCTTTCTTTTGACTAGTAATTGCCTGGGTTATAATTCTCCATTCTTTTACTTTTGTCATTTCTGTGTCTTATGTTTAGATATATTTTTTTAAACATGAAGAGCAACTTTATAAGGTTGCTGCAAGGATTAAATGAGTTAGTGTATGAAAATATTTAAAAGATTGCACCACTGCTATATAAGAGAGGCAAATTCCATCCTTCCCGAAGAAAAACACATTAAATCCGGGCATCAAAGATTCCAGAGTTAAAATTCCAGGGAAAATGAATACACAATTAAAAAAAAAATAACATAATGCATTTGCCTAAGTCAGCAGAAGTGACAAAACTTGCTTTTGAACCAACAAACACACTGTTGTTGGAATTATCACAGGAAGAATACAGTGTATGAATGCTGCATATATTTAAGGAAATAAAAGAGTATACAATGGGGGAGATGGAGCACAAAGAAAAAGTGCTTAAAGAGAACCTTGTAAACTCCTTAAATGGCCACCTGGAAGCACAACGGGCCAGATGAACTTTTTGTTCCTCTTTTCCTTTGGTAAAGCCTTCTCTTCCCTGAACTAACAAGACCAAAGTTTAGTTTGTGAGGGGTGGGTGTGAGGTAAGGTGGGGGTATAAGCGAAGGGGGAGCCACATCGCACAGCCAAGGACCCTTATACCAACGTTTACTGATAACAAATTATGTGCCAAGCACCCTTCTAGGAGTTTTTAAGTGTGCCCCTCCACTTCATCTTCACCAAATCCTCTGGTAGATACTATTATCATTCCCACTTTTCGAAACAAGGAGACCAAAAGATTAGGTGACTTGACTATATTCACTGCAGCAGCAAGGGATGGAGCTATAATTTGAACCTGGCTCCACAGACTGTTAACTACAGAAGTTCTCTTACCTAAAGAAAAAGAAACTCACACAAATTCAAAGAACAAATATTCCAATTTACCTGGCATATAATGTCTGCTATCTGAGAATATCTGTTCTGAGAGGAAACGGCATGTAAGTGGAATCCAGTGAAAACAGGAACCACAACTTCACTACAAATAATAGAAGCAGATCAGAGGAAGATTTAAATGAGATTACCTTGAAAAATAAAACAAAATATTGAAAATGGACTTATTTTAGCTATTATTTAATAAAATTTAGGTTTATAAATTATAACTTGGTGCTAATTCCTATAAGGAATGTTAACTTACATGATTCTTTAATGAATGGCATCAATGGCATAACAAAAAGAACTATGCAGACTCAGATTACAAGTGCTTGAATGATGAACACCATGCCTTGGGTTGAGAAGGGAATATTAAGAGATTATCTTGGAAATGTAGCTTGAGGCCAGCTCATGAACGGCTCACACTCTCAAAGGAAGAAGAATGGCAACAGGAAACATTGAAGGAAAGAAATAGTAGAAACATTCCAGAAGGAGAATCAACAGGATTTGATAGCAATTTGAATGGAGTATATAGCTGAATAAGAAATCAAAGATTATCAATTTTGTGCCCAACGGAATTGCTAGCAAAGTAGAGGCTCATAAAAGAACAGAAACACAAGAAGAAAAATAGTTTTAGGAGCCAAAGCATGGAATTAAATTTGGTTGAATGTGAGGCACCAGAGGGATACTCAAGTGACTGGCAGAAAGCCACTGAAATTTGAGTCCAGATCTCTGGAGAGAACTTCAAACTAAGGATGTACATTTAGAACCCACAGATGCAAAAGATGAAGCCCCACAAGGGATGGAGAAATTACCAAAGAAAAGAATATCTACAGAGAAGAAAAAGTGAATGAAGAAAATATTTGGAGCACTAAGTTGAAGAGCAAAGAAGAGGCGCAAGTGTGCATAGAAAAAAGAGTTATGAGAAGTAGCAATTAGATATTTCAAAAGAGGTGGGAGAAACAGCAGTAAATGAAACTGAAAAAGGAGCCCAGATGAGCTGGACCAAAAAGTAAATGAAAACTATTGCTTCTATGTAAAAACAAATAAAGGATACTGTGCTTACACTGGATTTTGAAGACAAACTTTCCTCCCAGTTATTAAATTCAACAAGACAGATACATTTTACATTTTCCCACTTAACACAAACCTGTCACTTTTCACTAAGGAAAGGTAGCCAGAAGAAGACAAAAAAAAAAAAAAAAGCCAGTAAGAAAATGACTAAGAGTGGAAGGAAATCAAACCTGCAAGATCTAAGATACTTCAAAAGCCCAACATGTTACCACATTCTCCAGTCAGCTTTTTTTTATCCACTTCTCATACTCCCCTGCCAAAAACCCTGAATGAGAAAAATATCAAGTCTCAAATTCAAAAATTTAAGCAGGGGTCTCTAACATCCTTCCAGTCTTTCTATACCATAACCAGCGAATTTTTTTTTTTACTTTTTATAAAAGATTTTATTTATTTATTTGAGGGAGAGAATGAGTGAGAGAGAGAGAGCACAAATTGGGGGAGGAGCAGAGAGAGAGGGAGAAGCAGACTCCCTGCTGAACAGGGAGCCCCACACAGGGCTTGATCTGAGGACCCCAAGATCATGACCTGAGCTGAAGGCAGAGGCTTAACCTTATGAGCCACCCAGGCACCCCAACCAGTGAATTTCAATTCAAAATAAGCCTAGGACCTGGAATAGAAGGAAATCACTGATCTTTAGAAATCAGAGCATATGATCTGAATAGAAATGCACATGTTCAAAGTATTTCTTATACACTGAAGACACTACAGAAGCTTCTTCAAGTCTGTACCCCTCTTCAAAGTTTTAGCATTTTGGCCACACCAACATCTGAATTCAGAGCCAAGAGGCATTCGCAATATATTACTGAGTATAACTTAAAATAGCAAGTAGAACGTAACAATGGCAATGGTGACAACGTCAGGATGGAACCATGGAAATGCCTGAATTCAAACCTGTTGGGAGTTGGGAGGGTAGTCTATCATACTTCTTGTGGTCTCTTGTATTCCTAGGTTCAAAAAATCATTCTGTTGAGAGGAAAAATAAAAAGCTTTGAAGAATAAGAGGAATTTTAGGTAAATACGGTAACCAAGGAAACAAAAAAATCAGTTGAAAACACCAATCAACTATATGCTGACTCATTTGCAAGCTCAACTTGCTTATCACTAATTGATAAATTTATAATCCTTGACTCTGTTGACCCTTTCAATCAAGATTTAGACTACCTTATAATGTTTGAATGATTAAATATACAATATTAGGGCTAATTCATGTGCTTTAACTACACTGACCTTGAATTAGATAGGATACACAAAATCTCAGAATTAAGGGGAAAAAAAGAAAAAGGCATGCATCACTACGCCAACTAAAGGACTCCACACTACTCTGCCTCACGAAAGTTAAAATACTTGCAAGACTCTGATGACTTTTTAGGTAGTATGATGCTTCTTTGTTTCCTAATTCCCTAGCACTATGATGAGTCATATCAAATTCTTAAAGGAACATATCTTCTATGCAAAAAAAAGGTGTTGTTAACTGTGAAGGGGGGATGGCAAAACATGGCATGAATGGAAAGGTACACATCTTCCAGCCTTCATACTACTACCAATTTCCTAATATCCACCCTTCTCAACCTCCGGTCACCCTTCCTGATGCCAGCGGTGAGCCATATAACTGTGCACAGCAGTGGCAGCAAGAAGTTCTGCATTTCCTATATCAGAAAATGGGCAAGATGTACCTCTTCTACCAACTTCCTTAATCATAGACTCAAATGCCAAGTACGTTGCATATGCTGCTCTCTCCCCGCAAGCTATCTATCGTCAGGAGACCTCCATAGCACTACATTTTTCAGTGAGAAAGGCTATTACCAAACTCTGTGTTAGTTATACTGTTGGTTTCTTACACTTTACAGGTCAAACAGAGTTTAGTTCAATAAGTTGCCAAGATCAGGTCTAGGTTGAAATTGATCTTCCTGCTGTATATGAATAAAATGTTAAGCAGAGAAGTACAAACAAAACTACAGGTTATTAAGAGAATATGCTATTTTTAAAGCATTTTAATACTATACTAATACATTTTAACAAATACCAATTACAAAAAGGTTTTATTACAATAGATTTTAAAGGCTTCTATAAGTCAAGATTAAGTAATTGGGGAAAAAGTATAAATTTGAAAGTAGATTTCATTTTCTGAAACATTCTGTGATTTCTATTTTTCACTATTTAGATTAAAATAGTTCTGCAGTAAAGATGTTAGAAATAGATCCACAGATAATTCTTGTGATAATATCTGAAAAGCAAAATGCTTTTAAACATATTTTCTTAAGTAGAGAGAAACATCCAGCAAATGTTTGTCAAACAAAGAAGGAATCAGTTTCAAAACTGAGCTATAAGAATTCTACCCCCATATATTTAGCCTAGAACAGAGAGACAACAGCCTCTAAAACACACATTTACAGGAAAATAAATATTCCACAATACATATGGCAAACCTTGTCTGAGTCCTGTTTCTTTTGTTCTTCTTAAGACTCAGTTTCCTGCATTATTATGTTTAAAGGCTTTTTCTCAGATTGGTCAGTAAAGAATGAGCAGCCTGTGAAGTTAAACTGGTTAAACAATCTCTGAATAAGACACTGACTTTGCCATTTATTCTGTCTTCCATGGAGGTTTGATGAATTTTCTCTGGCCACCCTCTTCAATCTCCTTATAACCAAGATGAATGCCTCCTCAACTCTAATCGTAAGCGCCACTTTGGACTAAAGATTCCCCAACCCAAAGAAAAACACAAAAACAAACCATCTCGGGAGGAGCAGTTGAAAAAGAATATGTTCTTAACTTCTCGTTTACTCCCTTCTCTAGCTAACTATTGCCACCCAACTACCACCACACCAGCCACCACCATAACCAGTCCCCCCACAAAAGACTTGAAACAACTGCTTTAAATTTCTTTGAGTGCAGCAAGCAATAGCTTGTAAAAGGATGCAAACCAGCTGAAACATTTGACAGACAGTGTTAAATACCAGGGAATTCCTACCAACCATTTTACTTTAAAAGGTACTTTGATGTTGGTTATCTTTCATGTACCTCTTTCATGGCACATTAATAAAGAAAACGGAGCTGAAGTAGATCAAGTCCCAAGGTCACATCTAGAATTACAGCACTGTAGGTACCTGATGAAATACGGATTAACGCTGCATGAGTAGTGAATAAATAAAAGCACCTCTACCCACCAATCAGGCAAGTTTTACAAGTGCTTCTGAACTTTATTCTGCAACTAGACCTGAGACATCTTTAATCCCCCATGCCCCTGAAACCTAATTACCATAATGTGAACCCAAATGTTAGGGTCCCTTCAAAATGCAAGTGCTGTGAAGCAGAAAAGTAATGGGAATTAAGCTGGGTGTAACCTTAGAAATGTACAGATGTGGGGGAACTTGAAAGTGGTATTTCAATAAGGTAGAAGAGCATAATACAAAGATTTAGCCACATAAAATACATTAGACTCAAAAGGTTCCTCCCTCATCATCAACAACAACAGGAAAACCAAATCATATAAAAGACATGGCAGAGCATTGGACTGCATATAAAAGACAAACAAGTTGGATTCAAAAACTATTTGCAAGTTTGCACAAGTTTCTGGTCCCAGAATCTTCAAGTCCCATGTAATCAAATGAAAAGGATCTCAACAACAAAGAATTCTAGCAATTTTGCATTCTCCTAATGCAAATGAAATGAGAGACAGACTCATAGTGATTCTGTACAACCCAAACTTCTCTAGTTTAAAAAAAACCTCTTAAATGCTCCCAAATAATCAATTGAACATGTTTTTTTTAAGTGCCGACCAAAGGTGAAGGAAAACAGCAAGCCCTTTAATGCCAAAGAAAAGAGGAAAATATGCATCGGAATGGGCCAAGGAGTTAACAATCTCAAGGTAAAACTCACCCCATTAGTAATTTGTTGATAATGTAGTCTTATTCTTTACATATCTAATTTATTGAGGGACTACAACTTTAAAGAGAGTTAAAATTACATAATATGAATACATTCATCTCGTACTCACTACATGTCTACAACACAGAACTCCGCATAAATCAAGATTGCTCTGAGCCCTAACCACAGAGACAATTAATGTACCAAAAGATCTACAATACAACCTTATAACATAGTTCTTATCTTTACCAAGTAAAGCATTTATGAAAGGTCTGTAAAAAATTATTTCATCTACTTATTTGTAAACATTAGAATATTTTTTAAAAGATTTTATTTATTTGAGAGAGGGAGCACAAGCAGGGACAAGGGCAAAGGGACAGGGAGAAGAAGCAGACTCCCCACTGAGCACAGAGCCCAATGCAGGGCTCATCTTAGGTTCCCGAGATGACAACCCAAGCTGAAGTCAGATGCTTAACCAACTCAGGCGCCCCTATAAACATCAGAATCTTAAAAACTGTTCTATGCAACTGATGTCTCTATGGCAGAAAACAGTATTTACCTGACATACAGACTTTAACAACAGAACTGTGTACAGATGAAAATGGTGAATTCCACTATGCTTTCAAGATCACAGTAAAATGTTAGCTTGGAGGAGGATCCAGGAGTGAAGACTATATATACACAAACTGGGATAGACAAAAAATGTAAAACAATTGCTTAAAATAAGGTGTTGTTCCTTCCATTTCTAAAGGTTATCAAAAGTACTCATAAAAATCCCAAAGTTCATCACTTGTTACATTAATGCAGAACATACTATTGTTTTTAATTTACATTTTAGGTTCTGTTATAGCAAATACACTTGTCTAAACAGAACATCTGTTTTGGTTATAATACATTGTATCTTTGGCAAGAACTTATAATAAAACTAACAAAAACAATCAAGAATCTTTATTGGATCTGGCAACAAAAACAGATTTGTAACCAAAAACCTTAAGACGAGAAATGACCATCCACTGGGCTCTAGGCCAGTTCTAATCTAAGTCAATAAACAAAGATCCGCAAGAAGAGCTACAGTTAAGGGGGGTTGGGGTAACTCCTGCAGATATTTAAATTGGACTTAGAGACACAGAAACACACGGGTTACAAAACTGGTAAAAACATATTTTATTTTGATCGAAAACTGTCAAACTGAATCTGAATCCAAATAGTATTTTAAAACCACACACACACACACACACACACACACACACACACCCATAATTATTCATTCCTTATGCCTCCTTTCCAACATATCTCATTGAAATGGTCTATTTAAATATGTATTTTTAAAAGCATTCTGGCCATTTCCACAAAATGAACATAAATTATATGGGCTGTAAAATAATTTTACTTTAAAATGCATTTAATGTCACAAACATCCCAAAAAGGAGGCCTTATAAACAAGTCTAGTGTTTACGATAGTCAAAGAAATGGAAAGAAGATTACCAGTCAATAGGTAAAGGACAACAAAATCCTAGAATATCACTGTACATTTTCTCAAGCCATCAGTGTAGAAAGAAGTGAGACAAAAATTCTGTCACCCTAACTTGTCATTAAGCATAGTATTCAAACTAATATACAAAAAACACTTTTAGGCTGTCCCAGGTTTCAAGGCTAATTCATGGCCTTCATTACTTCTGTAAAATGAAGATGGAGGAGACAGTCTTTTTAAATACAAATTGATCGTTCATGAAAAGCAGATATTTTTGCACTAGTCAAAAATAAATAACAGAGGGGCACCTGGGTGGCTGAATCAGTTGGGTGGCCAACTCTTGATTTTGGTTCAGGTCATGATCTTGGGATTCTGGGACTGAGCCCTGTGTTGGGTTCCACACTCAGCCTGGAGTCTGCTTGGGATTTTCTCTCTTTCTTTCTCTGCCCCTCCCCCAGTTTACATGAGCATGTGTGCTCTCTAAAATAAATAAATCTTTAAAATAACTAATTAATTAAATAACAGCAACCACAGTAACTTATATAACTTTTCTTTATATAACTTTGCTATAAAGTTATATAAAATAACTTTAACTTCACAACATAATGAGCTTTACATAGCTAGATAGATCTTAAGTTACACAGCTAAGCATATTGATTAGATGGGAAGTAAATATCTTCAAAATAAAACCAAAATATTAAGTCCAGGTGGTTCAAGAGATCTGCTACACGTTACTCTGATAGAATCCTCAATGGTCAGATTTCAAGGAAACCTTAGAAATCAACCCATCAAAATCTCTACTGAAAATTCCTTTAGCATCACAAGTCATTTATCCCCACGCCAGTTCATCTTGTTAAACTGGGTTCAACAACTCTGTTTCAAAAACTTTCCTGATCCTGATTCTAATACACCTCACCGTCCACAAACAAAAATCTTGACTAAATCACTGAGCAGAATGTTAACTAATACAGCCTCTGTGGCAAGCCCCTAAAGACCTCACACCAGACATCAATCCAGTCGCTAATCAATACCCTTTTGGGAGCCACATAATCAAATCTCTATTTCTCTAGTTTCTGCATTAAAGTATCAAGAGACTTCAAAGTTGTGCTGACATCTAGATGTGCCTACCAGTTCTAGTTTTCCAAACAGAAAATGAAATGCAATAAAGCCAAAATGTTTTATTTATAGGAAATGTGTGCTGATTTCCAGTGGATATGTTCATTTTCCCTGCCTAGGTGTTCATTAACCATCCTTTTCTGATTTCATAATAGCATTGCCTGATCAAGTACACATTCAATAGTAATTTGTATCTGAATTCCCCTTTGGAACATTAAAATACCATCCACCCCTCTCCAAGCTTCCATAATTTCTTAATAATTAATCAACAGTGGCACCAAAATTTTATTCCCAAGTCCACCCAGAACTCCAGAAAATATTTTATCTGTGCCAAAGATAAAATGAGAAATGTAAACTCTCTTGCGAATGCCCTATTTTAGTTACATTCTGGTTTTCTTTGATCTTTATCCTATCTTCTTAGCCCCAAATCATTCTATCTCACCAATCCAAAGAGTTGAGCAGTTCTACTTTCTGATAGTCCCTGATAAGGAGGATGACATTATGTACAAGCAGTGGGATCTCTTCCCTCACTCTCTTTTTCCTAAGATAATCATTATAAATCTTTCATGCTACACATAACATTTGTGGGGAGGCAATAAATAGAGATATTCAGGCCTGAAGCCTTCGTCTTCCTGCACTATTTTTGGCAGATCAGTGACTCTTCTTTTACATACTCTTGGTTACTTACTTTTTTTTTAGCTTTATTTATTTTATTTTTATTTATTTTTTTTATTTTATTGACATATAATGAATTATTTGTTTCAGGGGTACTTTTTATCAGCTTTGTATTTGACCTTGTAAAATGTACAACTGACAGAAAGTTTGCAGGCAACACACACAAACTGATTTACTTCCCAATCTTTTTCTGGTGGTAGAGCCCCTGGAAGTCAAAGTGCTCCATTCAGAACATGATGGAATATGTGAATTTTAAACCATATGACTGAATATACAGGGCTAAATCAAACACTAGATACTAGCAGACATCAAAAAATTAAGAAAAATGTATGAGTGTAAAATAAAAATTGCTCCAAACCTGGTTTGGCAAAGAGCCATTCTTGTATAATGTAATTTACAGCCTTCTTCTGGAGGGGAGAGGAAGCATTCTTTATAGAATGCATCAGCTATTTTCATATACTTTAATGGGTATAAGACCTTAGCAAACCAGTCACCCAAACTATTTTCTTTTCTAGTATAATTATCCTACATTCTCATTTTCCTATAGAGTTTTGTTACCAAGAGTGAATCTGAATTGGCTTACTAGAAGACTTTTCCCTTGCAAGAAGATTACCAAAAACCTGATATATGTAAATGAGGTGTTTGGAAAGTTTTCTTTGATATGAGGAATTTTAATTGAGAAAATTCTATCCATTAACTTTTTCCAGAGAATTTGGAAAGGATCATAGTTATTAATTCTAGTGGTGGAGCACATTAGTCCAGCTTCCATTTTCCAATGTGCTGAGGACTGTTGCCTTATTTTCTTTCCTTAAAGAGGTTCCTTTGCAATTTTATAGGGTAATCTGAATTATATTTCTAAGAGTTTCCCAACTTTTCATTAGAGACTCCTATAATCTTATCTCTTAACTCTGCCTTTTTTTTTTAAGTAGACTGTGGAGCCCAACACGGGGCTTGAACTCATGACTCTGAGATCAAGTCCTGAGCTGAGATAGAGTCCGACACTTAACTGACTGACCCACCCAGGTGCCCCTCTTTTTTTTTTTTTTTAAAGATTTTATTTATTTATTTGACAGAGAGAGAGATCACAAGTAAGCAGAGAGGCAGGCAGAGAGAGGGGGAAGCCGACTCCCCACTGAGCAGAGAGCCCGATGCGGGGCTCGATCCCAGGATCCTGAGACTATGACCCGAGCTGAAGGCAGAGGCTTAACCCACTGAGCCACCCAGGCACCCCATCCAGGTGCCCCTCTTAACTGCATTTTTAAAGGTTCAAATATGGGATTTCATATAGCAATATTTTTCAAACTTTTCTGACTATTATTGGCAATAAGAAATATACTTTACATCACAATCCAGGGCACAATACATGTTTGTACCCAAAACCTATATTCATGGAATAATACCTAGACTTAATAACATGAGATACACTCTAGTTTTTATCCTTCTTTAATTTTTTTTTTAAATGTTGATTGGGATGCACTATATGGATGTCAGCTTCCTCCAATGGGTTGCAACCCACAACGTGAAGCCATGGCTCTAGAGAGCTCATACGACATGGAAAGATAAGGGTAATGAGGACATGAATGTGGATGCGGATAAATGAGGGGCATAAACTCATCACTTTTCTTCAGCCTGAGTGGTTATACCATAACACATGGGAAGAATTCCTATCACTAAGAGATAAGACTATGTGTTATATTTAGATCTACCTACAACTGCACTTATTACTTTATCTTCTTACCTTGCTTTTAATTCTCTATACAGAATTCATCACTAATTAGCATAATATATATACACAAACACATATATTTGTCTTTTCATCTGTTTTCCCCACTAGGTAAAAGCTTCAAGAAGTCAAGTCAAGGGGTGCCTGGGTGGCTCAGTTGTTCAGTGTTTGCCTTCAACTCGGCTCATGAGCTGAAGGTCCTGGGACCAAGCCCCACCTTGGGCTCCCTGCTCAGTGGGAAACCTGCTTCTCCCTCTCCCTTTCCCGCTTCCCCTGCTTGTGTTCCCTCTCTCACTATCTCTCTCTCAAATAAATAAAATCTTAAAAAAAAAAAAAAAAGAAAAGAAATCAAGTCAAGTACCTCCCAGCACAGTACTTCGCCTGCCACACAGTCCGAGTGCTAACAGTACTTTGCTGTCCATATGAGAGCATGTATAACGGGATGTTTTTGTTCTGCTTTAAGTGCCAAAAGCCTGTTGTACCTCCAGGAGCAATCACCCAACTTCATCCTATAAAATGGGGTGTGTGTTTGGAGGGAAAGATAAGAGGGCATTGGAGTTGAAAGAGAACATTTCTTCAAGAAGACTATTGGAATGCTGTGGCATTTTTCCTGCTGCCTGAACATTTCATGTGGAGGAACATCGCATTCACCCCATGCCAGGTGAGAGGAGCCTCCTGGGACCAATATGTGATTGTGACATAAGAAAGAACACAGATGTAAACACAAGCATAGGGGGAGAATGAAAAAAGCGGGGGCGGGAGGAGGAGATAGAGAAAGAGAATAACAAAGGGAGAAAGCCATACTAGGGATAAGTTGCTAATCCCCCTTTGAGAGAAGACAAGGATGTATGAACCAAACAGGCCTCAGGAGGCAGTGTGAGGGAGCTCTAAAGAGATTCTGCCCAAGGGGCGCCTGGGTGGCTCAGTTGGTTGAGCGACTGCCTTCGGCTCGGGTCATGATCCCAGAGTCCCGGGATCGAGTCCCGGGATCGAGTCCCATATCGGACTCCCGCCTCTGCGGGGAGTCTGCTTCTCCCTCTGACCTTCTCCCCTCTCATTCTCAGTCTCTCTCTCTCTCTAATGAATAAATAAAATCTTAAAAAAAAAAAAGAGAGATTCTATCCAAGATGACTGAGTAGCAAAGTGATTCAGACAAGAGTAGTATGCCTGAAATCCAGGACTGAAGGAGGGTCATGGTCAGTCTAAGAACCTATCTGCCAAGTGACAGAAATAATTCAAGGATTCTGTTGTGGAAGATCTCAGGAAACAAAAATAAAAACCAAGTTCTTGGGGGCGCCTGGGTGGCTCAGTTGGTTAAGCGACTGCCTTCGGCTCCGGTCATGATCCCGGAGTTCCGGGATCGAGTCCCATATCGGACTTCCGGCTCTGCGAGAGGTCTGCTTCTCCCTCTGACCTTCTCCCCTCTCATTCTCAGTCTCTCTCTCTAATAAATAAATAAAAAAGAATTAAAAAAAAAACAAAAAACAAGTTCTTCAAAAATTCCCCATGGAAGAATGAATCTACAATTGCATGTAGGCCACCCAGAGGGCCTTTTCCTCAGACTGCAACTGTCCCCACTGTGTAATACTATGGCTCCTTTTCCCTTTTCTCAGCACTGAAGACTATACTTAAAGGAATCTGAAAATTCAGCTGGTGAGTTAGGAAGAAAGAGAACAATAACAAGGAGGGAAAAGTGAGGAAGCTAACCATGCCCCTGCAAACCCCTACAGTGAAGTGGAATTTCCCCGGAGTGAAACAGACCTGACATGGAAGTTAATGCACATCAAGTTTGGAGCCTTGATTATTAAACTAAAGAAGGTATTTCGATTGTTGAAATGAGACTGTTCTCCAGACTAAAAGGGACTGAAAGACCAGAAACCCTTATTTCAGCCAGGGATGGAAGAACTACTCCAAGCATGAGCTGAATAGGAGTGGGATAGTAAATAAGTAGTTGTCTTCTTATCCCTTACTGAGCCTATCTCATTCAATGAAACATTTACACATGATAAATACTTGTCAAATGAATGAATACATAAATAAAATATATAAAAATGTTGATACCATTCTCTGGTGAGATTACAAATTATTTTTATTTTCCTCTTCATATTTTCCTAGATTTTTCAAAACCTCTTTTAAGCTTTAAACAAAAACAAACAAAAAAACCTACCTAAATTGCCAGAGAACAATGTCTCTCATGTTTTAGTGCACATTCATAAAGTAAATAAAAGAAAAAGGTAATTCTTTTTTTTTTAAGGTTTTATTTATTTACTTGACAGAGAGAGAGAGATCACAAGTAGGCAGAGAGGCAGGCAGAGAGAGAGAGGGGGGAAGCAGGCTCCCTGCTGAGCAGGGAGCCCGGTGTGGGGCTCGATCCCAGGACCCTGAGACCATGACCTGAGCTGAAAGAAGAGGCTTTAACCCACTGAGCCACCCAGGTGCCCCGAAAAAGGTAATTCTTAATTCAAAAGTATAAATGTAGATGATTAAAAGTTATCATCTATTTTACCTTATGTTTTATCTTCAGTATCTGAAAACATGAAATTTTAAATTTAAAATAGTAGATAAAAAATTGAAAATCAAGTGGAGGGAGGGAAACAAAAATAGAACATAGAGTTATGACCCTATTTGCCAATAATGTGGAAGATCAGCTACCTGGACCTAAAATGTCGATTTTATTAAAAACGACAAAAAGTCCTAGATGTAAGACATCTTATTTAAGAAGTGAGTTCGCAAGAAAGAAATACTCAACCTAAAAAAAGTAAAGTGAATGTGGGAACCTTGATTTCCGAAGCTGACTTTCACCTGAGGGCATCTGTTGAGCCAGGTCAATTTTATTTTCCATCTTCACGGTCTCACAAAGCTTCACACAATTAGAGGACTAGAAGACAAAATCCAGGGTCCACCTACGATACGGGTTAATAAAAGATTCCCCCAACTACTCTGACACATAAAAAACCCCCAAGGTAGGGCTCCTCCTGGGTGGCTCAATCGGTTAAGCATCTGCCTTCGGCTCAGGTCATGATCTGAGGGTCCTGGGATCGAGCCCCGCATCGGGCTCCCTGCTCAGCAGGGAACCTGCTTCTCTCTCTCCCACTCCCCCTGCTTGTGTTCTCTGCCTCCCTGTCAAATAAATGAAATATAAAAACAAACAAACAAAAACACGGGGTTAAACCCCTGGTTTAATATCCCAAAGTATATATATCTTAGTAGGGGCAGGAGGCCAGAGGAGGACCCCACTGCAAAGGAGAGGCCAGCCAGAAGACCATGGGTTAAACCTCCATGTGTATTTATGCGTATGTACCCCACACATACATACCCCAAAGGGTTAAACCCCCAGTATAAGGGTCAAAGAGAAATAAGCTCACTGCACCCTATCCCAAGGATATTGTGGTGAAAAACAGACTATCTCAAACCTTGTCACAGGGGGAATCTCTGATGAGAACATGGAACCACAAGCCATCTCTCTAGTGTGCAGCCTAAATTCACACTACCTGGGTGGCCAGAAAAAATCTCAAACTGAGAATTTAATTTAAGTGATTCCAAACTCTTAGTGTCTACAGGAGCCTGAGAGAAGCAAATGTAAATCCTTTTTGGATTTGGATCAATGCAGGCCTCAATAAAGTTCCATGAAAATAAGGAGTTTTCAATAAAAATTAAGTAATAGAAAAGGAAACAAAACAGCAGAACCAGCAGTAACAACAGACAGCAGAAAGAGACTTCCAAGAATTTTCAATACTAGAATTATTACACAAAGTATAACACAGCAATGGTTGGTATGGTTAAGGAAATAAAAAATAGGTGTGAAAATTTATTCAGGAAAAACATAAGACGATCAAGTGAGTTTGAAAAAACACAGAGCTTCTAGAAATGAAAAATATAACTGAAGTTAAAAATTGAAACAGCGGCACCTGGGTGGCTCAGTGGGTTAGGGCCTCTGCCTTCGGCTCAGGTCATGATCCCGGGGTCCTGGGATCGAGCCCCGCATCGGGCTCTCTGCTCAGCAGGGTGCTTGCTTCCTCCTCTCTCCCTCTCTGCCTACTTGTGATCTCTCTCCTTGTCAAATAAATAAATTAAATCCTTAAAAAAAAAAAATTGAAACAGATGGGGCGCCTGGGTAGCTCAGTGAGTTAAGCCTCTGCTTTTGGCTCAGGTCATGATCTCAGGGTCTTGAGATCAAGCCCCGCACCGGGCTCTCTGCTCAGCGGGGAGCCTGCTTCCACCCCCCTCTCTCTGCCTGCTTCTCTGTCTACTTGTGATCTCTCTGTCAAATAAATAAATAAAATCTTTAAAAAAACCAATTGAAATATATGGTGGCTACACTCATGATGAGCAGAGCATAATGTACAGTTGTTGGATCACTATATTGTGTGCTTGAAACTAAATGTAATATCATGTGTCAACAACACTAAAAAAAAAAATACATGGATGGATGTCAATTCTCCACAAATTAAATTGTAGAGCCAATTTAATCCCAAACTCTCAGCAGAACCATTTGTAGAAATTGAAAGGCTGATTCTACAGTTTATGTAGAAGCATAAGAGTCCTATAATAGCCAGAACAATTTTGAAAAAGAAGAATGAAATTGAAGGACTTATACTATCTAATTTAATGACTTATTAATGTTAAGACATACAAGATCAATTCAACAGAATAGACCCCAGAAATACATTCACATGTATATGGTCAGTTGATTTTCAATGAACATACCAAAGCAGCTCAATGGGGAAAGGAAAATCTTTCACAAATGGTACTGGAATAATCCAGCCATATGCAAAAAAACTTCAAACCATATATAAGTTAACTTTAAATGGGTTATAGACAAATCCCATACTAAACGTGGCTCCAAATAAATACTGAAATTACAGCTCATTAGCCTGTACCCATAGGTTTAAAACTAAAGATACAGCAAAGATCGAAAATAACCAGTTGTCAAACAATAGATAACTAAAATATGGTGCAACCAAACAAGAGAATTAAAGAAGAAGAAAGGAAGGACGGAAGGAGAAGAAAGATGAGGAAGGAGAAAGAGAAGAGAGAAAGGGTGGAAAGGGAAGAAATCAGGTGGCTCAGCTGTTTACAAAACACCAGGACTGGCAATAAAGGCCTTCAGAAAGAAAGGGAAAAATCAGCATCCATTCTTTAAAACTACTCTCAAAACTAATTAACAGCTTTCTATTCTGTTTCTGTTACCTAAGCTGATTAAGGTTCTTTGGTTAATTTTTGGTTTCTTAGAGAATAAAAAAGCTTCAAAGCAACCATATCCGTGACTGAGAAGATAATGAGGTTTTATGGTTTTACAAAGAAAAGTCAGAAGACTTAAAAGTTAGAGAAATAAAAACTTGAGGGAAGCCTGCATTAAAAAACAAAACAAAACACAAAACCTTGATATTCTTGGACATATAAGAGATTCATATTTTCTACAAAAACCAATATACTTTCTAATATTCTAGACTCAAGAATAATAAGAAACTCAAAAGCCATAAAGAAAAAGACAGATAAATCTTAAAGAAATAAAATTTAGGGGCGCCTGGGTGGCTCAGTTGGTTGAGCAACTGCCTTCGGCTCAGGTCATGATCCCGGAGTCCTGGGATCGAGTCCCACATCGGGCTCCCAGCTCCATGGGGAGTCCGCTTCTCACTCTGACCTTCTCCCTTCTCATGCTCTTTCTCACTCTCTCTCTTTCCTAATAAATAAATAAATAAAATCTTAAAAAAAAAAAAAAAAGAAATAAAATTTAGAATTCTATACAAAATAAAGCTTGAATTTAAACACAAAATGGAGAGAACTCCTTGCATAATCTGCAAAAATTTGTCATAACAAATGGATCAATAATTAATATAAAAAACAATTACAAAACATTATGAACCAAAAACCTCCAATAGAAAAAAAAATGAGCAAAGGATGCAAGCCATCCACACACACACAAAAAAATCCAGAAACGGCCAGTGAGCATACAAAAATATATTTGACTTCATTAATAATAATAGCAAGAATACGCTAAGTGCTATTCTAAGCAATTTATATATATTAACTCATTTAACCTCTGCAATAATTCTCTAAGATAGGTACTATTATCATTCCCTTTTATAGATGATGAACCTGAAATACAGAGAGGTTAAGTAATTTGTCCAAGGACACACAATTAGTTAAGAAGCAGTGCTGCTGGGCTATCAATATGCAATTAAAACAAAAATGACAGAACAAACATGCATCATAATAATACTCAAGGTCCCAGAAAAAGGGGAGCAGAGACACTGTAGATAAGAGTATTAATTGGCATAGTCATTCTGGAAGACAGCACAGCAGTGTATTTCAAAAGCCCTACAAATACGCAGTTTGGCAATTAATTTTCTCAAACGAGCAATAATTCAATACCAACCCATGACAATGACTACATGGGGTGGAGGCACTCCAAGGAAAAAACACACAAGGAGCCTAAAACCTGGGAACGAGGACATTCATTTTATTCTTCTTCAAACCGTATATAGACGTTCTATATTCTTTAGATATATTTCACACAAAGAAGTGCTTTATTTTCTTCCCTTTCTATTGGGACTTTTATACAGACTTGTAATGTAAATATTTTTAAGTAAAGACATACCAAATTAGCCAACATGCTGAGAAGAGGGAGAAATAGCACGGAAATAATCTCAGTTAGATTGGGTTTGGTAATTAAACACTGCAGTTCAGGAGCAGTGGTAGGTACCTCTTAAACCTACAGTCCACTTCTTGGAATGTATTCGAAAGCAATAAAGGTATGTGCAAAAATTTAAGCAAAAAACACTGATTATAGCTTTGTGGGTAATGGTGACGATTAGAAAAAGCTAGCTGTCACACAATGAGGACTGACTAAAATACAAGATTATATAAGAGTTTATCTGTAGTAATTTTTTTTCTTAAAGATTTTATTTATTTATTTGACAGAGAGAGAGAGAGAGAGAGATCACAAGTAGGCAGAGAGTCAGGCAGAGAGAAGAGAAGCAGGCTCCCCGCCGAGCAGAGAGCCCAATGTGGGGCTCGATCCCAGGACCCTGAGATCATGACCTGAGCTGAAGGCAGAGGCTTTAACCCACTGAGCCACCCAGGCGCCCCTATCAGTAGTAATTTTGAACAACTTTGTGAAGTCCATTTATTGGCATGGGAATATATTAAGCAGGAGAAATGTTGTAAAACATTTATAGTGTGAGTTTCTTTTTATAACACACACAACCTAGAAATATGCCCCCAAATATAAATAACAATTGAGCTAACAGAAAAGCCTATCACTGCTCTGTTTTCCAATTTGCAATAAGTATTTTTTTTATTATTATTCATTTATTTGACAGAGAGAAAGAGATCACAAGTAGGCAGAGAGACAGGCCGAGAGAGGGGGAAATAGGCTACCCGCTGAGCAGAGAGCCCGATGTAGGGCTTGATCCCGGGCCCCGAGATCATGACCTGAGCTGAAGGCAGAGACTTTAACCCACTGAGCCACCCAGGCGCCCCTATCTGTAGTAATTTTAAACAACTTTGTGAAGTCCATTTATTGGCATGGGAATATATTAAGTAGGAGAAATGTTGTAAAACATTTATAGTGTGAGTTTCTTTTTATAACACACACAACCTAGAAATATGCTCCCAAATATAAATAACAGTTGAGCTAACAGAAAAGCCTATCACTGCTCTGTTTTCCAATTTGCAATAATAAGTATTTTTTTTATTATTATTTATTTATTTGACAGAGAGAAAGAGATCACAAGTAGGCAGAGAGGCCGAGAGAGGGGGAAACAGGCTCCCCGCTGAGCAGAGAGCCCGATGTAGGGCTCGATCCCAGGGCCCAGAGATCATGACCCGAGCCGAAGGCAGAGGCCCCAACCACTGAGCCACCCAGGTGCCCCAATAATAAGTATTATTAACACCTTTAAAGAAATGATATTTGTTTTTTAATTTTAAGGCAAAAGATTTTCATTAGCTTCACTCTTAGGCATTTTTCACAAAGGAATTAACCCTTTGAGCCTCAAACTATTCAATTAAGTTAGACTCTGGACGATACAACTAATCTCAAGCAACAAAATTACGATTCCTTAAATTATATTTTCTTTGTATTAAATGGTTGGTACCCTCCTGGAATAAAGGAAGAGAGGTCCAGTGTATACTTTACAGACGTCCAGTGCCAACCCCCTTTTCCTAATAGGATCTAGCTGTCTGCTTGTGCTTCAATGGCGAAGCCCGCTGGTCTACATCTAACCTCAAACCCAAAACCACATATCTCGCCCACAGCACCAGTTCCCTTTTCTCATTCTCTCATCACACATCACACCTCCTCAGGTCACTCTATTACTTGATTCATTATCGTAATGAACTAGGGCATCGGGAAGCAAAATTAATTTCTTTTCTCCTGTTTTCTATATTTGCCTGCTCAAACGCATTGGTATACTGCAGCTTTCAGGGTAGAAACATGGAAGTGCAGGGTTTGAATTAACAGCACAAAATTTTCCTTTCCATTTGTGGCTCCGAGGTTTTATGTGGTCTCATGTGATTCTACAGAATGCACACAATGCTGTGATTTCTAGCAATGTTTCTACAATCAGTGTAAAGTATGCCAACCATAGTTTGAAATACAAAATGGCAAACATTAAAGAGTCCTTTTAATTCTTTCACAGTTCATTAAATATATGTAACTCTAACCATGTAGCATTTTTATTTCAGAAATTATCATTTATCTTGGGCAAAATATAACCTCTAATCTGCCAAATGCAAATTTCTCTATCAATGAAAAAAGGGAGAAAACAGTAAGTCATAGATTTACCAGAGCATTAAGCTGAGGAGAAATTTTCTACAGTTGTTCCATATTGTAATTCTGGTCAATAGCTTGAAAAGATTTATCTGATTAAAAATAATTTAAATCTTGTTTAAGAAAGTTTAAGAATGTTGAGATGGACCTATAAGTACAGATGTTATGTTTATTGGGAAGGAGGTAGAGATAAATAAAACATGATCCCTGATTTAAGAACGTTTCAATGTAGGAGAAACTAGATACACTGCTCATAAGCATAAAAGTCTCATAAGAAGCTAGCCATTTCTATATTTCAATAAATTTTACCACTGCTACAAAAAAACCACTATTTTTTTACAAAAGGAAAAACCAGGACAAAAGCAGAAAAAAATCAATTCTAATAATTTAACATAAATGGAAACAAATATTCAGATATTCGAAAAATAAAATGAGTGCCTACTACGTGCCAGAGGATTGTCTGAAAGTTCTATTTAGAAGCACTACAAATGTACCCAAATGTACCCAAGATATTTATATTAAATTAACATGAACAAGTTAAAAAAAAAATCAGACAAGTTGCCTGAAATAAACTGAATCAACTATATTGGATTCTTGTACTACGTTCTCAAAAGAACTGGATGCATGTGCACAGTTCCCAGAATAGGGAAGATCCATAGTACTCCCCAGACCAACGTGAACAAGAAGAGAAGGGGGGAAGAAAGTTGAGGTGGATTTTTCAATCTGGTCCTTTCCTGAACCATGGCCCTGTGGTACCTACAGCTTGTCCCTGACCTCCTAATCCCCTTTGGTTACCCGCATTTGTTTTCCTGACATCTTTTTTTTTTTTTTAGATTTTATATATTTACTTGACAGAGAGGGAGATCACAAGTAGGCAGAGAGGCAGGCAGAGAGAGAGGGGGAAGCAGGCTCCCCGCCGAGCAAAGAGCCTGATGCGGGGCTCGATCCCAGGACCCTGAGATCAGTGGCTCAAACCACTGAGCCACCCAGGCGCCCATTTTCCTGATATCTTGATTATACTCTTGGCATATGGAACACTACACCAATACAAGGCCCTCCTCTTTTGGCCTACTTCCATGGATCTTGGGATTCTTCCTCCTGTGTTGGGTTTTGTTTGTTGATTCTGTCAGTCACATACTCATCAGTTGACTTATAGCAGTGGAAGATGGTGCTTGTGCACTCTTCCCTAGATGTCAGCTATCATAATTACCTTCTGTCATAGAATTAAACCCTTAAGAACTTAACATTCTACTGTAGTTTGAAAAAAGTAAGCCTGAGGGCACCTGGGTGGCTCAGTGGGTTAAACACCTTTGGCTGGGATCATGATCCCCGCCCGGGTCCTGGGATCAAGCCCCGCATCGGGCTCCCTGCTCACTGGGAAGTCTTCTGCCTCTCCTGATCCCATTGCCTGTGTTCTCTCTCTCTGTCAAATAAAAAAATAAAATCTAAAAAAAAAAAAAGAAAGAAAGAGAAAGGTAACGTTGGCTAGCTGAGGTCCAAAGGGAAAGTAAGGAAAATATGGTGAACAAAAGCAGAACTACTACAGATCTAGGGGTAGGACTAGAGAAATGGGTCATGCTAATCCAAAGCTATTCAGAAGTTAACTGGATGCCTATACAGAATGAAAGCTTGCAGTGAAGACACAAACAAGAAAGGAATATCAGAAGTGCTTTTAACTGGTAATACTTACCCCCTTGGCTGTCAGTTCTGAAAACCAACAATTTATAGGCATCAGAACTTTGGGAGGAAAAAAAGCTAAGTTATCCACAGTCCTATGTACTAGTTAGTAGTTAATTAGAGCCCTCACACAAGGTACAGCCTAGAAAACCCCCTGAGACCAAGTAAGTCCTATCTTGCTATTTCTGTGAGAGTTTTCAGGATACTGAAACTCAAATTTCTCTAGGGGACAGACACTTTATGTTGTCCTACAAAGGGCTTATGAACAGCAAGAGGAGGTTTGCAAGCAAAGAAGATGCATATCATAAAAAGAGAAGAGAGAATTCATCACAGAAGGAACCGTAGAAGTTCCTTTGCCTCCCAAAGAAAACAAACATTCCTAACATCCTTACCAGTAAACAACATCCAGTGGCGCAAAGTAATTTTTCATTATCAGGTCAGCAAAGTAAGCTTCTGTTTCCCGGCAGGCAGTTCCATTTCCAATCACCACTGTGCTGCAGCTTCAAGGGATAAAGAAGATGAGAAATGGAATGAGCTCAAGGCATGCTTCTAAGTCAATCAGGAGAAAATACACAGAATGCACAAATACTATCACATGATGATCTTATTCTCTCATATAGCCAAGCAACATCTCCACGATCTCATAATGGAGGGACAGACTTTTGTAGAATAAAGGACAATGCCCCTATATTTGGTATGGGAGGCAACGGAGAAATATTTTACTGTCATACCATCAAGAACAGTCAGCTTTCTTCCCATCTAGAAGGAACCAAATTTACATAGATAAGAAACTCTGAAGCACTCTATGCCAAAATAAAGACATCATGACTGAATTATGTGATATATTGCGAAATAACCTCTGAAGCTTTGAACTACTATCACATCTACTCCTCAAATCCATAAAAAGGAAAGACGGACGGATGGACGGACGGACAGAAGGAAGGAAGAAAGGAAGGACGAGTATGAAAGAGAGAGAGAGAAAGCCCAAATAAAAGAATTCAATGCTCACTTTTGCTCATATTACCACCTTTTGTTTAGCGAAGGTGGCAGAAGGGAGAAGCATCCCTCCAGAGTCTCCAAATATAGAGTTCTCCAGCAATTTGCCCCAGCATTGTTTTACATGATTCCTTCTCTCTTACCAAGGCACTTCCCTTAATCCCTCCCTCCAAATTAGGAGCTTCAAAGGTATCTCTGATTGGTTCAGCCAGTGAAGTACTCAAAAGGTTACTTATTTTCATACTTGAAATTCAGCAAAAGCCTCTTTATTTTCTCTGCCTCTCGGAAGCCTTGTCCACAATGCAAGTAAACCACATCAGTATGAAGTATCTGACCTTAGAGAAAATGAAAAGAATAAGCCATTTTGTAAGAAATTACAAAACACAACACAAAGATGATTTGATTAAGTAATTTATACTAGAAAAGGGAACTACTTTGTCTTAAAATGCAGGATGAATCGTATTCACTAAATCAGATTCTCTCGAAGCACTCTGAAATTTTGTTACTTCCAAAGTTATAAGGACAATACTTGGCTACTTATTAACAAAATCTTATTAACTAGATTATATGCCATGATACCTAAAAGAGAAATGGTTTTTAATAACATATAACATCAAGCTAACATTTACTGAATATGTACCAAATGCCAGACAACGTTGTAATACTATTTTATTTCTTCTTTTGGGTTGTAGATATGTGAATTTCTTGCCCTGTATAATTCTTAAGCTGCATATTTATGACTTAGGTGTTATATTATATTTAATATATTATATTTCTCAGCGAAAAATATATATTATATTTTTATTTTTATTTTTTATTTTATATATTTTTATATATTTTTATATTATATTTTATATTTATATATAAAAATTTATATTATATTTTGCAGCGAAAATATATATTATAATATTATAATATATATTATATTTCAGCGAAAAATAAATTCAACATTTGAAAGTAACAACCTCAAGAACAGAAATAATAAGCTAAGTGATCAACTTAGGAATCTATGAAAAGAACAACAGAATAATCTCAAAGAAAGCAGAAGGAAGGAAATAATGAAGTTAAAAGCAGAAATTAACAAAATAGAAAAACATAATGTAATGAAGAGGACTGGTAAAGTTTAAAGTCAAAAACTACTTAAGAAAGACGCATATTTTTAACAATATCAATCAAGAAAAAGAAAGAAGACATAGATAAATAAAAAAAGAAGATACAAATAAACCATATTAGAAATGAAAAGAGGATATAACTAGAGCTTCACCATGGATTAAAAAGATATAAAGACTATTATGAACAACTTCATGTTAATTTGAATGTTGAGGTGGATAAATTCTTGGAAATGTCTTATCAAAACAGACTGAAGATACATACATACATATGTGGGAGTACATACAGTATTTTTAAAAAGTCATCCTGTAAGCAATGCAAATAATATCATAACCAAATACAAATACATATGGTATCTCAACAGATGCAGGAAAAAACATTGGTAAAATATGTTTCCCACTTACTGTAAAAATGTATAGCATAATAAAAAAAGGCAACTACAACAGCAAAAACAAAAACCCATGGCTATCTGTAGCAAAGTATTCCACAAAACTCTAAAGATGATCAAGTGGGAACAATGCAACTATCAAGACCTACATGCACTGGCATTTCTGTGAGAGCAAGAAGAGAAAAGCAATGAAGTATCTCATAGACCAAAAAATATCAAAAGGTACTTTCCTGTAGTGTGGGAAAGACCTCTGCATACTACAATTTATAGATCAGTAGAAAGATTGCCCACTGAGTTTAGGAAGGATTGGAAAACTTTGATCTCTATTAACTCTTGAAACTAACAGGCAGACTATCCCTTTGAAGACAAAAACCCCAACTGAGGAGAAATTGCTGGGAATCATATCCCCCCTGAATAAGATAAGGATAAAATGGGCAAAGGAAAAAGAAGTCCCGGTCAAAGGGAGAAAACATCAGGAAAACAAATTCCAGAAAGGAGACTATCTCTTTATTCATAGAGATACTGCAGTGCTTTTAACCCGACACCAGTAATTTGGGGAAAGAAGAAGGGATAGTTCTAGAGATATACAGCTAAAAAAATCTTTCCTGACCTGGTCTTCTATCCTAAAAGCTAGGGAAATGAATTTTATGTAAACTTAAGCAACAGAAAAGGATGACAGTCAAATTCCATATAGAACGCAAATTTTTTAAAACAGTAAGTTAAAAAAAGAAAGAAAAATCTAAACCTAAAGAAACAAAGAATAAATAGTATATATTATTGTATACAATACATATACATAACATATAGTAATAGTCCATAATACAAATATAATAAATAAGAGAGCTAGAAGGTAAAAATAAGAAAAATATAAAAGCTCAAAAAATTTTTAAGTGATGAAGTTCATTACAGAACTGAAATCTATTTTTTACAAGTACCAAATGGAAATTCGAAAACTTGAAGACACTGTAATTTAAATAAAGAATTCAACGGATAGCTTTAATTGCAGATCAGACATAGCAGAATAGATGCTTAATTAACATAAAGACAAACAATGTAAAATAAAACAATGAAAAACAGAAGAAAGAGGAAATTGAAAGGTCTAATATATATGTAATTGGAATTCCAGAAAGAAATGCAAGAAGCTCTACAACCCCAAGCAGAATTCGTGCAAAAGATCCTCAGAAAACCAAATACACAATACACACACACACACTCACACACACACACACACACACACACACACATACATACACACCCCACAGAGCTAAGCATATCATAAGGAAACCTCTGAAAACCAAGATAGAAATCTTAGCAGCCCAAGGAAAAAAAGAAATCACTGCCTTCAAAAGAGCAATAAGATTTTTGTTGGAGTTCTCATTCTCAACAAAAAGTGTAGTAGCCAGAGAGGGAAAAAACACAACCGAAAGAGAAATGACACCTTTAAAGTACTGAAAATAACTGCCAATCATGAATTCTATACCCAGCAAAAATATCCTTCAGAAATGAGGGCAAATCACAAACATTTTAGACAAAAACTAACACAATTTCTCACCAGCTGACCCCATAGTAAATGTAACAGTTTAGAGGGTCAGGCAGAGAGAAAACGATCTCAAACACAGACACAGAAATTCAGCAAGAAATGAAGAGCAATAGAAAGAGTAGATAGTAAATAAGGGGAAAAAATGCTGGGCAAAACAATAAAAATGTCTGGTAGTTAAAATACACAGAGCTAAAATGCATCATATATAATACACTACAATAAATAGAAGTTGATGGGGAATAGTTATTAAAGCTTGAGCCTAGTTAATTAATCTTCAACATCTCCACTGTGACATAGGGAACAGCATGACATAAATGATAGTAATATGTTCAGATTTTTGGTCAACAAATAAGACAAATATGAAGTTTGATTTTCTGGCTCCCACACTGCTGTATGTGAGAAAACCATTATCTAAGCCTCAAAAATTAACATTATTTCAAATCCTCACAATATGTATGTATGACGTGAAACTTATGAGCAACCAAACAACTTTTAATTGAAGAGTTGAAAGATGTACTTACTGGTAGGAGAAATTATAGCCAATTTGCAACCATGTTTGTAACCAGGATCCACTCCCATCAGGGTGCGCCCTGGAACAGGGCTTGTTAAAAGCAGCTGACGAAGGTTCCGTCCAAACATCATAACCGATTCCTTCTCTGCATCTGATGTTAGTTTGGCTCTTTAGAAACCAAAAAATAAAAGGAAAAAGAAAGTAAATTTTCATTCATCTAAAGTTTCTTCCTGAAAAGAACAGAATTCTTTCCACACACTTATTCCTCACAGGAAAAATTGTTGTAACAAAATAAAGGAGAAAACATCCCATATAAAATTATACTGAGTCTATTTTTGCAAATTGCAGTAATACATAAACCATGAACAATTCTGAAGCAAATCTGAGGATTGTGTCATACCTATATTTCTTCTCTATCCCTTTATATACAAAATCAATATGTATAAATATCTGTGTATGTGAAAGAAACAGAGTATATAAAGACCTGGACATCACATAACAAGTCAAGTTAAAGTTTATCAGCTGATTAAAAATATAAACACAAAATTAGTAATAAATTATTGAATCTCTTCAATACTACTCCGATATTACTACTAATAATAAGTAGTCTCTTCCATCAGTATACTTTTACCTATACAAATCTCAATGTCATCTTCTCACTCTGTTGAGTTCCCCACATTGAGCCCCTTGTGGGGCTTGTCATTCTAACAGAGACCTGACATGACCAAGGATATTAGTAATCAGTCCAGAACCATGCCTCATGCACATAATTTTCCAGGTTTTCTCCAGAGAAGTTATTAGAAGTCTAATTTTAAAACTTTTTCTAGGATAAAAATATATGTCTATAATGGACTTAAAGGCATTTGGAAACTAAGTTTTAACACCATTCACTTTCTTTTTTTGTTAAGTATTTATTTATTTAAGTAATCACTACATACAATGTGGAGCTTGAACTCGTAACCCAGAGACCAAGAGTCACACACTTTTCTGACTAAACCAGTCAGGTGCCCCTTAACATTACTCATCTTCTTAACAAAAGCTCTTAACATATCATATCCTGAAATTCTAATGAATTTTATAAGAAGACATAAAAAGTATGTCTTCTCCATAAGAACAGGTAAAGACATTTCTGCCATGGCCACAAGAAAACTGAAAGTACAAAAACCACTCAAAGTACATTTCATATCAGTGCTGAGGTAGAATTATCTATATCTGAAGGCACACACAGATAACTAAAGTCTGCTTTTCTGTCTGAGTCAGTTTCTTAAGGCTTTCTCTCATCTTTTCACATCATTCTCCCACATTCAGAAAAGCAACATGAAAAGTATCACGATAGGTATTCCTAAATCTTCACTTTTAACTTTATTTATAAAGCAAATGTTTGCTGTCAGTCTTATATAAAGTACCATGATCAGTGTGAGATACAGAGCTGAAAGATTCATGCTCTGACCACGACTAGAGTGGAAGAAACGGAAAAATTATCAGGTAAGTATAAACAATGGTTAAGTGCTATGCTAATGAAAACATGGGAGGGACAGTTAAACCACAAAACTTTCTAAAAGAGAGGTCTTCTCAGGTGAATCAAGAAGAATAAGTAATAGAGTTAAGCAAACAACGGCAGGGAGAATAGAATAAAGGAATAGAGAAAATGTTGCAGGCAATGGAAGTACCATACATAACGACTCATGACTCATAGAAAAAGCAAGCAATTTCATATGCTAAAGTAAAAAGAAATACCAAGGCTGTAGAGCCAAGATGAAATCAGACCACAGAAGGCTACACATGATCTTCTACAGAGCTTGGATTTAATCCTAGAGACAAAGAAGAGCCACTGGAGAATTTTAAGTAGAAGAGCATGAAATAATCAGATGGGAGTTTAGGGATGGCAATGTGAAACGTGTAGTATGGCAAAACAAAGACAGAGATCATCTAGGACCCTAGAACAGTAATCCAGACAAGAGATTATCATATCCTGAAATAAAATAGTAACCACAGAGATTAAGAAGCAGCAAAATTCAAGGTATATAATAAAGGATGCGAAAATAGGTAGCACTTGGTAACTGACAAGGTAGAACTGATGAAAGACATAGGTGTGAAAAACAACATAGGAATGAATCATCTTGATAGTTACAGAAATAAGAAATCCAAAGTAGACTGCAGACTATGTAATCAACTGAATCAAACATCTGCAAAATAATATAGTCTGTATGGTTGTTTTAAGTACTCACACATGAATGGAGGAAAGTCTGGTTAACAGAGATTAGGAAGTGAAATTTTGTGGGGGTTTTTTCTTAATGTTTTAATGATTCTTTCAATTTTTCTACATTAGGACAAACTTCTTTTTAATTAGAGAATTGAAGTAATTTTCTTTAAAGAAAAATCAATTGGTAGTTTTCTCCCTCAGCTACTGTTTGGGTAATTACAAGTATTTCTATCAAGAGACACATCTGCAGACAATGTCTGCAAACTGACTTACAGACTAAAATAAGACATATTTTTCTAACCAAAGGCAATTTAGAAAGAGAGAAGAAAAGTGCTCTTGTTTGCCCACTGCTAAGAGAAGTCAGATTAGGATTATACATTAAACAATCCCAGAGCAAATCACTTACATTAAATCTTAATGAAATCATTCCATAGGCAGTAAAGCTACTCAAGTCAAATGTATGCAAAAATGTCAATAGCACTACTGGACATTAATATGCAACACGAAAAACGGAGATAAAGAAAAACAAGAGGAAATGAAATTTTGAATAAGGTAACTTTCTCTTTTCCCTTATAAACAAAACCTCTTATTTTTAAATTTTATGCTCTAGCACTCAAAAGCAAGAGATGTTACCTCGCACAGACTTGAAATGAAACAAGATTTGAAAAGAAACAATATTGTTAAGGGACAACTGAGCTATGAACGATGAATCAAGAGAATGAATGACTTTGATAAAAAGAAGCTGGTCAAAAAAGCTATTTGTCTTTTTCAGAGTACCTCCTCAGTCCCTGTTGTCAACACCTCCAAAGTCAATGGCCAAGCCCAGTAAAAGAAAAATAGGCAAACATTATAAAGGCTGCTATCAATTCTCACTGGCTTGAAGAGATGGTTAGAAATCTACAGTTTTCAAGTAACCCTCGCTGAAATCCATAAATAAGAGAGAATGAAGAAAGTCTGGAACACATGGGAAGGAATATATGAGGGAATGACTAGTTTGAAGACTGACCACAATGACAAAGGCTAGAGATAAACAGGAAAGAGGGTTTTTGCCTCCTCAAACTTCTTTCCATCTCTTCCCCTACAAAACCCCGCAATCTGCACTTCAGCACTTCTGTAGTTCTTCTTTGTGACTCTTAGTCCTTCCAATAGGCCATTTAGATGTTCGCTTTGTCCCCTCTGGTATGTGCTCATTACTACTGATAATTATTCACCTAAGTAACTCCCATTTAGAATTTAAAACATATATTAGCTTTCTCTCTTCATAGGAATAAATTCATAGTAACAAATTCATCATGTGCCCCACTGAGCACATGATGAATTTCTTATGCTGTTTTTGATTCTCTTACCTCCAAAAACTGCTTCCAACTAAATTCTCCGTTAACTTCTTAGTTTATTATCCGAAGCTAAATCTCTCATCAATAAAACCATTTGTTTGTCTTGGCTGTCAAATTGCAAAACCGGCACTGTATTACTGCAAGGGGTACACATTAACTGATCAAGATTTTAAAAGTACCCTGTAATTAAGACCTCTGTTTCGTGGTCTATGTATGTGAATGCCTCTACAGACTGAAATCTAGGCTTAACTATAATTGCTTTGTGATCCTGATTCAGTTCTTTGGATGGGTTAGTGGGTCAACAAATATTTACATCAGGCTTTAATGGGTCTATTACCATAAATAATAATAAACAGTACATAAAATTAAATAAGACAAGATACGTACCTGAACTCTCTACAGAGGAGAGGATAAATAAGGCGTTTGAAAGAATCGTCGAGTGAATTGTGTAAGATCTTCATTAACTCTGGCCTTGCAAAGCCACGTGGTCTCCACCTGCAAAAAAGAAAAGCCTACACTAAAACCGATGTAGCAATAACAAGAGCATGAAAGGACTCCTGGAAGAGGGGAGAGGAAAGTGGAACAGAAAAGGGGGAAAAACTTTATTGAAGCCAAAGTAACATAATCTGTGAGGAAAGACTGTGATGTCTGGAAATTATTACTATGACATCTGGAGTTCTCATTTTTAAAAACCTGGTAACCACACTCACATATAAAATAAGAGAAGAAAAACCTTTCTTATTCTGGGAAGAGTCACCAGAGCATTATTATTAATGGTGAAAATCTTAACACATAAGAAAGTCACCAGAAAATGACTAACGCACTGCTATGAACTAAATTATATCCCCTAAAATTAATATGTTGATGTCCTAACCCCCAATGAGATTGTATTTGGAGATGGGGCCTTTGGGAGATAATTAGGATTAGAGGTCTCCTGATGGTAGGGCCGTCATGGTGCGATTAGTGTCCTTACAATAAAAGATTATCAGAGAGCCCGCCCTCTCTGTATCCCCCTCTCTGCCAGCTAGGTGAGGACACAGTGAGAAGACAGCAGTCTACAAGCCAAGAAAAGGGTTTTCATTAGAAACTGAATCAGCATTCACCTTCACCTTGGACTTTAACAATCTCCAGAACTAGGAGATAATAAATTTCCATTGTTTAAGCCACTTAGTCTATGGTATTTTGTTTTGGCAGCAAAGCTAAGACAAACATGTATCTTTCTTTGCCTATTCCTTGCTCTCCTCCTGAGTTAAAGCAAACTGAGGAAAGGAGGAACTCTGTTTTAAACCTTGCCTCTTGCCATTCCTTAACAGAACTCATTCTACTCCTCAGGCTGCAGTGCTCTACCACACAGTGTATCTGAATACATGCTGATGGATATAAATGTCAGAGAACTGAATGGTAGTGGGCACTGGATCAAGAACAGTAAGAGAAAAACACAAGCTAAAAAGGACAAATTCAGCCCAACCCCTTTCATGTTTCCATCCATCTGTAGCATCTCTGCCCTTGCCCTTCATCGACTTTTGAGTAGAAACCATTAATAAAATATCTATTTTATAAATCATAATAAAATAAACCATTAATATACCTTAGCAACACTGTCATCTCTCTTACTTATCTCGGGTAGGAAATAAACTAAATTTCAGGGAACATTTAAGCAACGTTTTCATAATAACAACAAATTGAATCCTTGCCATAGAAGACTATTATCTGAATAGAATAGTTTTTTTCATTTGAATGAAAGTGCTTTCAGGACATACATCCTTCCACTCAAATCCCTGTTACTCCCTATTGTTACTTTCTCAGGAGTGTATGACAGTTAGGGAGGAGTAGGAGATGAATTAGATATACATTATTAACATTATAATGAATACTACTATTGTTACTGTTATTATTATTAATTTGGAGAACCCAATGCCATGAAAGATGTCCCAGAAGAAACATGTGAGATGGGTTTTAAAAAATGAATTGTGCTTTACCAAATAAGACCCAGAAAAAAAAGCATACTGATAAGAAACCACAGCACATGTAAAAGCATACAGGCATGAAAGATCATTAATGAGTCCTTTCAAGTAGATTAGTACTGCTAGAGTATAACTATCAGGATCAGGTGGGAGGAAGATGGGGCTAGAAAATATGGCAGTGGCCAGATCATTAGAGGTCTTATACAGCATGCTGTGGAGCTTGGCAAGTTAGGAGAGAACACAATCCTGGGTCATGGAACAATACGCTAGAAGATAATCCTTAGAGGCAGGAAGACCCTAATGGAGTGATTTTTTAAATGTATGTATTGGATATCTATTGGGGGTCATGCCCTTTAAGACTAAACTTAGGTTCCCCCATTGCTAGTAGGAAAAATAATGAAATCCTTAACATTGTTTACCCAATCCCTCTGGAAGCTTCAGTAGTTTTTCACAAAACTAGCTCCTGCCCCCACACCTACTCTGGGTTCCTTCCAAATAATTCCCTATATTGCAGCCAGAGCGATCTTAAAATACAAACTGATCATGACAATTCTCTGTTTATACCCTTTATTGGCTTTTCATTACCCTTAAGAATAAAATCCTTACCCTGTCTAGAAAATTACGTATGATCTCGTCCATGCCTACAAATCAATTCTTATTTCTTGTTGCTTTCTGTCCCTCTCCTTCTGTCTCTGACCTACACACCCACATAACTCAGACTACATCAGGGTTCCCTGTTACAAACTCATGAAACACTGCACTTCTCCTTTATAATACTCTTAACTATTTGCTCAGGGTCTTCTCCATTAAACTACATTGTCACCAAGGACAAGCAGCATATTTGTCTGATTTATAGGTGAATCCCCAGCATCTAGCAAAAACCTGAATAGATAAATACATGAGAGAGGTGGAAGGTGGAAGAAGTAGGGATAGAGAGTAAAACAAAAAAGAGTAGGAGGAAAAAGAAAATATTTGAGTGAGTATCTTCAGTCATTCAAATGTGTTTAAAAAATGAAAACAATTCCCTGAGAATGGTTCTTTGGTACCCAGAGAAGTATTGTAGCTGGCTCTTGTTTCAGTTCTTTAGTTCTCATAGAAGAGTTTCTTCCATTATCTCTATGAAGAGAAACTTCTAGAATGTAACTGAAACTTATATCACTATACCATAGTAATGTACAGTACTATAGCACAGGTCAAATAATATTACCAATTCACTTGGAGGAGAACTGAATAAAATAAAATATAGATGAGCCAAGAAAAACCATTTAAATCTCTGTAAGGAAACCATTCCTTAGCATTTACTTAGTGTGAATGTCAGTCTAAAGCCTAATTAGTAAGTTCCTTAACTGGGGTGCCTGGGTGGCTCAGTGGGTTAAAGTCTCTCTCTGCCTTGGGCTCAGGTCACGATCTCAGGGTCCTGGGATCAAGCCCCACGTCAGGCTCTCTGCTCAGCAGGAAGCCTGCTTCCCCTTCTCTCTCTGCCTGCCTCTCTGCCTCCTTGTGATCTCTCTCTCTCTCTGTCAAATAAATAAATAAAATCTTTTAAAAAAAAAAGTTCTTTAACTACTGAGGATACTGAGTATTATGAACATTCATAGGAAAATAAGATAGAAGTTGTCTCCAGTTTACTGTGATCTATTTATAAAAGCCATTTCTAAAAAGGAGTTTTGTACAGCAATCCCACTACTTTATAGTAATAAGATACCATTGAAGACTACACAATTACATGGAATATCATTTAATTCTCTTAAATCTGTGAAAAAGGTATTACTCATCATTTTGACAATAATGAAATGGAAAGAAATTAACATGCTCATAGTCAAAAGGGTAAGAAGTCATATAACTGGAATTCAAACTCAGATATATCCGTTTCTAGGATTTTGTTCTTTTTATGAAACTCTCTTAGAATTTCATATTTTAAATTAAAATTATCTAATTTCTTTATACAACTATTGAAATCTATGATTTCTTTTAGGTATTTATTTCCTTTTTATTTTTAGTGAAATTTATTTGTTTACAAAAGAAATAAGCATTCATTTAAAAAAAACTCTACAGGGACGCCTGGGTGGCTCAGTTGGTTGAGCAGCTGCCTTTGGCTCAGGTCATGGTCCCAGCGTCTTGGGATCAAGTCCCGTATGGGGCTCCTTGCTCGGCAGGGAGCCTGCGCCTCTCTCTGCCTCTGCCTGCCTCTCTGCCTGCTTATGTTCTCTCTCTGTTAAATGAATAAATAAAAAAAAAATCTTTAAAAAAACTCTACAGGAAAGTATACAGCAGAAAATTAAAATCTCACACTAGAGCTATGAAATAGATCATCTGTATTTTTTCAAATCTTTTCTTACACATATCTAGACCTACTTTTTGCCATTAACAAGACCATTCTATAAATACTGATTATAAACTGTGTTTTAACCTCATAAGACATATTTATATCTCAATTTTAGCTCTATCTCAACTTTTTTAAGATGGCTGAACAGAATTCCACTGAATGGATATAACAATGTATAATTGGCTTACACAATTTACATACTGACTAATATTGAGATAATTGTTTCACTTGATGGGTCCTTGGTTAGCATTATTTGGTCATTAAGCAAGCTGATCCTTCATGGAATTGGGTTTTGGCAACTGGTTTCCAATTAACTGATGAAAGAACAGTATTAGGCAAGAGAGCTAACTTCCAAAGTATATAGCACTTGTCCCTTTCAAAGAAAAATTCATCCAACTCTTCCAAGAACTTTCCCCAAAATCTCCCTAACTTAAGGTTACACAGAACTAGCTTGTGAGGAGCATATCCCAAGTCTACATGTCCTAACTTCTAGGCAAGCTTTTTTACCTTTGCGTCAAGTTTTCTCATTGGTCAAATGGCAGCTACAAATCTGCTCTACCAACCGAACAGATTGTTGTAAGGGTCAAATACACTCTGAAAAGTTAAAACTAAAAGAAGTTCTACACACATATGTGGTGCTATTTTAAAAGGTTCCCTTAACAAATGAAAAAGAATAACAAAAAGTTACATAAGTTTGGACAATTCTCTGAAATATCCAATAAACTTAATGTTTCAATCATCCTTGTGCAAAACATTTTAAGTAAATTGCATATACTATGTGTAGAGACTTATATTGTAATACCCAATAAATTATATTCGTGTTTCAATTATCCTTAATGATCAAAACATTACAGATATGCCATATACACAATGTTTTTGTTAATTTAGCTTTTCATAAGAGAAAACACTCTGTATAAGATTGGAATGGTACAAAGTGTTACCATAAAAGTCCCGTTCCCCAGAGATAACCATTATTAATAATTTATTTTAATACTTGATATATGCTATTTCCTATTTAAACATACACAATATTTCTACTTTTTCTTGATGTAAAAAGAAAAATTGTCTGTCAATGTTTGTTTAACAGAATGGACATTTTTCCACATCAGTATGTATAGGTCTCAGTATGGTATTTTAGAAGTGGAAGACAGAAAATTCTGTAAAAATCTATAAACAGACCTGTTTTGGATGCACCACCTGCAGAATTCATTCTTTATTCCATCAGAAATGTTGACTTTGACGGTCAGTATCTTCAAATTTTCTCCACGGTTAATTGCCAGAATCTGAATGCAAACATATATGGCAAAGACTGATGATCCACTAAATAGGTAAATGGTCAATTTAACCAGTCAACATTGGTGAAATAAATAGAGTGGTTTCCAACCCACAGCTATATTAATTTTTTAATTTATTTACCAAAAATGTATTTAAAAATAATCATTTCTTAAAGTTTTTTAAAAATAAAATACAGGTACAAAGCCTATGACATTCATAGGAAGAGACTTCGGTGATCTAAAAATCTCATTTCAGATGTGATTAATGAAAAATTTTTGATCATGTAGAGTTACGAAATTTTCTTTCTATATTTGTGAAAATATATTGCTAAGATAAAGATGCATGCAAATTTCCAAGTGGAATAATAACTACTAACTGTTATAATTTATTGAGCATTTACTAATTGTTAGGTCTATCTCAGCCCTTTAAATACTTATCTCATTTAATTTTCAAAGCTAACAGGAGAATATGTATTATCCTCACTTTATATTAATTTTTTAAAGATTAACTTATCCCACATTAACAAAGATAACAAGTGAAGGAAAAATTTAAACTCATATCAGGCTGTCTATCTCTTAAGCAAATATCTTATGATTCACTAAAAATTCTCCTTTAAAGAAGTGCAAACAAACCCAAAGCAAGTAGAATAAAGGAAATATAAAGAACATAGGAAAAATTAAGAATAGAAAAACAATAGAAAATGCTAGCAAAACCAAAATTTTTTTTTGAAAATATATCAAAATTGAAAAACATTTCACTAAACCAAGAAAAAAGAAGGGAGCATTCCAATTACCAAAATCCAAAAATAAGAGGGGCCATTACTATGGAAGCTATAGAAATAAAAAGGATCATAAGAATACTATGAACAACGTACATCAAATTATACCACTTAAATAAAATGGAAAAAATCTTAAAAAGACACACTGCCAAAACAGAATAAAACAGAAACAGAAACGATGAACCAGGAGAGACTGTGGACTCTGAGCAACAAACTGAGGGGTTTGGAGGGAGGTTGGGCGAGCCTGGTGGTGGGTATTGAGAAGGGCACGTATTGCATGGAGCACTGGTGTGGTGCATGAACAATCAATCTTGTAACACTGAAAAAATAAAATAAACATATTCGGGAAAAAAATAGAAACAGAAAATCTGAAAAGATCTACAATAACTGAAGAAGACTAAATTAGTAATTTAAAATTTTCCCACAAGAAAATGTCCAGGTCCAGACGGCTTCACCACAGAATTCTACCAATCATTTAAAAAATTAACATCTATTCTTCCAAAATATACCAACTCTTCCACTCTTCCAAATTATACCACAGAAGAGAAAGCTTCCCAACTCTATTTACCTTGATACCCAAACCAGACAAGAACATTGCAAGAAACAAAAAAAGACCATTCTCTATTATGAATACAGATATAAAAATCTTCAATAAAAAAAGTAAACCAAATCCATAAACACATAAAAAGGATTACACGCTAGGACCAAGAGGGACTTATTCCAGGAATACAAGGTTGGTTTAATACCCAAAAATCAATTAACATGATACATCATACCAATAATATAAAAAACAAAAATCATACAATCTTCTTACACAATAAATGTAGAAAGAATATTTGACTAAATTCCAGGTTTGTTCACAACGAAAACACTCAACAAACTAGGAACAGAAAACGACTTCTTCAATGTGATAAAGATCACATATAAAACCCCACAGATAGTATCATATTTAATGGTGAAAAACTGGACACTTTCCCTCTAAAATTACAAGGGTCTCCTCTTGCCACTTCTATTCAACATTGTACTGGAGGTTATAGCCAGGACAATTAGACAAGAAAAAGAAACAGAAGACACCTAGATTGAAAAGAAATTTTCCCATTTGCATATAACATCCCAATTTGCATATAATATGACCTTGGATATGGAGAACCCTAAAGAATTCACTATAAAACTATTAGAACTAATAAAGAATTTGGTAGGATTGTAGGACAATCAATTTCTATACACTAGCAATAAGCATTCTGAAAATAAATTTAAAAAAGAAAGCATTCATTTACCATAGCACCAAAAGGAGTAACATCATCAGGAATAAATGTAACAAAGAAAGTGCAAAATGCATACTCTGAAAACTACAAAACATCGCTAAAAGAAATTGAAAGAATGGAAAAATATCCCATGTTTCAGAAGACTAAATATTAGTAAAATAGCAATATTACCCCAATTGATTTACAGATTCAATGCACTTCTACCAAATCCCAGCTAGTTTCTTTGCAGAAATTGACAAATTCTGAGTCATATAGAAATTCAAGGGACCCAGAGTCAATCTTGAAAAAGAAGAAAAAAGTTGAAGGACTCCTACCTTCTGATTGCAAAACTTATTAAAAAGCTACAGTAATCACAACTGTGTGCTACTGTCATAAGGACAGCCACATAGATCAGCAGAATAAAATTAAAAGTTCAGAAATAAATCCATACACCTGCAATCAATTGACTTTCAACAAGAATGCCAAGACAAGGGAGCCTGGGTGGCTTTGTTGGTTGAGCGACTGCCTTCAGCTCAGGTCATGATCCTTGAGTCCCGGGACTGAGTCTCACATGGGGCTCCCAGCTTCACGGGGAGTCTGCTTCTTCCTCTAACCTTCTCTCCTATCATGCTCTCTCTCACTTTCTCTCTCAAATCAATAAATAAAATCTTTAAAAAAAAAAAAGAATGCAAAGACAATTCACTGGGAAAAATATAGTCTTTCACCAAGTGATGCAGGGATGACTAGATAGCTATGTTCAAAAGAATGAAGCTGGCTTCCTTCTTTATATCATCATACACAAAAATTATTAAAACTTGGTCATAGACCTTAACATAAAAAGTAAAGCTATTAAACTCTTAGGAAAAAACATAAGAGAAAATCTTCATGACCAAGAGTTGGGTAAGACCTTACACATAATGCTACATGCACAATCAGCAAAAGAAAAAATAAATAGATTAGACTTCAATAAAATTACACAATAAAGGATACCATCGAGAAAGTAAAAAGAGAACATATAGCATGGGAGAAAAGTTTTGCAAATCATTTATCACATGAAAGAATCAGATATAGAAGAGATAAGTAACTCTTACAACTAACAAGAGCAAAGGCCACGTCACCTCCACACCCCAAGTAGGAACCAATATATAATAAATGTCTAAGAAAAATTTGTGGGATACTTGATCACTCTTCATGTTACCTTAAACCAAACAAACACCTTCTCACATCTATAAATCACTGTTTAAGTTAAAAAATTAACAGTTGTAATGATGGAAAATATCACATGAAAGGTAATACACTCTAATTTTTTTCACTATCTTTTCTTTTAACAGTAAAATGCAGATAGAAGGAAAAATTAATTTTAAAAACGTTATACTGAGGACTTCCAGGTTTGGAGAACACTGGCAATCTCTTGATTCCAAATCTTCCCCACATCTTCCTATAAAACCTTAATAAAGAAAATAAAATAACACGGACCCACATCTTTGGCATTTCTAGGGAACAGAACTAGATTGCCATTTGATTTCTCTAAAGTAACATACACAGCAAGGCAGCAACAGACCAACATATTTAAGAAAGTAAAGGAAAGAAAGTAAAAACAAAAAATATTATACTGATCTAAGCTTTCCATGTATCAAGCCCATTGCAAACAACTGTGAATGTGTTAGAACACAGAGAATACTGTACACATACTGTACATACCCTCCTTGAGAAATACAGAAGAGCAGGGGTTGGTAAACTAAGGTCCATGGGCCAAATCCAGTCAAACATCCGTTTGCATAAACAGAATTTTATTAAAATCTATGTGCCGTTGTTTCTGTATCATCTATGACTACTGTCAGCTACAATGGCAGTTGTGTAACTGTAGCAAAAGCTACCTGCTCAGAAAATCTATACATTTATTCTCGGGTCCTGTATAGCAGAGCTTGGCCAACTACCTAATGGACTAGAGAATAAGCTTCATTACAACAAAAGATTGGAAAGATCTGGCGAAAGGATTAAGGGCAAGCATTTCATGTAACTGTAGGGCTAAGATTAAAACAGGAGGAATCAATTTCCATTAAGAAAATACAGGTTGCAATCCTGATACCAAAGTAGACTCTAAGCTAAAAACCATTAAACAAGATAAAGGACAGTTTATAATGTTAAAGCCACATTCTGGTCTTGAAGTAGAGCAAGGACTGTTAGCACACTTTGAAGACGCTGTTAGGTGTGACATCACCAACAGGATAGAGAAGGGAACTCCAATAGTCTATCCCTCTACAACAGTAACAAACTGACCAAAATTGTCAAAATCAACCTTTTTAGAACTCTGGACCCTAATAAAAAGCTTACAACAACCAGAGGAACATTTAAAGAAAATTAACTTACCCATTTGCCATCCTCCACCCTGCAGATGAGCAGTGGCCATGAAGCTAACAGCCTACATTCCTAGAACAGGTTGCTAGTGCCAAAGGGAGTTACATGGACTTTATTCTCAAAAATTTGTGATTGTGTGTTTTGATCTGTCTGATGGCTCCCTGAAGGGTGGACTCAAGGGCTTGCCGTTGTTTTGCCTGCCTCAGAGTTTCCCCAGGACAGAAGCCATTCCCTGGGTGGCATTTGTCAAAAGTATTTAAAGGCAAATAAATTAGTCACAGTGTTGTGAGGAGTAAGGGATAACAGCAGGTGATGAGGGATTACAGTCAAGGTAACCAACAAACAAACCCAAAAAACCTGGATGAAAAAGAGGCTTAAATATTAGATACTCAAGGGGAAAGAGGCTTTTTAAAGTTCCTGCACAATTTAGAGAATCTCAAGAGTCTGTATGCATACTTGGTCTAGATACATGTTCTGAAAAGACCTTAAGCTTTTACCTTTGACTAACCTTTGGGCTCCATGCAAAAAGGAAGTGAAGGCTAAGGGCAGAGCTGTAAACAGCCTTGCTATGCTAATGTTGACAGAGTACCCCCAACAAACAGTCTGTGAGAACTAGGAGAATGTGTTTTTTGTTTCGGCTATCTAGGCATTAAGAAAATCTCTGTCAAATAACTAGCAGTTCACTAAGCTAATGGAAGAGATTTCAGTGGTCACACATGACAAAGAATAGACATTTCAAAAATAGTTTAGAAGGCACTAAACAAACAAAATCCCCAACAGCAGCAAAAACAAATACTGAGGGGGAGGATCTGATTTTCAGTGTTGCCAACTTATAATATTCAAAATGTCAAGTTTTTAATATAAAATAATAAGGCATACAAAGAAACAAGAAAGTATGAAACATTTACAAGAAAAAAGAAACTAACAGAAACTATCCCTGAAGAAACAGACATTGGTCTTACCAGGCCACTTTAAATCAACTGTCTTAAATATGCTCAGAGTTAAAGGAAATCATGGACAAAGACCTAAAAGAAATCAGGAGAATGTGGTCTCAACAAACACAGAATATCAATAAAGAATTGAGAATTATGAAAAGAAACCAAATAGAAATTCTGAGCTGAGAACTACAATGACTAAAATGAAAAACTTACTGAAAGGGTTTAATAGTTAATTTGAGCAAACAGAAGAAAGAATCAGTAAACTTGAAGATAGGTCAGTTGAGATTATACAGTCTGAGAAGAAAAAGAAAAAAAAAAGAAATAAAAAGAGCCTAAGAAACCTGTGGGACATTATCAAGCATACCCATATATGTATAACAGGAGACCCAGGAGAGTAGAAAGAGGCAGAAGGAATATTTGAAGAAATAATGACCCAAATTTCTCAGTTTTGATAAAAAACAATCAACACATCCAAGAATCAGAATGAACCCCAAGAAGGATTAAATTCAAGGAGATCCACCATGAGACACATTATAATCAAACTGTCAAAACTTAAAGCCAGAGAATCCTAGAAGTAAGAGAAGTAATTAGTTGTGTGTTAAGGACTTGGTAAGATTAACAGCTGATACTTCATCAAAACCATGAAGGCCAGAAGACAGAGGGATGATAAAATCAAAGAGCTGAAAGAAAAAACTGTCAACCTAGAATTCTATACCCAGAAAAAGTTCTGGAGATTGGTTGCACAACAATGTAAATATACTTAACATTACTGAACTGTGTACTTAAAAATGGTTAGGATGGTACAGTTATAAGTTAAATACATTAGTATTTTACTACAATTAAAAATAAGTTTAAAAAAACAAATTAAGACCTTACAGATACTGAGGGAGTGTGTCACTAGTAGACCAGCCCTACATGAAATGTTACAGGAAGTCCTTCAGGCAGAAATGAAAGGACACTAGATAGTAACTCAAAAGCATATGAAGAAATAAAGAACACTGGTAAAAGTAGCTACATAGGTAAATGTAAAGCCAGTATTATTTTATTTTCAGTTTGTAAATCATCTTTTTTTCCCCTTTATGACATAAGAGCCACTTTACATATTGTAGATATAACAATTAGGAAAAAATTAGTAAATTGAAAAATGATATTAAAAGACAGAGATATAATAACTATAATTTACACAACTGAGATCTCACACTTTATTCTAAATCAGATTATCTCTAATTTGTATGTCACACAGAAAAGATTCAGTATTGAGCTCAAAGCCAAGCACAGTAAGAAGCAAAGTCTAGTACAAGAAAGATCACCAGCCAAAAAGTCAAGATTTCTGAAGTGGTTTATTGTCAGCTCTGCTAATAATGCTCAGTTTTACTAACTTTTCTGGGTCTTGAGTTACACATTTGTGAAATGGGAAAGATAGGACAACATTATAAGAATTAAATGAAAAAAAAGGAAGAAAACAGTTGCCTTAAAATTCTTTAATTTCTTAAGAAGTAAAGTAGTAGGCAAATCCAAAATATCATCATTATTATTACTATCAGCATGGATAAGCAGTTTCCTTATTTACCTGATGATGTTGGATGTTTCTTATGTTGCATGAAAAATTCTGGTACAGCAGAAACTTATCAACATCTTTCTCATTTACTTTTTTTGAGGACACCTTTGCCAGAGATGATTGAATACAAATATACCTATTTTGGCACCTATTCAGATAAACAAATATTCAAAAAGCAAGAGCAGTTATTAATATGTGCTTTAGTAAAGAAACACATTGCATGGAAATAATGTTAGCAAAAAACTTCAGCTATTACCAAATGAGATTTTTTTTAAAATGATGCCCAAGTATAAAAAGGTATTGACCCATCAAAAGAGGACTCTGCTTGCACAGGTCTTCCAGATCTATGTATATATCAGCCCAATCCTCCTATAAAATGCTGGAAATCAGTTCATCTGCAGTTATGTAAGAGACCAAAACCAGATCAAGGTCAAGGATTCTGGTCTAGATATCATCCTTTTATAAACACTGAGTTAGGCAGTCAGAGCCGCGTAAAAGCTAAAAGGAAGAGAAACATGGCAGGAGAGCTTCTAGTGACAGTTTATAAAACTGAAACAAATTTCGGTAGGATAATTACTTATAAAAACACATTTAAACCTGGGCAGTTCTCCTCCTTTGATTCATTCCTACTGGGAATTACTGTTACTATTACTGAGGAAATAGGAAACTTCTCTTCCTGTATTAACAAAAATCCTGAAAAGCCACTGTAGTCAACTGGTGCATCTCCACCTTTCCTCTCCTCTGCACACCTCGGAGAAGTGGAGGAAGAGTAAGAGCAGACTGCTGGCAAAACCCTGTCTTTTCTACTGATACACAGTTGAAAAACATATTAAAATAGGGTTTTAAGATTATATCTTTTTTTAATGAGGCATAAAATCCAAAAGACCAAGTAGGGCCTAGGTCATGAGGTTTTAATCTCTTATAAATGGACCATGATACCCTGGATAAGCAGCTCTCTCCATCAGCTGAAATTCATTTTGAGGTCAGCACTTTTATCTATAACTGATATTAAACATTCTCAAGTTAACTCAATCATTTATAAATACCAGATATGAGATATTATAATACATATACAGCACATATATCACAGTACGTCTGAAAAGCATGCCACCCAGTCTAAATGAATATGACTCTCTCTCTAGCATACATTGTGTAATGCAGTGGTTTTTAAACTGTTCCTCAGAGCCCTCCACTGAGGTGTGTCAGCATAAGGAGGATGAGCAGGCAGAGTTCCAGGCTTCCTGCCTAGAATTCAATTAAAGCAACTTTACTTTCATCCGTTTTATATATTAGGGTTCTGTTGCTTGAAGAAAGAGTTCTGCTACCAAAAAAAAGCCTAAAAATAAAGTTTTTAATGAATACTACTGTTAGCACTAACCATATGACCCTTAACAGCATGAGTCCACAAAGCAGAAAATTCTATAAAAGAGTTACTCACAATTTCCGAATAAAGTCAAGCGTGTCTTTGTCTTTAGCAATCATGTCTGCTAAAATATGCTGCACTCCTGTTTCAATATCCTGGAGTGCTGAAAGTCCTTTAGGAGAAGGGTAAGGGGGAAAACAAAGAAAGAACTGCGGATTGGTTTTTTAAGTTGATAATTAAATCATAATACATTTATTCCAGTGAAAATAAACCCTTAAATTGGAAACCTTAAGACAGAGAAGTATCATAGCAGTGACTAGCTTATCTCTGCAAAAAAATAACAAGTCTCCAAAGCAATAATATAGGACTTTTACATATTATATAACCTCGTTATATAGATTATATAAAAAAATGCAGGTCTGGAGCCAGCCACCTGGTCTAATCCTAGTTCCACCGCTTACCAAATGTGGAACCTTGGGCGAATTACTTGACCTCTCTGTGCCTCAGTTTCCTAAAAACTGGAATAATAGCACCTACTTCATGAAGTATTTATAAAGAATAAATCTGCCATGGGAAATATGTATTAACAGAGTTATAACCTAAGGTATACTATTTCATACCAGTTACAAAAATTACTCTTCACGAGTAATTTTATTGATATTCTTATTTTCACTTACAAGGCATTTATTCACATTTTTAATAACCCATTTGAATTTCTCGAATCTCATGAGCACCAAATAAGAGCCATTATGTCATTCATCTTAGTTAAATTGTCTACCAATAGTACATTAAGTTCTTTCCAAGTGCTTCTGGTTTGTTAATTTATAGCAGTGACTCTTGAACATTATGACCCCTGTGATATCAACTTATATATATATATTGAGAGAGATCATTTGCATTGTTTCTTCTCCATTTCTTCTTAGTTGTTCTATTTCCATTAAGGCTTTTCTTCTCGCATTAAAGTTTGAATTTCATAAGCAATAAGTATGTTTTTCTGAGAGCACAGTTTTAATGAGTAATAGGTACAAGAGACAAAGAGAATAAAACAGACTTATGGAGTTATTAATAAGAGAAATGCCTCATTGAGTTTTGTTATAACTACCCCTATTAAAATAACTATAATTATTTTAAAGAAATTTAACCATTAAAATTAATACAAATTCTGTTTATAGTTTAAGAGTTTCCCAATGAGAGGATTTTCAGGAGTGAATTACCTTTGAGAGGCGGAAGGTTGTATATGTAAAGGACCTAAAATAGCTGTGACATATAGTAAGCAGTCAATAAATGTCACTCTTGGGTGAGCTATTTCCCTATATCAGGCTTCATCTAAGAAAACCAGTCACTATGCACTAATTTCTGGAGTCCCAAAGCACCTTATAGTATCATTACACAAAACTTAATAAAAACACCAGGTAATAACTCAGAAGACAGAATCTATCCCCAATGAGAATCATCAATGAGAGAGAACAGAAAAAGGACGTTATATATTTTGCTATTATAATAAGAGACCTTTAAAAAGCCCCCATCGTTTTTGGCGAATACAATTTGAAGACTTTTTATAATTAATAAACCTTATATAATTAAAATTACACTAGAGCTCTAGAGCAACGTTTTGAATAGTTTAAGGACCCAAAAATAAAATCACATTAGGTACTTACTAAAAATATGGATTCCTAGACTTGGGGATTTTTGTTTTGCAGAGCATTCCAGATGATTCTGATACCCATTAAAGTTTAAACAAAACAAAACAAAACAAAAAAACACTACTGGGTAGGTCCCTTGAGCTACCTTTAGAGTAGAGGCTCCTAATGGGAGGTAGAAATTACCAGAGTCACTTGGGTAGCTCATCCAAATTACATTACCTCCCTCTCAGTCCCAACTAGGAAGAGAAAGGACTGGGAAGAGTCTTGTGTGTTTGAATAAGCACCTGAGAGTAGAAGTGTGGAAATAGAACTTCGCTTTATAACTACTATATGTCAGAATTGTTGAAATTTTTTTTAAAGTAGATGACTTTTATAATTAAATAAATTTTAGAAATAGAGTCAAGTTTTAAAAGACAATATAGGACATTCTTTAAAACCTTGGGAAATAAAGAAATTTCACTTTAAAAAGGAAAAAAAAAAGCAAGTATCTTAGAGAAAAGATTAGCAAAATTGAAAAGATTAATAAATTAACTAAAATAAAATGAAGACCTTTTATTTTCTGTTTATTTAATAGGCAGCATAAAGAAAGTGAAGTTACAAACTGGGAGAAAAGATCTGTAATACATATAACAGAAAGAATATCTTAAAAAGTACTTATAAATTAATAAAAAAACAATAAAAATGGGGAAAAGACAAGAACAGGCACTTCATCAAAAGAGACAGCTGAATGGCTAAGCAGCAGGCATATAGGGGTTTATTTTATTAGGATTATTTATTCCTTATGTGCTATAATACTCTTTTGTGTGGTCATTACTTAATGAAACAATTTTTTTGACATAGTTTTCAAATTAAAAAAGGAAAAAGAAAAAGAAACAGGGATGATCTCTTGAAGTAAAGCTGGTACCTTTTACACTGGGTCTAATGTAAGATAGCAGATTGAGCTCCCCTGGATTCTCAAGCAGTGTCTTGGCTGCTCCTTCTAATCCCAACTGCTTAGCTCTCTGGGCTTTGGTGCCTTTGCTCCCAGTTTTAAATGGAGCTGACTAGAAGAAAAAAAAAAAAGTCAAAATACGCCACATCATTCAGTTTTAAAAAGCAAGTCAAAACTAAAACACAAAATTAGAAGACATGATGTGAATGCTGAAGACATCCTTTTCTCAACCCTTTCCTCTCTTCAGAGATGAATTAATACTAACCAAAGACTACCAGCTATACAAAGATGGCCATTCCTTATGTTTCTTTACACTTTTCTATTCACTTCACATTAGTCATTTGTTTGCATTCACTTACCTTAAAAACTCAGTACCCGGATGACAAGGACTATAAGGTCCTCTCCTCAACCCAAGGGAGCTCCTCTAATAGCATCCGACACACAATGCTTCTACTTCTTAACACACATCCTCTCCTCAATCTGAGCTATTGGGCTTCTCTCCCCACATCTTGCTGAAGGTATCCCAAAGAGGCACAATAATCCCCTACTTACCAAATATACATTTTTCAGTCCTTATCTTGCCAAACCTCCTGCTACATTTATTTACTTAACAAATGACGATTACCTTCTTCTCAGACTCTCTTCCCTATAGTCTTCCATGGTGTCTTTACTCCAGATTCTCCTCCTACTTCCCTAACCATTCTTTCCATGTCCCCTTCTTCAGTTCTCGTTTCCTCCACCCATGCTTCAAAAGTTAGTGTTCCTCAATGGTATCTCCTGACCTGCTTATCCACAAATTCTCCCTGAGTGAAATCTTCCATTTTCATGGTTCTAAAGACCAACTACATGCTGCAGACCCTCACAACTAGGTTTCCAGCTGAGCACTCTCCCTTAGGCTTCTCATCCACAACCTACACTCCTTTGTCTCTCCACTCAACTGGGAATGCCTTGGAGACAAGAAGTTTATATTACTTATATTAGCAAACCACACAAAAAAGCATTTGATAGATAATTATTGAATAAGCCCTTTGTTGAATTAAATAATGATGGCTGATGACTTTAGCTTTCTATTTCCAGATCTTTTTTAACTATAAAAAGTGTTAAGTGCCTGCCTTTAGCTCAGGTCATGATTCTGGGGTCCTGGGATCCTAGGATCGAGCCCCGTATCAGGCTCCCTGCTTGGTGGGAAGCCTGTTTCTCCCTCTCCTACTCCCCTTGCTTGTGTTCCCTATCTTGCTGTCTCTCTGTCAAATAAATAAAATCTTTTAAAAACAAAAAGATTGTAAGAGTTCCTTACCACATGTTCTAGTTCTTCAAAAGTTTTACAGTTCAGCAAGGCTTTTAACAAGCACTCAGACATCTTCCCCTCCTTCTTAATTTTTTGGATTGTACTATGAACCTTCTTTGCAACAGCCCTGAAAATAAAAACTTTTGTAATATACAAGACTTATGTGTCAAAACTTCCTTTTTGAAGCTATCTCAAACTTACAGGAATGCTGTAGGTGAGATTAAAACATTTTTCTCCTCTGAACCATTTAAGAATAAGTCACCATTACCCAAATATTTTAGTGTATATATTCTATAAACAAGACTCTCCTTCTATATAATATAGCCATCAAAATGAGGTAATGAATATAGATGTATTATTATATTCTAATCCGCAGATCTCACCAAAGTTTCACCAACTGTTTCATTAATGTCCTTGACAGTGACTTCTGTTAAGAGTAGGCTGTATATAATTGCCATGAGTCTATGGTCTCCTTCAAGCTGAAACAGCATCTCAGTCTCCCCTGGATTTTCAAAGCTTTGATACTTCGGAATGTTACTGGCCAGTTATTTTGTAGAATGTCCTACAGTTTGAGTTTCTCTGACGTTACAGAAGTAATGTCGTGTTCTTATCACTGCATCCTTTAGGGGGCAAATGATTTTCACTTGTACATTACTAATCACCTTAGATCATCTGATAGTGTCTGTTGTTTTCTCCATGATGCAGCCACTCTATTTCTTTATAATTAAGTATTTTGTGGAGAGGTACTCTAAAACTATTTAATTATCCCATTCCTTATTAAACTTTCAATTTATTTGCTGATTTATTTATATCACAACGGATTCAGGGTCTTTTATTTAATGATTATAATCCATTACTAACACTTATTTTGATGCTCAATTATTCTGAATTTGACCAGAAGTAACCCCTCCAGGTTAGTTTCTGTGTTCTTTTGACATATACCCATCATTCTTTGAGCACTTCCTTATTCTCTGGCATCGGATATTCGAGGCTTTTACTTTCCTTGCCCCAGCCCTGAAACCAAGTGAATAGTACATAGAAACCAAGTTATGGGTGCTGGATGTGCTCATTGCTACTGGGTATCACCACTCAGGACCAGCACACCCAGCGCCCATAAATGGTTTCAAAATACCATTCTCCAATAGAGAGAGCCAGGATTTCACAGACAAAAGCTGATTCCAGGAAGCAATGCATAGGTGGGGGCAAGGGCACAGCCATTCCACCACTTTATGATGATTTTGTACTGTGAATACAAATCCTATCATTATATCTAATGCCTCTCATCTTATTTCGATACCAGTTAATCTTATAGTCTCCGCATGCTTATTTCTGAGTTATTACAGGAAGTCCAGAGGAATAATTTTTTTAAAGGATGCTTTTCATTCTATAGCTATACAAAACTTAAAACCCACTAATATCAAATTACCTTGCCCTTTAAAAGATCAGAAAAAGGAAATATTCATATTTCCCACCAAACTCTATACTGCCAAAAAAACTCTCCATTTACATAGTATTAAGAGGACAGTTTTACATAAGCTATTGAAGATTCAGACTAAAATGTATTGTTCTCAGTTGCCTTCCTTTCCCCTTACGCACAACTATTTTTATGAGAGAATATGACGGTCACTCTTAAGCACACACTTTTAAGGCAAACCCCCTTTCTGCCCATGTGTGCCCAAGCTGTTCATAAACACTCCAGCAGAGGGACTCCGTACACACTTAAAGAAGTAAAATGGAGCTGACTTCCTTTGTCAGAAGGCCAATTCAATTACAATAATTCAAGAAGACAAAACAACGGAACTGTTGAAATATGCTGTCATTCACTTCCTCACTGTTTCTCCTCACTGGCTCACAAGGCCTCTTTCCCCTCATAGGCTCATCCCTTCCCAGGTTTCTTACCGGAGCTCCTCCAGGGTTTGTCGAACTTCTCTCAAGGAATCAGCATCGAGGTTATTAATAAGCTCTTTTCGATACCGTATAATGAAGGGAATTGTGTTATCATCATTAAAGAGACGAATAATGTTGGCACAAACCCAAAGTTCAATATTAGTTCTCTCAGATAAAACCTGCAAATTAAGAATACTTAGTGATTTAAACATTCATATGATAATGTATGGTTTAAATACAGAATCAAATGTTCTCCAGTCACTTAGAAACACTTGTGGTGGTTTAAAAAAATACATACCTGTACTAACAATCATAAAACAGTCATTTCACTAATTCAGTAAAATCCAATCAAAGCCACTCTGTAATCATTCAAATTCTACAGGATTCAATAAGACACATTTTTCAGCTCTCAAGATTAGCAGCAGAGATCAAAGAGTTGGCAACTCATTGTGTTGACACGTGTCAACACATGACACTGTGTTGTTTCACTGCTTGTGAGAAAGTGCAATAGTATAACCTCTGGAAGAAGAATAATTTGGCAGTATCTATCAAAATTTATAATACATAAACTCTTTGACCCAGCAATTCCACTCCTCAGAATTTATCCTGGTATATTCATACTCCTAGAAAATGACACTATTTATAAGTGATATCTTTTGAAGAACTTTTTCCAGTAAAATAAAAGCCAGCAAAAACCTAAGTCTATACTAGGAAACTGGTAAATAAATCATGATATGATAAGAATAGAATGAATACCATGCAACTAATCTTATGTGAACTGATATGGAATCACTCACACAAGACCTAGGAACATGGCTTACTTTCAGAAAAGGTAAATGACTGGATGAGTAAGGGTAGGAAGACTTTTCTCTATCTTTTGATTTTCATATCATACACATATACTACAAATTTGAAATAATTAATTCTTTAAAAAAAAACCACATCTATAGGTTTCAGGAGAATGTACACATAAGCAGAAAAGTTTAGAGAAGTCAGCCTGAAGAAGAGAAAGAAGGAAAGGCAATTTCAGTAATGGATTTCAAAACCTAAGCAGATTTTTCAAGTATAGCGCAAAAGACATATATTTTATTATTATTTCAATTTTGACGCCCAAGATCAGCCAAAACTGGGGGGGGGACCCAGAAAAGTTACTAAAGAATTATCAAAACCAATTAATTAACAAAATCAAGTCAATATATAAAATAGAGTGAATTTCAAAACTACAGATGAAATAAGCTGAAATCCAGAGATTATCGAGGGAGGATACTCTCATTCTTCTGGCCATTTTAAATCCTGAGGCCTACATCTTACCACATTTTGATGTGTTAATACCACCTCTCTGGTGAGTGCGAATGCCAACTTCCCATCTCCAGCCCTGGCTCTCTTCCACATGAGCTCCAGACTCACTTAGACGACTACCTGAGATATTCTCTTGAAAATATAATGGGCATCTCAAACTTTGCTTTGCAAAGTGATCTTCCTCTCAGACTTATTCCTTCTCCAGTTTTCCCCCTTATTATGTCCAAAGAGCGGTTCAAGCCAGAAAATTAAGAGTGTAACCTTATCGTTCCTTCAACTCTTAAATCCACTCTATCACAAGAACTAATTAACTCTAACTACGAAATATTTCTGTAGTCCATTACTGTTCTTCATCTCTCCCTTCCCCACACCTGTCGAGTTCAAGCCACGATTACTCAATAGCCTGCAACCACTCTTCTTACACCCACTCCAATCCCAACTATTCCAGTCTCCATGAACCAACAAGGACTGTCATTTTAAAATGTATATTGGGGCACTTAGGTGGCTCAGTGGATTAAGTGTCCAACTCCTGATTTTGCTCAGGTCATGATCTTAGGATCTTGGGATTGAGCCCCACATCGGGCTCCATGCTCAGCGGTGAGTCTGCCTGAGGTTCTCTCTCTCTCTCCCCCTCCCCGGCTGCCCCTACCTCTACCCTGCTTGCACGCACACATGTACACTCTCTCAAATAAATAAATCTTTAAAAAAAGGTAAAATGTATATTGAATCATGTCACTTGACTAGTTAAAACCTTTCAGTGATCTCCCATTGCATTTAGAATCTAAATTCCTTATCACGACCCAAAAAACATCAGCCTCCTGCCAACCTCATCGTAGCTAGTCCTCCCCTCATTAGAAGCCAGCCCCAGTGTGGGGCGCCTGGGTGGCTCAGTCGGTCAGGCATCTGGCTTCAGGTCAGGTCATGATCCCAGGGTCCTGGGATTGAGCCCCGCACTGGGCTCTCTACTCAGCGGGGAGCCTGATTCTCCCCTCCCGCTGCTGCTCCCCCACTTGTGCTGTCAGTTATACAAATAAAATTAAAAAAAAAAAAAAAGAAGCCAGCCTCAATGACTTTCTCTTAGTTCCTAGAACAAGCCCAGTTGTTCCCCCTCTTTAGAGGCCTTCCTGAGGTTTCCCTCTCATTCAGAAATGCTGGTGACCCCCACAAAATCAGACTCCTTACTATTTTCTCAAATCCATACCTCTTCCTATTTCTTATTCCAACTAACATCGTCTTCTACAACAGAAATCCTCAGGGATTTTATGGCTATCTCCTCTCAACACCACCTTCCTACTATGCAGCAGATATGTACCTTGAGAGAACTTGACCTAAACGCCACCTCCACAGCATTTTTGTTCAGTATCCAACTGTTTTATAATACACAGCCAGAGTGTGGCCAGAAAGATTGGTCCAATCAGCATGAAGCTAGAGATCTGGGTTGAAACTCTGGACCCAGGTACAGTTTCTTCTAGAGAAACATGGTTTGTACACATAGACTCTGAAGCTGAGGATGGCAGTACTAAGAGAATCATGGAAAGACTGTTTCAGCACACTGATCAAACTTTTCCTGTTACAGAGGTCGATAACTCTCCTTCATTGAGTAAGCTAGTTCGAGACGAGTTTTCTTACTGCAACCAAAAGCATTCTAGTCAATGTTTTCAGTATCACTGTGGGTTCCCTATCACGACCATCTAATCTGTTACCAAGGAAGCAAACTAAACTTCTAAAATGTCTGTTCTTTCCCTTCAAGTTCCCTTTCTGCTAATATCATTTTTTTATCTGAACCACAGAGCAGTTTTGTTTTCTATGCTTTCCACCCAGCTTCTCTGCATTACTGCTGATTATATTTCTAAAACACAGATATAAGTCAGATATTTTTTCTCTTTTTCTTCTTCTGAACAGAAGCTCCAATGACTTTTATCTACGTACTGGTAAAAGTTCAACCCCATGGCACAGTTTTAAAATATCTTCCTAAGTGTGGTTCCAAGTTGCAGTGTCTTACAGGGGTAAACACTCTAGAAGCAAAGGTAAATGTTAATGCAAATAAATACAAATAAAACAGGATGTGCCAGTGATATACTATTTTCAGAGACGAAAAAGGTTTTGCAGGGGTAATCAAGGAAGGTTTCTTATAGGGGTAGCATTTCAACTGGCCCTTGAAAGATAGGCCAGATTCTAAAAGACAGATATGAAAAATGAAAATGATCAAAATGCTCATCATTTTGGAACTGTGTGATTGTTAGAGAAACCCATTGGTTCCCATTATCCTAAACTACCTCAGCTACTGTTAATTGAAAGCGGCTCAAACATAGCCCAAGATCCACATCTGGGTCGTACATGGTCCTAACAAATCCAGAAACATCATATATGTTAAGGGAGTGTACGTTGCTGCTTACATAGATTTGCTCCTTGAAATTAAAGACAACAACACTCTATATAAGCAGTCTATACTTTTGGGTCTCCAGATCATCCAATTCCTTCTGTCTTAATTTTGACTTATATTATAAGCCAATATAGCTCATAGTATATGCCAATAATCATACCAAGCCAGTGAAAATGAAATGTAAAATGCCAAGTCCCTCTTCCCGAGGAGCTCACAAACTAGAAAGAAGACAGACACGTAGTTAAAATATACTGTGATCTGTACTCTGACAGATGCACATATAGATTGTTTCAAGAACACATAGGAGGTAGAAACATCTAATTCTGCCGCAATGGAAAAGCAACAAAGAGAAGGTATCTCCAGGCAGCCAAATAGGGGCAGGAATTCCACGAAGAAAGAACAGCATATCAAAAACCACTGATGAGAAACCACTGGCCACTTTTTAAGTTGCTGTAAGTTCAGCAACGCTAAAATGTACAAGGGGTGTCGGGATGAGGTGAGAAATGGAAAGGTGGATAGAGCTAGATGGTGAATTCCATGTAGAGTTTGAACTTTATTGTATACTCTATATTAAGCCACTCAGTTATGACCTGCTCATTACTTAATTTCAGCTATTGAGTCAACCTCCCTGTTCCAATCCCTGTGACATTTTACAAGTCAATGAGGTCTGTGGACTAGAGAAAGTGGCTCACAAGTGTGGTCCCTAAACCAGTAACATAAGCATCACCTGGGAACTTGTCAAAAATGTAAATTCTTAAGCCCCACCCAGATCCACTGAAGAAAAACCTCTGGGGTAGGGCCCAAAAATCTGTGTTTTAGAAAAATGAAGCAAACAACAAAGATATAACTAAAAGAGTTAAAAGTAGAGATCAAAATTTGGGGATGGGTAAGGGTAAGGCAGAGACCTACTATAAGTTTTACTTTTAAACGATTCACATTTATTACTTTAATAATATTTGCAGTTAACTGGTTAGGAATGAGAGTAAAGTAAAAAGGAAGGCAGTCTCAAGACTTTTTTCAACCCTAACACTTAACTAAGAGAGGCACTTTTTGTGACTGTTGTTTGAAGCTAACACTTCTATAGAGCTTATTATGTTCCAAACACTTTCACATATTCAGAATTAACTCAAACTATATGAGCTAGGTATTATTACTCCCATTTTATAGATAGAAAAACTGAAGCCCCAAAAAGTTAAGTAAATTGTCCAAAGTCCCACAAACTACATTATCTTTTCAAAAATTTGATTTGTGTGCAAAACAAGATGATTAAACAGTAACCTCACTTCTCTTCCTGAATCCTATTGCAGATGAAACATGGTGCCTTCATGCTGCCCTCTGGTGTCTAAAACTTCCAACACAATGGACTCCCAAAGTGTCCTGAGATTTACTCCTCAAATCTAAATTCCCATTCCCTCAGTTAAAAAAAGAAAATATCTGAGTATCAACAAACGGTAGCCTTAATCATCCTGGCGGCATCTATATTTTAAAAGAACTAAAATTAAACTAAATTCTACTCTAGTGAGTAGAATTGAGAGATAGAATTCTCTAGTCAAAATCATTCTTCAATCAGCAGTTCGACATCTCCTTTCTCAAAAGTTTTTGATTCATGCTGTTCTCTTTACCACTGCCTATTTATTTTATTATATCACTTATCTTATCACACATAGAAGCTTCCTTAAAAACTGCAAAAGGAAAAACTATGCTGTTAGAAGTCAGAAGAGTAGTTAAAGGAAAGGGGACAGAAGATTGGAAGACTATATAAAGGGGATTATAGGGTGCTAAAGTTGTGTTTCTTAATCTGGAAGCTTGTTATTTTTGAACATTCATAAGCTATATATATTTCAAAATAGTATATATACTTCAAAGTAGAAGTATATATATACTTCGAAAACAGATTTTTGGGGGGACGCCTGGGTGGCTCGGTTGGTTAAGTGTCTGCCTTAGGCTCAGGTCATGATCCCAGGGCCTTGGATTGAGCCCAGCATCAGGCTCCCTGCTCAGCGGGGAGCCTGCTTCTCTCTCTGCCTGCCTTTCCCCCTTGCCTGTGCCCCCTCTCTCTGACCATCAAATAAAATCTTAAAAAAAAAAATAGAGTGTTTTAAAGCCCATAACAATTACCAGCTAAATCATAAAAACAAAAAGAGCTAATCCAATTGTTTCACTCAATCCCTCCTGGAACAAACAGGTAACGTATTGGGGTGTGTGTGCTTCCACGCAGAAGTGCAGTGAGAAAGCCAACTCAGACACACTCACCTCTTTCCAGTCCCACTTCTTTCCCCAATTTTGTCATCCCCTGGTCTTCTTCACCCACATCATTCATTTCCCATCATATCTTGCAAGAAGTATGGCTAATAAAGAGGGTTTTGCTTGTTTTTCCTCTCTAATCTGGCAAAGCTTACTTACATATTATAGGTGGCCACTCCACTCCTATATTCTCAGCCCCCTCAAAATAAAAAGACTCTAAGAGCAATCACCAGTTTGAAGCATTTAATTTTCTCAAAAACTGGTCGTAGCTTGTCACCTCCTCAAATTCTAAAAAAGGTCATGGTATTTATATCATATTTGCATAATTATACAATGTTCTTTAATGAAAACTAGTTTCTGATAGCGACCACATATTTGCAGTGTGGGGGAAAGGGCTGAAGAATAGGTTGTCTCTGCTCAAAGGGATTCGAAAATCCCCATTTCTGAGTAAGAAATGGACACAAAGTTGTTTACACATAAAGTGTACAAGTAACTTAAGTACTTAAGTATTGGCAATGCGGTTTTCTCTCCCCAAACAAGATGGTGACATTCCTGAAAAAGCAGTTGACTTTTCAGAGTTGAGAAACACACCATGAAGGGAAAAAACAAAGGATCATGATGACATGGTGGACAGGGGCTCTGGGGAACGCACACAAAATGAAGGAACTAGAAATGACATCTCCCACATGATCAATTAGTAATGATTAATAATCTCTATACAATTAATTTCCATTGACAATACCTTATTAACTAGGTATCTTTCAGGATTTCCCCAAAGAACTTGGCCACATATCTTGTTTTGTGGCAGATAATATGCATATCACAGGCATTTCAATGAGTCTGATCCTCATGCAAAGGGTCAAGGTCTTCCTCACTGTCTCAGCACTGGACTTAGCACTGGGGAGACTCACTCTTCTCAGTCTCCTCTCCCCTAACACCTGCCACTGCTGTCAACCATGTTTGGAAGCAGGAATGCAGTGCCAAGATAAAATTATTCTCTGCTGTTTATGGGGGAATAAGAAAGGAAAGGAAAAGAAATCCACATATACCACAAGAATTATCTGAAAAAGTAACTCAAAGTTGGACAAGGGGGACTGCAGCTGGTTAAACCAAAAAACCCAAATGCAAATCACACCTAAAGTTCCCCAGGCAACCCCTAAAGCCATCTAGAAAATGCTGAGCTTACTAGTTGTCAGGTGACAGCTGTAGCAGCCATTTCTCCCAACTCACAAGCAAGGAGTGCCAGATCCCAAGAACAGGCTTGTCTGAACTGTCAAAAAATTACTTCCAATAAGGAGAAGGAGGAGAAAACAATGCTTGGAACTGAAAAGAAAGAGAAAATTGAGAAAGCGCCTTCCTCGAGTCCTCATGGTTTTCCAATTTCTGGTTCAAGGCCTTTGAGAGACTTGATCATACTTTGTCCCTTCCATTCTTTGAAAGTCCCCTGTCTCCTTGGTAATAAACTCTTTTCTGTTTCAGATTGTTAGAAGTAGGTTTCTATCACTTATAACCAAGAGGTAATGGGCTAAGGCAGGGCCATTTTCATCTTTTTCTCTGTTACACAGTTTAGGGGACAGGTGGGAAGCAAAGTGTCATAGAGCAAGCAGCTCTTAACCATCAGGAACTTATCTCTGCATTTCAAGAGACGTCATGGTCTCTGAAACCTTCTTCCCTCCTTTCTGCTTACTTCCACTATTAGAAGCAGATCTATGTCAACAGCAGAGACATAAACTTCTCAGTGTTAGTGAAAGGAAAGGGAAATGGGAAATGTCCACCTGCCCCTGTGTGTCTGCACTGGAACTAAGCAAGGGGTCTGCCTTTTAAGAAAGGCTTCAGGTGAATCTGATGCAGGTGGTCCATGAACCATTCTTTTAAAACATGTCCTTGTAGCGGGGTGGGGATAAGCAGAAAATATAAAAAAAGTAAAACATGTCCTTGTAGGCCTAAGTGAATAAAGAAAAAGATGGTATAGAAAGGAGCCTAATGATATACTGTTGTTTCTCCAAGAAACTTTGGACTGTTTAGTTCAGGAACAAGGATGAGAAGAAAGCTCTGAGGCAACATTCTACTCCTTAGTGGGTCCGAGAAAAGAAAAATCATAATCAAAAAATTACTGGTGGGGCGCCTGGGTGGCTCAGTCAGTTAGGCGACTGCTTTCAGCTCAGGTCATGATCCCGGAGTCCCAGAATCGAGTCCCGCATCGGGCTCCCTGCTCCATGGGGAGTCCGCTTCTCCCTCTGATCTCTCCCCTCTCATGCTCTCTCTTTCATTTTCTCTCTCAAATAAATAAATAAATCTTTAAAAAAAAAATTACTGGTGATGTTCTACTAATAGGTAACAGAAGAGAGAACATGGGGGAAAGAAATTCCTCTGAAGAAAAAGGTAACACACAGCTAGTCCCAGACTGAGAAGTAGTATTTGCAGCAAGCAGAGGCCCCGGGCTCTACAGCAGAGCAGTAATTCACAGAAGGGGAAGGAGTACCCATCACAATCACCATGAGACAGACAAGGGGGCGGGAGGTCACACGCATCTACCCTGAGGGGCACTACCCATAATTAAGTATGAAATGTCCCCAGAATGTGTTGGCACAGACAAAAGGTTGAGAATCACCGTTTAAAAGTCACTCTTCAGGTCTTCTCTGCCATCCCTAAAGCCAATCAAGAAACTGGGAGAAATCCAAGGCAGCCCAAGTTGGAATTCAGCTAGGTTTTTCCTAAGAAATTTCTAGACCCTGTTTACAGTATGTTACAATATTACATTAAGAATTAGAGCTGTACTGGGGCACCTGGGTGGTTCAAGCGTTAAGCATGTGCCTTTGGCTCAGGTCATGATCCCAGGGTCCTGGGATAGAGCCCCACATGGGGCTCCCTGCTCGGCGGGAAGACTGCTTCTCCCTCTCCCTCACCCCCTGCTTGTGTTCCCTCTCTTGCTGTGTCTCTCTCTGTCAAATAAATGAAATCTTTAAAAAAAAAAAAAAAAGAATTAGAGCTATACTAACGGCCAATGTCCTAATCACTCACAGTACTTTTATTGGGAAATACAGTCTAAGTTCAAAACAAAATCTTCACAACGAACTTATGAGGGCCCAATCTGTTGGTGCAATCTCTCTATACGGTGCATTTCACCAAAACACCATGGCAGAGACCAACCTCGCCGGAGGTCACAGCTCTTAGCTCAAGAGCTGATGATGATGAGCTATAAGATGAAATAGCGTACCTAGGATAGGAACCAGCAGCCAAAGCCTCCAGAAACCACTAGCAAAACTGAAAAGAGACCTGAAAACTCCCAACCTTTTCCGTAGCCAGTGCCACTCCTATTCTAGTCAAAAAGGAAGGAACGCCACGAACTAAAATGACTGCACATACCTGTACTATGTCCCAGTTCATTTCCACCTCCTCTTTAATGCTGTTGGTATTTGCTGGAAACCTCACGGGCTGCCCCTGAGGACATGCTTCAGTCTTCATTTTCTTTAAAGGGGACTGACCAAATGTAAAGTCATCTTCATTCTCTTCCTTCTTGCACACACCTTCCCACACGGTGCTTGTGGATGGCGTCCCTGCAATGTTGGTCATTTTGGTTTCTTCATCAACTTTCAACTTCTTGGTCCTCTGACCTGAAGGTGACTTAGATGAATTCTTCCGTTTTGTCTTTGCTGTTTTCAGAGTCTTCACGCTGTCCAATTTATTTCTTCGGTCTTCCAAATCAACATCAGCAATAGCCACAGAGTTATTCTATCAAACCACAAATAGAACACAGGAGAATTAAAAGATAAAAACCGAATGCTCTGGAATATTATTCAGCAATAAAAAGGAACAAACTATTGATTATTGATACATATTCCAACAATAACTTGGAAAAATCTCAAGGAAACTACATTGAATGGGGAAAAAGGCAATTGCAAAAAAGTTACATACTTTATAATTTATATAACATTAATGATTTATGCTTTATTACACATTCCCCAAAAAATTAGTGGCTACTGGGGGGGTCAGAGATGGAGTAAGGTTCCAAAGGGAGGTAGGTATGGCTGCAAAAAGGCAAATACTAGGCAGGACTAGGGATCCTTATGGTGATGGAACCATTCTGGATGGTGGATACACATATGCATACAGGTGATAAAATTGTACAGAACTGAACATACACAAATAAATGAATACCAAAAAACTAGAGAAATCTCATAAGATCCCTGGATTTTATCAATGTAAATATTCTGGTTGTGATAGTTTACTCCAGTTTTGTAAAATGTTATGGTTGAAAGAAGTTAAAGGGTATACAATCTCTGTATTATTTTTTATAACTGCATATGAATCTATAATTATCTAGAAATAAAATGTTTCATTTTTAAAAACGAGTAAAGGATAAGTCTATGCAAGCTGGAAAAACCAAGATTTACAACTTGCAATCCAGGGCCCCTGGGTGGCTCAGTTGTTAAACGTCTGCCTTTGGCTCCGGTCATGATCCCAGGGTCCTGGGATCCAGCCCTGCATTGGGCTCCCTGCTCACTGGGAAGCCTGCTTCTCCCCTCTCCTACTTGCCCTGCTTGTGTTCCTTCTTTCACTGTGTCTCTCTCTGTCAAATAAATAAATAAAATCTTTAAAAAATGAAAAACATAAAAAATAAAACTTGCAATCAAAAGTCAACCCTTTGGGGGGGGGAAGTAACACTCGCACATTCATAAAACTCAACAGGCTAAGACTGCCACCAATTTATGCAGAACGCTAGGTTAACAGAAAACACAGCATGACAGCAGAATGGGGTCAGGTATTTTTCTTTAGGAGGAATCTACATAGCAGTTCACACTAGTGTCCAGGGGCTACTCCTTCCACCACCCCCACCCTCATCACAGCTCAGGTGTGAAGGTATGATGTCTGGCATTCGTTTTGGCACTGGAGTGGTAAATAACATATAGACCCTACCTGTATGGATTTTACAATTTCACAGGCTAGCCTGTTTCGGGTTACCTAAATAGATGCAGATGACAGCAACTCAAATAAAAGAAGAACTCCCAAACTCTTTTGCAGTCAAAATTCAATTTTCTCTCCTATCAAGTATTTTTCCAGAATTACTGACTACTGAAAATACTGGGAACTATGATAAAGAGCATCCCCATCCTTAAACCCACCCACTACCACCTAACCTGGAAATGATGTACATTAGATAGTCCTCTGAGTATTACATTTTTAGCTAAAACATAATGGATAAGAATAGAGATATAAAAATAGAATGACTCATAGGTCCATAAGAGTTGATAATAACCTGATCAAATGTCTTGATATAGTAAAAGAAAGAAGGTCTCAACCATATAGAGGGCTGTCAACCATAGAGGAGCAGAAAAAGAGGAATTGTAAAAAGCAAATATGATCAGCATTTTTGAGCAATGTAAAAGGAAGAGGAGAGCTTCGCAAACTGACTCTGAGTATTTTGGTCCCAATGGTAAGACAGCCCTCCTGAGATGAATCCATCACACTACCTTAGATTCATGCATTTAAAACATTTGATGTCATTGTGACAAACATAATGCCTAGACCACAGCAGGCGTTCCATAATCCAGAAGAATGGATTTATCTAATTCTCCCAATCTGGATCCATGCTCACTGAGTAAATTTCTGATTCTTATTTAAGTGCCTACTTACTTCAGCCTCTGAGGAGAGACAATACCAGTCAGAAAAATTTCATGTCCTTGTGAATATTGTATCAAATCATTAATTATTAAATCAGCACTCTGGTTTTATACATCCCTCTTATGAGCACAGCTGAGGTAAAACCACCCTTGAGAGATGTATCGGTTCCTGAAATGCTGACAAAATCATGTCGCTAACTTAGAAACCCAGTTTTATCACATACTATCTATTATCCATGAGCAAATCACTTCATATTTCTTGCCATGGCCTTCTCATCTATAAAATCAGGATGGTAATAGCACCAGCCTTGAGGGGCTGTTGTGAGGATTAAGTAGGTTCACACAACCCAAGAGTGGAGCATGCTGCCTGGCTGACGGGGAAGCACAAAAACCTGCAGATCCCACCATCAGTACCACCGCTACCATATCTAGACCATTTCCTAGGAGAGGGAGAAGAAGGTAGCCAAAGAAAGGAAGAAAAAGTAAAATGAGAGAAAAAAAGAAAAGTCAACAATCATAAAGACATTTAACGGTATCCTCTCTGGAGTCTTCAGGCAAGATTTACTTAGTCTTTCTCAGTGCTGTCCACAGACCCTTTCAGGGGGTCTATGAGGTCACACTCTACTCACATTAAGGACAAGGCATGATTTGCCTTTTTTTGTTGACATTTCTCTGATAGTAAAAGAGCAATGGCAGCAAACCCCAAGGCAATGGCACCAAGCAGTAGTCGCAATCACTGTTCCATTCACTGCCACATGCTTGTAGTAAAACGATGTTTCACTTAACAATGCAGTTAAAAATTACTCATTTTCAGGGGTGCCTGACTGGCTCAGTTGGTAGACAATGTGACTCCTGATTTCAGGACAGTGTGTTCAAGCACCACTACACACACACACACACACACACACACACGCACAAAACAAACAAACAAATAGTATTGATTTTTATGGCTTCAATCCTTGAAAACACAGCTTTTTAATACTCTATGCTGAAATAGTGAGTGCACATAGAACACTTCCACTGCATGCCAGGGCATACAGATGTGCAGTGGTCATCTCAAACAAAAGCTCACATGCACCCATTTCAGTTGTGAACTGAACCAGCTTCTTTTTCCAGAAAGTGCCATTTTTACGTGAAATAATGACTGACAAACTATGGTTATTCAGACTTGGGTATCTGGTGGACATTTTTTCAGAAACGACCTGGGACTGTCACTTTAAGGAAACACCTGACATTTGCAACCAACAGTAAATTTCAGGCTTTAAAAGTGGAAATCAGAATTCTGGGAAATTTGTTTCCACTATGAACTTGAGAGCTTCCCAACCCTGTGATGAGACTGGAGGTTATACTAACAAATGTAGTTTTTTGACATCAGATAATGAAAGACGCTAAAAATTCAGAAGATCTGCATAAATCAGTGAACCAATATTTTCCAAATGATCAATATATGTGACAAAATCATGCATGGGTAAAAGATCCATTCAAATAACATGAATCAGTGGATTTTAATGTGGTAGAGTATAAGAAGTTCATTAATATGGTTTCAGATTCCACAATGAAACAAACTTTTAAGAAACTACCACTCAATGAGTTTTGGTACTGCATCAAATAAGAACATCTAACTTAAGAAGCTTTTAAAACACGTCTCCCTTTCCCAAATACAAATCTGCGTGGAGGTAGGTTTCCTGAACACATTTCAGTTATTCTAGTAAGTCAGACATTAAAGACATCTACAAAGATGTAAACAATGTCATTCATCTCACTAATTTTTTGTTGTTCATTGGGAAAATATATACTTATTTTTCATAAAATAAAAGTTAGCTGTATTAACATGTAATAGGTTTTTAAAAAAATTAATCAATATTTTAATTTCTCATTTTTAATTTTTATATGGTAAATATCATTATCAATAACCCGCATAACCAAAAGTTCCTTGGGGTCCTCAATAAGTTTTAAGAGTGTAAAGGGGTTCAAAGATGAAAAGGTAGATCTCAACTATTGAAAACATAGGGAAATATTTCTCCATTTTATGAAGCTTCTAAGATTCTATAGCCTGTCTCAGTGATTCTAAGCTTCTAAGATTCTATAGTCTGTCTCAAGTTTAACAAGCCTCTATGAGAAGATTTTTCTTCCTTATGTTCAACCTGAACCTTTGGCAGACTGAATAAGCAAAGTTCATTTTCTTCTGCCTTCACTGTTTTTTTTTAATCAGCCTTAATACCTCACATGGTTATTACGTAGCCTATGACTAAACCCAAGACTCCAAAAAGAATTTGGCTATTCTTCTTTTTGCTGTCTCTGAAAGCAGTCAACTGTGTAAAGCTAAAAAGTGGCTCATTGTGTCTTTTCCAGGCAAATCAGTCAGCGGGCCTTGCTTTGGCTTGTGTGTACTGTGTGAGTTTGAGAGATAACTTGACAGGGATAAGGAGCTGAAGGGAGGCTTCTTAAAAATGAGACTTAAAAGAGCATTTTTATACTCTGTAGCAATCGAGTCACTAGTGGAAAAGTTGATGAGAGAAAAGAAAGGGGATGACTAAAGACACACAGACCTTGAGCAAGTGGGCACGGCAATGACAGCCCCAGCAGTGGGACTGACCCTGGACAGAAGGGATGACATTTCCTCCACTGTAACAGGACAGAGGAGGAATGCAAATATAGCCAGCCTGGTTGTGAGATGATGAGAAACTTCATGTATTCTCAAATACATAAAAGGCAATGTCATCAACTGAGAGGGATAGAAAGGAATTTAGGAAGTTTAAGAAACAAGAAAAAAACTGGAAAAACAAATCTACCAGAGAAAAAGAATGAGGCTACCAGGTATTTTTAGTGTAATTTTGAGGTCTGAGATTATGAATCTAAAGGAAAACAAATCAGGTCCAGGTATTTTTAGTGTAATTTTGAGGTCTGAGATTATGAATCTAAAGGAAAACAAATCAGGTCAAGGTTGTTTTCGGCAAGAGTCCGCTGCTCAGCGCTGGCAGAGCAGAGGCGATGGCTCACCCAGTGTCAGGTCTGATTAGCCATGTGTGACTGAAGGACAAAAGGGCAAAACTGGTGAGACTAATAAAAAGTGATTTAAATGAGAGGTTATGTGGTCAAGACTAGGTAAGGCAGGAAAAGAAAAGGGCTGACTGATAGTGATCCATGAAGCAGATCTGGTGAAGCGCTAGAGTCCAAGGAATAGGTCTTAGCCCTCAGCCCTGACTGTCCACAGAAGTCACGTGAGGAGCTTCGGGCAAGTAATACCGCTGAGGCCTGGGCCTACCCCCACCCTCAGAATTCCAGACTTTACTGGTCTAGGACAGGGACCTCGGCACTGGCATTTTCCAAGCTCCCCGAGTTGAGCGCTACCAAGGAGAAGATATGACAAAGCTGTAAAAGTGTGGCCATGAGGGCCCCTGAACAGTGAGCTGGGAGAACAGGAAATGGTGAGACAGTGCTCTGAATGCGGGATGCTCGGAAAGGAATGTCAGTAGCACAGTGTCTGATGATGGCAAGATTCAGGCTGAGCTCATGAGAGGGGTGGTGAAGGCAGAGAAGAAGATACAGTCCCTGGAGATGAGGAAGTCGAAGAACCAAGAACACAGGGCATCAGGGAGTTCATCCCAGTGGAGGAGAAATCACCAAGAACAACAGCAGAAGGTGGCAGAGAGGAGACATGAAGTGGAGCTGAGCTAAAGTCTTTAATGAATAGAGTGGCGAGTAGGTTGGTAAAAGCCAGCAACATACAGAGGAAGAGAATAAATAACGATTAATTTTGTCTATGATGTTTGCTAAAAATAAAGTTATAAGGAGGCTACCGATTCTTGTTTTACCCAAAATGAGGTTTTCAATTATTTTGTTCCGGGGGGTGGGGGGGTGGGGGGCTACAGCAGAGCAGAACATCAAACCTAATGGAATGAAGTTTTCTAACATACTCAATGTGCTTTTTCTGAGGTATAAAATGTGTGAATTTCAGCAATTCTGAAAGAAATTCAACAACTCCCCAGAATATTTCTTAAGTGAAAAACTTTCTATTCTAATTCTTTTTAATACACATACATACATATGAGCATCACTGGAAGGATCAAGAAGTCACCATGACAAGCATTCTTTAGCTGAACCTTCTTGAGCTATATTTTAATATTTAGGGGCTAGGCATGTGCACATTTTGCTGAAGAGAGGGTTCATAACTTTTACCAGATTCTCAAAGGGTTTATGACCCTAATGCCAAGAACCACTGAACTAAGAGGTATTTCGTAGGTTAGGCAATCAAGCTACTTTTAGGTGCAACCATACCATGCTTAATGAAAAATCTCCAAATTTTGCCAACAAGATGATAGAAGTCGATACTTTCTTAGCTATAGGTAAAGCTTGCTCCCCCATTCAAGTGTGTTCAGTGAAAAGCTTATAGTAAGGATGAAGAAACAGAGGTACTGGATAACAGGAGAAAGATTGATTTGAATAAAAGCCCCATCTAAGAGCTCAGCAAGGTACAATATAATGTTTTCTACCATACACAATAAATGTGTCCCTGAAAAGTCAGGCTTCTGGGGCATATTAAAAGAGTATTATTTCAAATGTACCATGGAAGCAGTTTCTTAAAGGAATACCACAGAGAATGAT